>QRFJ01000852.1:417756-450067 GCA_006176705.1 Cocos nucifera | reverse complement strand
TGTGAGATAACTCTTTGTTCATCACGAGGTGAAGGGATTTCTAATCATGGCGATGTAGACCCCAAACTTGGTCTTAATTCATGGAATCTCACTCGTATCCAGAATATTGACCACTCCTTTAGTTTAAGTAGATCCACCATTATATGCATAGACTGGATTCATTCTAATTTGAGTCTTCATCGTTATCTAAAATATTGAGCCCTAAATTCATCTCTCCAGCCCATAGCCATCCAATGCCTGATAGACATGATTGCATCTTTTTGGGTGCCGAATTGAGCTTAACTGTATCTAGTCGGGAAGTGAACAATCAACCCCAAGAAGGGTCCGCATAATCTACAATGGTGGAAGACTTTGACTTAATCTTTTCTTAGGAAGAATTTGATTCAGGTCTCATTAAACTAAACTTGGTCATAGTTATAACAACTTATGACTAACTTAGTGGCATGGGTTAGCTTGGATTATTGAACCACCTTCAAAATCAAAACTGAGTCAACAGATATGATCAGGTAAGTGAGATCGATGGAAGGGATATGCCATTACTCGACAAGAATGCATTCAGATCGAGAAGCTTTCCAATTAAAAATCAGCGATGCGTATTCTGCCAAACTTACTTTTAGACACCAAATTTATTAGGACCAAAACCAATTTGATTAGCCTACAGATCAGACTCTAACCTCTGAGCCCTAATTAGGTCTTGCTTGATCGTGACTCGAATCTTATGGATCCAAACTTAATTGTCTATTAAGCTGATCAATTTTAAGCATTGTTGATCCCAATTTAACCAACTTCTTGTTTATTAGTTTGATTCAACTACTTAAGACCTAATTGAGCTAACCCAAGCTGAACCCAGTATTTATGAATATATGTCTTAGATCTAAAAATTTTTAATTTTAGATCTAATTAATATTTCATAATCTTAATTCTTAATTAAGTAGGGTTCATAAACAAAAATATTGACACAATTAAATTTATCGGATTTTTAGATCTAGAGTTTTTGTAGAAAGTAAGTTTAGATTTCTGATTAAGGGATGGAATGCGCAGCACCTACACGTCATAAAGAACACCCATTCGGATGAGGAGGAAGAGGGCCTTTAAATTTTTTTTTTCATTCTTTTGATCTACGTGCTAAGAGGAAGCCTTAATCAGAAATATGTAATACTACAAAATAGTTTTAGATCTATATCATATATCTCATATAACAAATTTAGAAATCTAATATCATTGGCATATTTTGCATACATCTCATGTATTCGAATCATGCATATTTGTTTAGATTCTAAATTAAATCTCATAATAATCTAAAAAATTATATTTAAATTGATCTTATCAAAAATAAACTCTAATCTAAGATAAACTATGTAAAACTATCTGACAACTAGTCTAGACATGCATCAATCATATTCTCATATTGGATGTTTAAAATTAAATAATTTTTATTTACTATTTATCTAGATATTTTATTTATAATAATGTGGATTTAAAGTATTAAAAAAATTTAGTTAAAATAAAAGATTCTAAACATATAATTTAATTCAAATTTAAATTATTAAAATATGGTTAGGACTATTTCTAATGACACTATTTCTTTAATTTTAATTTAAATTGACAACAGTTCAAGGCTGGCATTTGTATTGTTCTACTAAGACCACTCTCTTTGCTGCACCACCAACCGGTCTCAGCTGGTGGTAGCAGCAAAGACTAACCACTCTACCTGCGTTTTTTATGCTTGAATCAAATATGGATCACTTAACCACGTAAAATTCAAACCATTATTCTCCAAAGAGGAATGTTGAAGTTTGGATCCCCTCAAATTTGAGGACCGGACCTGACGGCGTTCCGTGTATTGCGCGGCGGTCAGGATACCTTAGTGCCTGTTTATTGCACTAAGAGGGTCCGGTAATTATGTGCAGATGAACGGTTCTCATGTGATGGAAGGGACCGATGCAACTATTAGGATTTCTTCTCATATGTATTTTTTCTTCTGAAACTACCATGATCCCAACATATAGCTAATGGCGATTTTTTCTTTTCTGAAAAAATATTTTATTTATAGATTTATTAATATCTCTTATATATATATTTTAAAATAATTAAAATAATAAAAACATATATTTCATGTATGGTGTGGATTATAAACTTTTTTTTTTTTTCTAAATTTAAGATTTTTCATAGGCCACTTGTGGTCTAGCTCCTACTAGAATCCTTACTCTCTTTCTGAATTAACATTCGCTCTTCTTTGCCCATTACGGTAGTAACGTGAATATCTTGGATCGATCCAATTAATAACTAAAGCATCTCAGTTCAATACAGAGATAGGCATACTGAGGCAAAGGGACTACCCTCATACCCTCCGACCCAAAGGACGAACTGAGGAGCGCTTTCAAGCTGTTCCCTCTGACAATAGCTCGTTCAACATCCAGATCTCTTAAATCGCCTCGGGCGAATAGCTCCTCGGTATATTTGGCAATTTTCTTTACGGATAAACAGTGATCCAGCTATAATCCAACCACGATCAAGCTATTTCCACTCTATCTAAACTCGTGGGAGTAAATAAAACATCCTAATCATGCCAATAACGGCCTCTCCATTCTGAAAAAATGGTCTTAATCTCGGAATGACGTGATTAGCGGTCTGAAATTAGCGAAACAGCGTAACATCCATAAAGTATTTCTTCTACAAATACCACAAGCTCCGAGAATTCATGTAAGCAAGAAATCTCTCTCAGAGAACTCGTTGTTATTCTATTGTTCTCTGCTGACTTGAGCATCGGAAGATTCTCGTCGGAGTCAAATCCTCTGGCTTGAACTTTATTTTGTAAGTCACTTCAGCATTCCTACGCAAGATCGATTGCTCCACTCCCGAACCATATAATTCTAAGCAACAACATTGCCCTTTGCCTCCGAAGCTCGCTCTCTCTTTTCTCTTGAGCTCATGTGCGACCATCTCTCCAATTTTCTCCTCTTCCTCATGGCTTCAAGCAATTCTAACAATTTCTCGGAGTTAATATAGCCAACGATTAAATGATTTCATAATATGAGAAGACGGATTAATATAGGTTTGAAGAGGAGTTAATGCAGCCAATAATTTCGATTTTTCTTGGGATGCCTCGATTTTTTTTTGGTTGTGGTGCAGATTTAAGGCTATTATGATATGTGGCAAAATATTATAGAGATAAATATCAAATGGGTGACTTTGCCAATACAGACACTCGCTTCCTCGATCCCTTCGCTGTCTCTCCTTCCCCCATCCCTCTATTAGAAAACATTCGTAGGAAGAACACCCACCGATCTGATTGCCCCATCCACCCACTCCATGCTCCACTGCCATAATTGCCTCTCCTCGATCCCACCTTTCTACTGCAAGGGTATCCTGTGACGCTTTTGAAGAGAAATCATGAATTTTTCAGATCAGGTTCGTTCAGATCTAATTGAATCGAGAGGCATATTTCAAAAATTTTTCTCTTAGATGTAGATCAGATCTGATACTTTTCAGATCTAATTTATGATCTGATAATTAAAAAAATTAAATTAAATTAATTCTAAATTAATTTTACCTTGACTCTAGGTAATTCGATTACCCGTTGATGATCCTACGGAAGCTCTGAGGTTCTGGATCTAGCCACGTAAGCATCTGGCCTCTATCGGTATCCACTCGAACTGAATCTGAAGATCTTCTCCTTCTCTTTCTTTTCTCCAAAAATCAAATCTAGATCTGATTTGGAGGATTTTCAAAACTACTTCTCGAAGATCAGCAGTTGTCCTCTTGCAGCAGCGCAGCCTTCTTCCTTTTTCGTCAGCCTTTTTCTCATGTCTGACTTGCACCAATCTGAAGGACCCAAACTTTCTTGGGCATGTGGGGAGGAGAGAGAGGGCCAGATGGTGGTGTGGAGGAGGGAGAGGGGCAGCCTTGGGGCATGGCTAGGAGAGAAGTGTTCTTAAAAGTTTGGGTTGGGCAGACAGGGTCTTATTTATAGACTCTGCTATGATCCATGTACTGCCTGCATTCTTCCCAACCAATCACAATGCCTTCGTTCAAATCAGATCTAAATCTGATTGGTGGGAATGAGAGATCCACGGATTCCTCCTTAGATGGCGCCTAAGACTGATCAAACTTGGTTCTATACGTGAGGAGTCACCTAATTTGAATCCAATAAAGGAACCTAGGAGTCCCATCCGCATGGGACTCCAGCGGACTCCTGGGCATCTCCATGGGCGCACACGCCATCCTAGGCATGGCATGTGCCCTTTCTTTCTTGCCATTTTCAGAGAGGAGACAAGCCCCCATCTGCTCTCCAATAAGTGGATGCACACATGGGCAGATGTCCAAGGGTCAATGGTCAACATTTGATCAACGTTTGACCAAGTCAAAGTTTTGACAAGAATTAGCAGGTGACGAAAAATGGCAGGTATTATCTTAAATTTATCTTACATAAATTAAGACAATACCTTTTCTGACTTAGACAAACTTCCAGTCAGATCCAGAGTGAAGATACCTGAATGAGCACAAACTCATTTGGCTCAGTCGAGGACAACTATTTATGATAGTAAAAGAAGAACGTTAGGCTTCAATCGAGTGCTAGCATGATTTTCTTGAACCTAATTGAATCTCATTCAGATCAATTGAACTGGATCAGTTCAATTGATGATCACCAGATTCAAACCCTTATTTGTGTGACCCAGTTAGGTTCAGTTCTGTATGGTAATGGGATATGTCATGATCTCTATCATCGACAACATCGAAACTTTCGATGGATCAGAACTCTTCTGATTCGAACAGCTAGAATGATCGATCATCTAAATCATTCTAATTGCTCCCAAAATCCACCAGTGACACCTAGCAGTATATGGTGGCAACCCATCAGAGCTGAATGCGAACCTCTTGGTGCAGCTACCTGTGTGATTAAGTTCTTCTATCTTGAGCCCCGATCAGATTAGGGTTAAGGTGAACTCGTCAAACCCTAGTTTCTGTCATATGATGTAATCATTCGATTCAGGTCCAGTGTGAAAAGCTAAATAGAAACTCTTTCTATTATTTCACTCTGCCATGGCCATGGGCTTCTGGACTTGATTCTCATGATCATCATAGGGCTGCTCCTCTACCACCGAGGTAGATAGATTCCATCTTGATGCTATCCAGTTCCTACAATGAACATGCTATAGCCAACATACACCTCAGGATTCCATATGGCTAGGAGATCGAGTAATGGTGTAGTCAAACTATAACACCCTCAAGGTGAACTACTGATGCACCTCAGGTCAAAGAACCAGACACACCACTACAGCATCGAGTCAGTCATTGAACGAGAAGGTAGACTTCCTAATGACTACTCGAGATGGTCATGCTTAGTGCCCTCGTTCTCTAACGAGTACCTATACTCTCACTCTGGTGTCTCCACACCGTAGACTCAAGACTCATCTACTAAAGAGAAGCGATTGTACACCAACCTTCCGGATCAATCACCATCCTCGTGATGATCCTATGGTCGGGAGCATTTTATGAGTTAATAATGATTATTCATGTCTTAAATTTTTCAACTCTTGAAAATATGAATTATCATTACCATTAACTCAAAGGATGTATCACAGACACTAAATACACATATGTGATAGAAAATAATCTATTTTATTGATTATAGTCAAAATTATAATTTTGCCCCTAGAAGTGTATTATAAGTGTCAGCCAATTCTGACTTCTAGGGCACATATATCTAACAATCTCCCACTTATCCTAAAGCCAATTGGCTACAAGTCTAAGTCCCATCTTCTCAAGGTGGGCTTCGATCTTCTGCTAGCCCAACGGCTTTGTAAGTGGGTCTGCCACATTATCTGCGGAGTCGACTCTCTTGACCTCGACGTAACCCTTCTCGAGGTAATCGTGGATGAGGTGGTATCGCCGCTCAATATGCTTGAATTTTTTATGAGACCTTGGCTCCTTAGCAAGGGCTATGGCGTCATTATTGTCGCAGTATAGAGGAATGGCATCTGATGGCATTACTTCAATTTTTGCAGCAAACTTCTTGTACCAAAATGCTTCCTTTGCAGCCTCTGATGCAGCGATATATTCTGCTTCCATGGTGGAATCTGCTATCACTATTTGCTTGAAACTCTTTCAGCTGACAGCACCACCATTGCACATAAACAGACTCCCAGATGTCGACTTTCGATCATCTATATCGGACATGAAATCCGAGTCTGTGTATCCCTGGACTTGGAGTTCTCTGTTACCAAAGACCAACATCATATCCTTAGTTCTTCTTAAGTACTTAAGGATACATTTCACAGAAGTCTAGTATTCTTCATCTAGATTTGACTGATATCTGCTTGTGACACTCATAGCATGGGCTATATCAGGTCGTGTACATAGCATGGCATACATGAGGCTCCCTATTGTAGAAGCATAAGGGATCTTGCTCATGCATTCTATTTCCTCAGGTGTGCTAGGGCACATCTTCTTGGAAAGATGAATACCATGTCTGAAGGGTATTAATCCCCTCTTTTAGAGTTTTCCATACTAAACCTCTTTAGTACTTTCTCTATGTACATCTTCTGTGAAAGTCCTAGCATCCTATTCGGTCTATCCCTATAGACCTTAATTTCTAGAATAAAGGATGCTTCACCTAGGTCTTTCATGGAGAATTCCTTGGACAACCATATTTTGACTATCGTCATCAACATGGGAATATCATTTCCAATAAGGAGGATGTCATCCATGTACAATACGAGGAAGACAACAACGCTCCCACTGACCTTTTTGAAGACACACGGTTCCTCTTCATTTTTGATGAAATCAAACATTTTGATCACATCATTGAAACGAGTGTTCCAGCTCCGAGATGCTTGCTTAAGTCCATATATGGACCTTTGCAGCTTGCAAACCTTGTGATCAGTATCACTAGATGTGAAACCTAACGGCTGTTCCATATAGATATCTTCCTCAAGATATCCATTTAAGAATGCCATTTTCATGTCCATTTGCCATATTTCATAATCGAAATAGGCTGCAACGGCAAGCAATATGCGGATGGATTTTAGCATAGCCACTGAAGAAAAGGTATCCTGATAGTCAATGCCTTCGCGTTGACTATAACCTTTTGCCACTAGTCTAGCCTTGAATGTCTCCACATTTCCATCTGCACCAATCTTTCTCTTGAAGATCCATTTACACCCAATAGGTACTATACCTTCTGATGGATCTACCAAGGTTCAGACTTGGTTTGAGTGCATCGAGTCAATTTTTGACTGCATTGCCTCTAGCCATTTCTCGGAGTCGATATCTGATATCACCTTGTTGTAGGTTTTGGGATCATCACCATGAGCACCATTACCTATGAGAAACATTTTTGCTACTTTCTCTAAAATAATACCTAAGTATCTTTTAGGGAGATGGAAAACTCTTTTCAATCTACGAGGTGGAGGAGGTAGTGTTCTTATTGGCTCAACCTAATTTGGTTCCAATTGGTCCTTAGCTCGTTGTACTTGTGAGACTTTCTCATCAAGCTTAATCTGCTTTTCAATGCCGCTATCTTGAATAAACTATTTTTCAAGAAAGATGGCATGTCGACTCACAATCACATTGTGGTCTTCTGGAATGTAGAAATAGTATCCTAATGACTCTTTAGGATATCCTATGAATCGAGCTCTGAAGGACCTAAACTCTAACTTATCCATTTGTTGTCTTTTGACATGAGCCGGACAACCCCAAATTCTGAGATGACTCAGACTTGGTTTCTTACCGTGCCATATCTCATACGGTATGGTAGGAATGATTTTAGAGGGAACCCTATTCAGTAGATAAATTGAAGTTAACAATGAGTGTTCCCAAAGAAAATCAGAAAGATCTGTGAAGCTCATCATGGATCGGACCATATCCAATAGAGTCCGATTTCTCCATTCTAAAATCCCATTGAGTTGAGGTGTTCTTGATGGAGTCCATTGAAAGACTATACCATTTTTCTTGAGATAGTCTAGAAATTTTCGGCTAAGGTATTCACCTCCTCGATCTGATCGAAGAATCTTAATGGATTTTTCAGTTTATTTTTCTACTTCATGTCTGAATTCTTTGAACTTTTCAAAGGCTTTAGACTTGTGTCTCATAAGATACATATACCCATATCTAGACAGATCATCGATAAAGATAATGAAGTAGACAAAATTGCCTTTAACCGACACATCAAATGAGTCACACACATTAGTATGTACTAGGACAAGGAGATCTGTGGCCCTTTCCCCATGTCCTACAAAAGAGAGTTTAGTCATTTTTTCTTGAAGACAAGATTCATAAGTAGGATATGACTCGGAAGTCAATGGACTCAATAGTCCATTTTTCTCCAATTTGTTGATCCTATCTTCTGCTATATGACCTAATCTTAGGTGCCATAGATACCTATCATTTGGACTATCCCTAGGTCGTTTGGCATTCATGTTTTGCTCGATAGTTAGAATAGGTACATCAATATGTAGCTGATAAAGACCATTAATAAGAAAACCATTTGCAATTTTATTTCTTTCATAAAGAATGTTACAATGGTCCTTTAAAGAAGGTAATCACATAGCCTTCTAGTGCTAAGCATGAAATAGAAATGAAATTCCTGCTAGCTGCAGGCACATAATAACATTCTTTCAAAACTAAGTCTAAACCAAAAGGTAATCGAAGAGGATTTGTTCCCACGACTACTGCAGTAACTCTTGCTCCATTACTGATGCGTAGGATCATGTCTCCATCCCTCAACCTCCTGCTATTCTCAAGACCCTGCATGAAAGTGCACAGATGAGCACTAGAACCAGAGTCAAGCATCCAACTAGATGCAGAAGAAATCGTAAGATTAGACTCAATAATGAGCATACCTTTAGAAGGACTTTCCTTCTTGTTCTTCAGGGTGGCCAGGTAAGTAGGGCAGTTTCGCTTCCAATGACCATCGCTGTTGTAATGAAAATACTTTCCTTTGACATCGACCTTCTTCTTCGGTTCTGCCATCTTCTTCTTTGCTTCTTCCACCTTCTATCTTTTTGCAGACTTCTTTTTCTTTTCAAAAAACTTTTTTTTGGAAGAAGTCTATTCCATAGTAAGAATTGAGCCTTTAGAACCTTTCATAGAAAGCTCAGCGGTGACCAGCATGTTCATTAATTCGGCCAAGAAATTTTGAAGTTTATGCATATGGTAATTCATGATGAGTTACCCATGTGCATCAGTTAAGGATTATAGAATAACATCGTTCTACAGATCCGAGTCTAACTTCACACTGAGCTTCTGAAGCTCTTCCAAGTTCTTGATCATCATCAGACAGTGATCTTGGACTGACTGCCCATCACGCATCTTAGCCTTAAAAAGTCATTTCGTGACTTGATATTTGGCTGCGCGACTCTATTCACCAAACATCTCCTGCAGGTGAGCCAACATTTGGCGAGCAGTCCCGATATCTTCATGTTGGCACTGGAGCTCATCAGACATCGAGCCCAACATGTAATATCTGGCCTTATTATCTTCGTCTATCCATTTTTTCAGAGATGCTCTCTGTTCAGTGGATGGATGGGCTGGTAAGGTGGGAGGATCCTGATCTAATACATGGGTTAACTTCTTGGAACCCAAAACTATTTTGTAGTTCTTGAGCCAATCTTTATAATTGAATTCGGTCAGTCTATGTGTGTCCAGGATACGTGCCAATGGGTTGGAGGTAGATATTTTCCTATAGAGAGTTAAAGATTCTAGTTAGATACTATAATTATGACTTGACCAATTTATTTAAAAATTTTATTTTTAAACAAATTAGCTCCTCACTATTTTTTTGGATCCCTACACTCTCTCTATAGAGATGCAAAAATCTCCACGATTAATGATTTCTAGTGGGTGGTGCGGTCTCACCAACTGACTCATCACCTCACCTAACAGTTATTGGTGATGGATTAGCCAATGAGTGAACAACTCTTGTTCAATGATTCTCTAATCATGGTGCACCCAAACTTGATCTCTAATTTATGAATCTCACCGTATCTAGAATATTGATCCACTTCTTAGTTAAGTTAGACCCACCATTTGCACAGACTGGATTTCTAATTGAGTCTCTCACCATATCCAAAATATTGAGCCCAACTCATCCTCCAGTCCATAGCATCCAATGCCTAATAGACATGGTTGCATCTTTTCGGTGCAACTGAGCCACTGTATCCAGTCGAGAATAATCAACCCCGGGAAGGGCCCGCACATCTACAATGGTGGAAGACCTTAGACTTAATCTTTTCTTAGAGAGAATTGATTCAGGTCTCATTAAACTAGACTTGTCATAGTCATAACAATTATGACTAACCTAGTGGCATGGGTTAGCTCAAATTATTGACCACCTCAGATCAGAACTGTGTCAACAGATATGGCCAGGTAAGTGAGATCGATGGAAGGAATATGCCATTAACTCGTACAAGAATGCATTCAGGTCGAGTAGCTTCCAATTAAAAATCAGTCGATCGTATGTGCCAAACTTATCTTAGACACCAAATTGTTGAGCCAGAATCAATTGGGTTAGCCTACAATCCAGACTCCAACCTCTGAGCCTAATTAGGTCTTGCTTGATCGTGACTCGATCTTGATCCAGACTTAATCCTATTAGGCTGGTCAATTTAAGCATTGTTGATCCCATCTAACCAACTCTTGATTCGGTTTGATCAACCACTTAGACCTAATTGAGCTACCCAAGTCCAAACTCAGTATTATGAATATATCTTAGATCTGAAATTCTCAATTTTAGATCTAATTAATATTTCATAATCTTAATTTTTAATTAAGTAGGGTTCATAAATAAAATATGCATAATAAATCCTAGGATTTCAGGATCTAGGATTTTGCAGAAAGTAAGTTTTGGATTTTTGATTAAGGACAAATGCGCAGCACCCCTACATGTCATAAGAACACCCCATCGGATGGGAGGAGAGGGCCTTTAAACCCTTCTTCGTTCTTATGATCGGATGGCTAAGAGGAACGCCTTAATCAGGAACATAATACTACAAAATAGTTTTAGATCTATATCATATATCTCATATATAAATTAGATCTAATCATGGCATATTTTGCATACATCTCATGTATCGAATCATGCATATTTTCATATCTAATTTCTCATAATCAATCTAAAAGTTAAATTTAAGTTTGGATTTATGAATTAAATAGTTAAATCTATGATCTATTTTGTTGATATATTATTTACAACATAGTTTCTATTAAATATCATTGCATGATTACTTAATCAAATTTATCTTCTTATATAGAAGATCATTTAATTTTATATTTTTTTAATTATTTTATTTTTTTAGATTTATATTTATAAATTTAATTAATTAATAATCTTAAAAATAACAAAAAATATTAAATAAAATATATAAAGATTATTCTATATAAATCAAATAATAAAAAAAATAATGATATAATAATACTAAATCTAATCTATCATAGAATTATGATATCTGATTCATAGTCTGATTATGTATCGTCATACATTTTTGACGATGTGTGATCTATATATTAACTTTAGTTTTAATATTTTTATAAATTTCTCTTAGAGAGATAATTGATTAAGTATCTATGATATTAACTTATATTTGATACTAAATATCGAATATATAAATCATAATTAAATCAGTATCTAAATTATTAATTTAAAATCACTATTATTATTCCTGGCTCAGTGATAACTGAATTGATTGTAGATAGAATAATATCAGGCATTAAATAGATATTTTTGAGGTTCAGGTTTCGCATTGCACGATCATTGAATTAGGATTCGTATGAGTGGCATAATTTCATAATAAATTCTTTATCTCTCAAATTTAGATCAGATACTGAAATACTTATTTTTAATTAGATAGAATCATAATATTGAGTATGATCTAATAAGTTACAAAATAATCATAAATTATAATAATTAATTTTTGTATATTAATTTGTATGATCTGAGTCTGTGATATAAATCTATTTACTCACATTGATCAGATCGTCGAAAGATTAGCTTCTAAGTGATCTGATCTAGCGCAACTCGATTAAAATAGATACATGGCTCCTAACAGTATACTTAGAATGATACTCACTCTCGCTTCCAATATGATGGGGATCTGGAAGTATCTTCTTCCTTTTCTTTCTATGTTCTCGTCAGAATAGATCAGATGCTTGCGACGATCTGATCTCTCGTAGCTAGATATCATGTAATAAATAAAACAACTATCTATCTGTATATCTGACTTATCACGAAAATTCTCAGTAATCGAACAGCATCCTAGGATGCTGTTTCTTTCTTTTTCGTCCAGTCTTTTTCTGTCCTGACTCTGCTACTAATATGATAGGATTTGGACCCAACTTTTATTTACTCTGGCACTTGAAGAAGAGTATGATGGGCATAGAATGGGATAAGCAATGTGTAGAAAAGGGGATGATGGGGTAGCCTTGGGGCGTGGACTTGAGAAGAAGTGTATTCTTAAAAGTGGTGCAGATCCTAAAATAAAGGATTTCTTGAGAATTATATTCAACACGAACTTGCTGACAATCAATGTTATGTAGCTTAGGATTCATTAAATCTGGGGTTCGGCCTTTGGTAGCTCAATTATCGATCTCCGTATACGAATCATGTTGCTTCTCATTATAATCTCCAGAATATAAACCAGAATCTGATTGGTCGGGAAGAAGTCGTTTGAGAGAGACCCATGGGATATCTTCAATCCTAGCTTAAAGTTGGATCTCGAGCTCAGCAACTTAAGAAGCGTAATTATCAATAAAAAGTTTCTAGTATTAGAATATAGGGTCACGTTGGAGTGATGGTGACTCAAACGCCTAGAACTCTTATGAATCCAACAAGCAACCTGGAAGCTCCATACCGCGGCATTTGAGGACTCCAGGCATCACGTATTGGCATATTAGTAGGCTCGAGACCAACGCCTGAGTATGTAGCTATCCTCAATCAAGTGATTCGAGTTATCCTCAATGAAGGTGGTTAGCCTAAAGACTTTGAGTCACAGATACGAGTCTGAATTATGGTTATTGAGGGTCACTAAGTTGATTGAGACTCCAACAAGCTCAATCCGATCGGAGTTCCCGAATCGCGATTCTCTGGACTCGAGTGGTGAACTTCGGAAACATCCCTATCCATATGGGCCGTTCCCATAGGAATCGCTCATCCTACGTATATCCTGCGTCCCCATTTCTTGTTCTCAATTTGTCAATGACGAGGCGGACATAGTCTCTATTCGTGCATCCGTTACTGGTCTGAATACAAGTCATGACATCCCAAATGTGCGTAAGACCCTGTCCAATGCGTGTACATAAGGTATATGTCAATAATTATGTACTATGACTATGTATCGTTAATCAATAGCTAGTATCAAGTAATATAAGAGGACTATTATATCAATATTTTCCTAAGTAAGAATTTATCATTGGTCCTTTTCCATTATTTGTTAAGAATTATGAGTCTTTTTTTTTTAGGATTGTATTGTTTCTTCGTGTTGTTGTTTTACTAGTGGCTTAGTTGCATCGACAATGCAAAACCATGTCTTATTAGGCAATTTGGATTCATGCTGGAGGAGAATTGGGCTCAATATTTTGGATACGGTGAGATCCCAATTAGAATCATTTGTAAATGATGGATTTGACTTAATAGGAGTGGATCAATATCCGACACGATAAATTCATGAATTAGGACCTGTTTGGGTTATCATGCATTAGAGAATCATTGAACGAAGAAGTTGTTTTACTTCATTTGGCTGACCATCATCATAACTTGTTAGGTAGTGATGAGTCAGTTGATGGGATGCACCATCCACTAGAAATCTAGTTTAATCCATAGAAATTTTTACATCTTCTATATGATGAAAGTTATGTAGAAATTTGAGTAAAATTTAGTTAGTTAGCTAATTTATTTTAATTATATTAAGATATCTAATCTAATTAATTAGTTATAGTCCTTTAATTAACATATTATTTTATCTATAAAATTATGACTCTCTTACAAGAAAATGTTCTGCATTCATTCAGATATAGGAACAACATCCTGGACAATCCAAAGACTGAATCGGATCAAAACTTATACGGATTGGCTAAAATTTCAAAATTTTGGGTTCTGAGAAGTTAATCATGTATTGGACCAGAACTCTCCCACTTATCAGCCCACATCCATCTGCTGAATAGAGAAGCATCTCTGATAGTGGACTGGATGAAGAATAAGGCCGATATTATGTTGGGCTCGATGTCCGTGACTTCAGCCACATGAAGATACAAGGACTGCTCGTACAAAATGTTGGCCAAAACATGGAAATTTAGTATTCAATTGTAGTACATCAGTAGAGAATTAACGCATACAGACATAGTCATCAATTCTATCAATTAAGGACCTATTACAACGGTCCAGAGATGCTAGCGGATGAATACGGGTTTTACAGATTACGGTAGATCATTTGTTCTATGAGAGTGCAGCACCAACCCTTTCGGCAATGAGTCTTGGAGTCATGCGACTCTTGTAGGTACTAAGATAAGACATCTGTATGCATATAGCAAATAGAAATGAGAACGTTAGGATACACTCATGCCAACTTAGTGTGCCTTATATCTTAACGTAGTAATTTCTGATCTTCCCGACACCTACAACTTAGAATCATAAATCATTGCACATCAAAACATACAAACCACCTTTTTTGGGCCGCGAACTGTGTTAATGACCTCTGGTTTTAGTTTATACAGTAATCGTATTGATTTTCACTGCACTAGGTTCTCCGGCCGATATCCTCGCTAAAGCGGACTTACTTTTTACAAGTCCTTTGTGATACAGAAGTTGTGTGTAGTCACAAAAGTTAAGCTCATATGGGATGTTATTAGATAGTGAGTAATGAGAAAGGACGAATATCGCGAAAATGAGAGTTGTGCACTGGCATACAATAGAAAATAGCATACATGTATCAACTGTACCATCAATCTTTAGCACTGATCAGAACCTCTTCTGCTTCGGTATACGGAGCAGAGTCTAGAATGATTCGATCATCGGAAAATCATTACCTAGCTTATGCTCCACAACCATCCACTCTAGTGCACCATCATACGCTAGGAGCAGTATAATGAAAGGACAGAAAATCAGTTGTAGTATATTGACAATTCAAGAAGCGTCTGTCGTGTGGCATTTGATTCAACTTGGGTGTTGATCTAGCTTCGTCTATCTTGACCCGCATCGATTTAGTGGTTCAAGGGTTTGAACTTTGTCAACCCTTAATTTTCTTATCATTATGCATAACTCATTCTCATGTTATGTTGACTCTGCTTCTATAGTCCGAGTTGCTCATTTGTGCACTATGTACACAAATTCTAGTCAGAGAAACTTCTTTCGTATTATTTTCACACTCTGCCCATGGACGGGCATGGTGGCTTAAGGACTGTGATTCTCATGATCATCATAGGGCTGCTCCTCATCCCCGATGATAGACCACTTGGTGCATCCAATTCCTACAATGAACATGCTATAGCCAACATACACCTCAGAATTTTGAATGGCTAGAAGACCGAGTCATGATGTAGTCAAACTATAACACCCTCAAGATGAACTACCGATGCACCTTAGGTCAAAGAATCAGACACACCACTGCAGCATCGAGTCAGTCATCGATGAGAAGGTAGACTTTCTTATAACTACTCAAGGTGGTCACGCTCAGTGCCCTCGTTCTCTAACGAATACCTATACTCTCATCCCGATGTCTCTACACCGTAGACTCAAGACTCATTTACTACAAAGAAGCGATTGTGCACTAACTTTTTGGATCAATCATCATCCTCATAATGATCCTACAGTCAGGAGTATTTTATGAGTTAATAATAAAAATTCTTGTCTTAAATTTTCAACCCTTAAAAATATGAATTATCATTACCATTAACTCAAGAGATGTATCACAAACACTAAATACACATATGTAATAAAAAAATAATCCATTTTATTATTTATAGTCAAAATTATAATTTTGCCTTAGAAGTGTATTATAAGTGTCAGCCAATTTTGACTTCTAAGGCACACATATCTAACAGCTTTACACCCATCGGAGTTGGAGCATGTGCTGGTCATGCCCCCCTGCCAAGCACCACTCTAAGTGCCAGCATCAAAATCTCCCTCGACTCACGGTGAGCGTGCGTATGACATCTTCTTGCGCCTCCACCTCCTCGGTCTCTCCCACGTCAGCTCCATCACCTATGCACTCCACTGATCCCTACTCCCTTTGCACATGCTCCGACAACTGGAGCGTGTGTCGATCTGGAGCATGTGTCGATCGCACCCCCTGCCAAGCACCCCTTCAAGTGCACCAATCCCCACTCCCTCTGCACATGCTCTGGTAGCCAAAGCGTGTGCCAGTTGTGCCCCCTCTTTGCTAAGCACCCCTCCAAGTGCCAGCATTGAAACCTCCCTTGACCCGCTATCATGGGCTTGGCCGCATAAATATCACAAGGGATGTCGGCATGGGTGTGGCACAGTACTACAAAGAATTTTAGCTTCGCTGGGTTGCAACCTAGCTCGATACTTTGGAACCCCCAGGGTAAAGATTAGGGGGATGCCTTGCTAGGGTATTAAGGAAAGCTATGGTTAGCCAAGGTGCGGCATAGCCATGGCATGATATCCGGATGCTCGAGACACATGACATTGGCATGGCGGTGGACCACAAGTATATTTATGGATACTTGAGGATTCCACTTGATTTAAGGAGGGATGCGGAGCTTTGGTGGTGTTTCCGACTCCCCCATGGCCTGCATGAGATGGATCCGTCGTGGCACGATTGTGGAGCAATGGTGGTGCCATGCCATGGTCTCGTGTGGAGGCATCCGAAGCAATGTTGGTTGGATGAGCTTGCCACATTATGTGAGATGGAGATTTTTAATAGGTTTTATTCTCGAAGAATTATCCAGGCTACTCTATATGTTCTTAATTCCTATAGTGGAGCGAAGAGGCGTAGAGGACTAGTAGGGTAAGGGTGTGGCCTATACGAGCAGGCAAGTCTTGTGAGCATACGGAAAGATGTCTTGTGGGGATCCATGAGAACTGGTCAGTCATAAAGTACAAGCATGGCTTATGTAATATCGTTCAGATATATACCTTGGAGGTGGGCCAAGAATCAAGGACAACCAAGAGGGTCGTGCCAAGAAGAGGGCAATTTGATGCAAGGATTAGCTGGTCAGATATATTTACTTGATAGGAAGACTTGAATGCCAGTAGCATGGTAGTGCATCAAATGCGAGTAGGCTATGGACAGAGGATGTTGGACAGTATGGTTGTGAACCTTCGGGATCATGACAGTGCACAGTGATGTGCGAGCAAGCAAAGGACATTATCATGCAATATAGCCATAAGATCGGAATCATGGCATAAGAGCTTATGGAAGAGCTTGGATAGCAGAATCTAAGAGGGCTTAGATGTGCACGGTTGGCTATAGCTTCAAGGAGCTGTAGGACATGCTGGCTTGACAAGTTTAGCTGGGTGGCACTAAAGATGGATTGCTTGAGCCTCATGCATTGTAGTGACATTGCATGGTCGTGATGTGGGGATTTGGTTTTTATAGTACTGAAGGGCAACTTGGTGGGTTGCAGATTAGTGGTATAGTAGTTATGTTATGATATGGAGGTACACTGAGTATCGAGATACTTCGATAAGTAGTACTTGGCTTGAGGGTCAAAGCCTAAAGTTGGCATAAAGGTGCTGAGTTGCGGAGCACTCTCAGAAAAAGTCTATGTTATGGTACGAAGGTGCGAACGAGTATTGCAATCAATTTGAGAGGTTGGATTGCTTTTGGGCACTTGAGGGTGTCGCCTGTGTTCAGTGTAACAGGATAGGGTATAGAGGGTTATGCTTAGCTTATATGGCTGGACTACTGTGTATTTATTAGTATGTCCAAGGAAAGGACTTAGGAGGGTTGGCCTTAGTGTGTAGTATATCGGGATGCCGCATGGATGTTTGGATAAGAAAACGCTCATCCCATGATAGTTGGTATCAGAGCTAAAGGTTGGCTAAGTCAATGGTTGATGTTATGGATGTTGTTGGCTTCTGCTACATATGGTATAAGATTGCATACATTTGGTTGTACATATAGGGGTATTCAAAATAGTGATAAGACTTAGAGATATTGAAGTCTAGTTTAGGAAGAGCTGGATGTCTGAGTCTGTTATGGATGTCAACTATTAGGATATCAGCTCACTCTGATACCACTTATTGAGGATCTCATACTAGAATATTATGGCAGAAAAAAAAAATAAAATAAAATAAGAATATAATTAAGTACGTAAATCAGTCCAAAAGCTTGCCTCCATAGGGCATGCAATGCTTTACTATGAAAAAGAAATAGATACAAGAAGAAATTATCTGCTCTCAACTCACGTATACAATCCTCTCAACAAAAAGCTATCCTTACCAAATTCTCTCTTGGAGATCTTCTGAAACGACCGCATTCCACTGTCTAGTTATCTGCCCAAAGTCCCTACTCCTATTGTCCGTCGATGCCTTTAGATCTACTCCCAATCATGTCTAAGATCTCTGCAAACTACCACAGCCACCACCACCTTCTCGGACTGCTCCCGACCTTTTAAAAGCCTCCATTCGTATCCTGTTCAGAGATGAATCTCTAATTGCAACTCAAACAAGGCCCCGGTCCATCAGATAACGACCGCAAGTAATACCACCCATTAGATCGTGCAATCGCTACATCTTTGCCTGCATAGACCATGATAAAATGTCTATAGACCTCTTAAGGGTCCACAAAACACACATGGATGCTAGTCCACAGTGGACCACGCCCAATCGTGCACGTCCATGTGGACTACGCGCGTGCCCGCAGGGTCGCATCCATAGTAGGCCCATGCACGAGTTCGCGCATGCTGGGCTTGCTAGCGCTGGGCCGTGCCCATGTGCACCCGTGTTGGGCCGTGCAAGGTGCGCACCCGCACTGCCAACCAGTGCCACGCATTGGGCTGGGTGCCCACCAGCCCGCTCCATCCTACGTTGGTCCATGGGTCCCGTTCGATGGTTTCGTATATTTCTTTGCACGTATTTTCATCATCTGGACTTTGATTAGGATGTTCTTGGACTCGTTGGACTCGGTTCATCATCCTGGACCTCTCTATGGGCTTAATATGGGAGAATTCGAAGTATTTTTCTCAAAATCAATGACTCGATGTGGGAGAGCATGTTGCAGGGCAATGTGCTCATGCTAAATGATTAAGGTTGCTCATTGGCTACATAAGTAGATGGGAGACTGTTGAAGTGAAGGTCCACTAGTTTGTGACTGAAAAAAGGAATTTAGGATGAAGCATATTCATGAATACTGAGGCACTTAGGCTATGTGCAAAGTTGCAAGGCAGAGTATCTCGAGCAACTAGAATCTCCAAAGAAGCAAAGCTGAGTAGATGACTGAGGTATGAGGGTGTGTCTATAGTGCAGGAAAAGATGTAGCATCCGAATTTTAAAAGTACAAGCTGAGGTAAAAACTTGAAGAGTTAAGAGACTTTGTTGCACAAAAATATAGGAATCTTGAAAAAGGCCATCTCTTGTGTGGGCAATTATGGAGCTGAAGCACTTGAATGGCAAAAAAAAAAATGACACTTAATGGAAACTGCTCTTTGGGTGAAGGCATTGGAAAGTCGAGGTACTAGAGGCAGATATTTGGCTGAGGGTGCTCATTTGCTGCATAGGCATGCGATGTCAGACTACAAGTGGTGAAGCATATAAGGGATGTTCAGTGTTGGCCAAGGTGGCTGTGAGGTATAATAGATCGATCATGCTGTAAGGTACTATAAGACTTAGATGTCTGATGCAAGAGGATGTCGAGGTACTAGAGTCACAGGAGTGAGATAAGCCAGTAGGGTAGCCTTGTGTTGGTACTATAGACTCGGAGTAAAGATACAGAGGCAGTCAGAGCAGGTTAAGGATAATAGAGAACAACATGAGCAATTGGTTCTGTAGAGGCAAATTGACTGGAGCTTGGAGTGAAGACTACTATGTTGAGGCCCTCAAACAAGATGGAAAATGGCCTTGATTGGATATCAGGATCCTGCTTGGTAGCATCTACGGTCTGCGTTGGTATGGGATGGTGCAGAGTTACGGAGGTGACTTATTAGTACTCAACATTGGTGCAGTGCGGTAGGATCCAAAGGAACGAGGTTTGAGAGAAAAGTGGAAGTACCATAAGGCTACAAGGTGGGTATGAAGCAAGGCCAGGCATTTGGAGGTGAGTTGCTAGAGGAGACTCATATGGAGGGCCGCTCTAAAATCTAGATGGATAGGAGTTAAGCCTTAGAGGCAATCCAAGGAGAGCCATTTAGCATTACTGGCAAATGGATCATACTTTGGTAAAAGAAGTGGCCGCTCTTAGATTGAAAAATGGAGAGTAAAACTTAGAGGAGTCCGAAGAGTGCCATAAAGTTCAGTGGGAGTTGATGGTCAGTGGACTGCAGTGTGCTTGAAGGATGCAGTGGCCGCTCTTAGATTGGAGCAATCAGGAGTCAAGCCTTGGATGGGTCCGAGGAGTGCCATGTAGTTGGAAGGTTAGATGACCAAAGGTGTATGACAAAAGCAGAAGCTGATGTCAAGGTTAAAAGTAGTTGCGTTCTATAAAAAAGTCAGTATGGTGTGGATGATGGATTCTCAGTGGTGAAGAAAGGATCGAGGACATCAAGGCTACGGGGCTCTGACTTGAGGAACCATGATTGTAGTGGCTACAATAAAAGCTTGATCATGGTGACCAATGGTCAAGAAGTGGTTTGGACATTGATGAGGGCATCGATAGCTTGAGTGGAGGAGAATTGTCATGGGCTTGGCTACAGGCATATCATAGGGGGTGCTGGCATAGGTATGGCATGGTGCTGCGAAGGATTTTGGCTTCATTGGATTGCAACCAAGCTCAATACTTTGTGTTGCCTAGAGGTTGCAATCCAAGAGAAGGGATGAATTAGATTCTTTTAAAATCTTGATCAAATTTAAACTCTAAGCCAAATATGTGCTTCTATTTAAAACAACTTGAGTCTTTATGATGAATATATAAAGTATAGCAGCAGAATTAAAAGTAACTAGATAATCCAAATTAATATGTAAAGCAAATAAGAAAAGCAAAATCATAATACAAATATACAAAGATTTTATAATGGTTCGGTGCAATCTCGCATCTACATCCATTCTCCAAGATCTCCTTAGGAATTCCACTATAATTCCTAGATTATGGTACATTTATTTTGATCCAAGATCATAAACAAACCCAGTTGATTTTGCCGGGCTCACCAACCATAATCCTACATCAATAATTTTTTTGGATTCACTATCAATCCTATTGATTTTAACCTAGGAGCACCAACCATAACCTTTACACTGTCTAATTACTGGCCTGGACTTGCCTACACCCCAAGTTTTTTTTTCTCACAAGGTATGAGAATTCAACACAAAAATTAAAAAAAAATATTTTTTTCTAAAGTTTGATGAAGAGGCTGAAAGATGGCTCTTGAAGCTTTGTATTCTCTCCTTTGAAGGCTAAAAGAAAGTTTGAATGATTGAGGATGATCAAACTTGAAAGCTCTCTAAAATTGATGCACAAAATCCTCTCTTTTCTTTCTTTTTCTTTAAATATTTAATAAATCTTATAATTTAAATAATTTCTACTTTTAATCTATTTTTTCTTTTTTTGATTCTCCATCTTTAAATAATCTTCATAATGGCTGAAGAGAGAGTTTAGACTATTGAAGGGCTTGAACTAGCCATTTGGAATGAAAAAGGCCCGTTAAAAAGTATAGAAAACTAGTCGTTGCAGCCTATCCCGACATTGGGATCGATACTTTTTCTGCAAGGATCGACACTTTTTGATCTGAGGTTGACACCTTTTGATCTAAAGTCGATACCTTGTACTCAGGTGTCAGCACTTGGACTGCACTCAAAAATTCAACTTTTGTTTTCTATTTTTATGCAATAAAAGTCGATCCTTTCATCAGGAGTCAACCCATAGGTCGATCCTTTTGTGAGGTCATACAAAAATAACGTGTCGAAACATGCCAAGCTGCTCATTTCAAAAAAAAATGACCTAAGGATCATCCCTTTTTATCCAAACATGATTTTTTTATAATTTTGACTTTTAAAAATTATGAAATTACCTCCAAAAGATCAGAATTTTTTTCTACTTTCTCTTAAGACTTTCGAAATATATTTTCTTGATTTCCAACTTGATGAAATTATAATTTTGACCTTCTTCAAGCAGCTTTATCAATTCAACTTCTGAAACTTTTTAAATTACCTCCAAAGCTTTCAAATTGATTTTCTTCATAACGAGCCATGCAAACTTATAAAAACTTATTCCTGGAAGTACTTTGGCTTAGCATGTTGAGAGAGTTTCTTTCATGGAGAATTTTTTCAATATGAACACCTAGAAAATCTTACATCTAATCTTGAAATACATGATTAGCAATATTTTTACTCAATATTTTGGAATCATCAAAATCAATCTCAGGGTCAACATTCTCTCCCTTTTTGATGATGACAAAATCTAGAGTATATGCACAATAAAAAATAAATAATATATTTTCATGCATTTTATCAAAATTTATCATGAAGTATAAATTAAACACATGAATGAGCGTTTAATGAATGTTCTCAATTAATGTTTTATATAATTCATATACTCATATCAAAATAATATTTTAATTCAAATCAATGAGGATTTATAAGATTTCAAGCATGAAATTCATTAAATTTTTTAAGTATTAATTCTTTAAGCATATACTTAACATACCTCTCCTCCTTTTTGACAACATCAAAAAGCTCATGGGATGGATCAAAAAATTATCATCAAAATCAACAAGAAAAATGTATCAAAGTAAGAGATGTATCAAGTTCAAAAAAAAATTAATTTAAATAAATCATCTTCCTTTTAAAAATTTATCTTTTGATCCAACATAAGTTTAAAAATTTATTTTAATTTTAAAAATTTATTTAAATTTAAATATCAAAGGCTTTTTTTTTGAATGAATATGATTTTTAATCAAAATTTTAAATATGTACTTTTAAGCTTTAAGAAGAATGGAGCTTATCAAAGATTTAAATAGTAAAATCAAGCAAAATATTTAATTCAAAATTTATTCTCTTCTTTTCTTAAGAAATTTCAGTCAATTAAGTTTAGAAAAGATATATATTGAGAATGTATCGAGCAAATCAAAATTAAAAAATATCAAATTTAAATTTTTAAATAAATTTTAAAATTAAATTTAGAAATTTATTTCTTAGAATAAGAATTAATTTTCAACTCATTTTCACTCCAAAATTATCAAAAATAATTTGGAAATCAAAAGCATGTAAATCAAATGGAATAAACACATGAAAGCATGGGTTGAGAAGACTATAAGGCATTTGATGAAAAATTTAAAATCAATAAAGCTCAAAATAAGATAATTGATTGAGAATTTTAGATCAAAAATTTATTAATATTTTCAATCAAATTAAATTAGAAAATATCTTTCTTTCTATTTTTCATACTAATAGCTGGATTAATTTATTTTTCAACTTTCTTCCTCTCTTTATTTCAAAATAAGCATATTATAAATTTAAATTATCAAATTAAAAATATTTATTCATTCTTTAGCATTATCTCTTCTTCTTTTTTTAAAATTTGCATACTTAAACTTTATAATTTTTGTTACTCCCTCTTTTTCTTTCAAGTTGAGCACCTTTAATTTGATACCATATTAAACTTTAATTAATACCAATTTAGTACTCAATTCATCTTGAATAAATTCTCCTCTTTATGTCAAGATATTTTAAATCAAGTAGTCTTTTAAGAGTAAAAATTTTACTTTCTCTTCCTATCTTTTAAATTGAGCAAATTTAATATGAACTTAACTAATGCCAAATTTAAAAATTTAAATTATTTAATTTTTTAAATTTAATTATATTTTTAATTAAAAGATTATATCTTCTTTAATATTTGCTCTTTTTTTTATAAAAAAAGTAATATGAATTTTACTTTCAAATTTAGATCAAGAATTCTTTTCTAAAAAAAATAGATGCATACAAACTTCTCAATTTTTATTAAAAGAACTCTAGACTTCAAAAATTTTGAATTAGATAATCTTAAAAATACTTCTCTTTTTTTAATACTAAAGCAAATCATTCAAAAATATATCATAAGAATTTATCTCAAATAATATAAAAGTAAGAATATGATCATGAAAATTCAATTTGAGACTTTTATTTTACCAAAAGATAATGCAATGAAATTAAAGATAAAAATAGACTATTTAATATAAATTATGATAACAATTATGATAAGTTTTTATTTATTTCTTTGAGTTTTATAAGTCTAAGATAGATGCATCATTTCAAAATTAAAAATTTGGATAAATTATTCAAAGTAAATCATAAAAAAATTTATTTAATTTTTTTAAAAAAATCTTTTTCTTTTTCTAAGTAGTATCAATCAATTTGAAATATAAAGATATCAATCTTATAATTTATCTCAAGGTATAATATCAAAGATACATTTTTTTGATATATTCATGTAAAATAGATTATTCACAAAGATATTTTTTTATCAAAAATAAAGTAATATAATATAAGATAATAATGATCTATTTAATATCAATTACTAAAATTTTTGATTAAAAAAGATATATCAATTAAATTTAGATAAAATTATTTTGATAAGTTAATTTGAATTTGCACCAACAGATCATGCAAAATTAATCATAGAGAAATATTTTATTTAAACTTAAGTCTTTTTTTTCTTAATAAATATAATTTAATCAAGTTCAAAAAAGATATAAAATTCTTGATTTTATCTAAAATGATATTATATAAGCTATGCAAAACTAGATTTGAGATAACATATTTTTTTTGCCAAAAAAAATAAAAAAATTTAAGACAAGAATAGGATGTTTGATACCAATTAAAAGAATTATAATACTGATTATTTTAAAAATTAGTTCAAACAGCAAACTTCTTGATATCAAATATGAAAAATCATTCAATTCTGAATACCCAATATTTTGAAGAGAAAAGATAACATCTTTGAAATAAATCAAGATTTTTTTAAGAGATGTGATACCACTTTAAGATTGAAGAAAAACTAATTTTTAAATTTATTACTTAAAAAAATATAAATAAAGCATATTTTAAATTCAATTTGATACCAAGTATAAAAGATATTCTTCAAGTTAGAGGACAAAATTGATTGAGGTTAAAATGAGAGGAATTTAGATATTGGCTCTATATATTTATCTAACTATGAGATTTCAAATCCTTAGGGTTAACCTAAAATCCAATGCAACTTAATACATCAAGCATTTTAAGTTTTATAATTGATGTCTTATTTTTAAGTACTTATTTCTATTAGATATATGTGCCCTAGAAGCCAGAATTGGCTGACACTTGTAATACACTTCTAGGGGCAAAATTATAATTTTGACTATAATCAATAAAATAGATTATTTTTTATCACATATGTGTATTTAGTATCTGTGATACATTCTTTGAGTTAATGGTGATGATAATTCATATTTTCAAGAGTTAAAAATTTAAGATATGAATAATTATTATTAACTCATAAAATATTCTCGATCATAGGATCATCACAAGGATGGTGATTGATCCAGAAGGTTGGTGTACAATCGCTTCTCTTTAGTAGATGAGTCTTGAGTCTACGGTGTAGAGATATTAGAGCGAGAGTATAAATACTCGTTAGAGAATGAGGGCACTGAGCGTGACCACCTCGAGTAGTCATTAGGAAGTCTACCTTCTCATCAATGACTGACTCGACGCTACAGTGGTGTGTCTGGTTCTTTAACTTAAGGTGCATCAATAGTTCATCTTGAGGATGTTATAGTTTGACTACATCATTACTCGATCTCCTAGCCATATGAAATCCTGAGATGTATGTTGGCTATAGCATGTTCATTGTAGGAACTGGATAGCATCAAGATGGAATCTATCTACCTCGGTGGTAGAGGAGCAGCCCTATGATGATCATGAGAATCAAGTCCAAAAGTCCATGGCCATGGCAGAGTGAAATAATAGAAAGAGTTTTTATTTAGCTTTTCACACTGGAGCTGAATCGAATGATTACATCATATGATAGAAATTAGGGTTTGACGAGTTCACCTTAACCCTAATTTGATCAGAGCTCAAGATAGAAGAACTTAATCACATAGGTAGCTGCACCAAGAGGTTCGCATTCAGCTCTGATGGGTTGCCACCATATACTGCTAGGTATCACTGGTGGATTTTGAGAGCAATTAGAATGATTTAGATGATCGATCATTCTAGCTGTTCGAATCAAAAGAGTTCTGATCCATCGAAAGGAGTTTCGATGATGTCGATGATACATATCATGATATATCCTATTACCATACAGAATTGAACCTAACTGGGTCACACAAATAAGGGATGAATCTGGTGATCATCAATTGAACTGATCTAGTTCAATTGATCTGAATGAGATTTAATTAAGTTCAAGAAAATCATGCTAGCACTCGATTGAACCTAACGTTCTTCTTTTACTATCATAAATAGTTATCCTGACTGAGCCAAAGAAGTTTGTGCTTGATCAGAGGCCTTCACTTGATGTAACTGAAGCTTGTCCAGATCAGAAAAGGGTTGTCTTATTTTGTAAGATAATACCTGCCATTTCTCGTCCTTTGACTTTGGTCAAAAGTTGATCTTTGACTGGTCAAATATTGACCATTAACACTTTGACTTCTATCCACATGTCACGCACCTATTGAAGAGCTAGTGGGAGCTTATCCTCCTGCCAAAACCTAGCAAGGAGGAGGGTGCACGCCATCCTTGGCATGTGCCCAAGCTGGAGGCGCCCAGGAGTCCCTACTGGACAGAGACTCCATCTTCTTTTTGGATTCCAATTAGACTCCTCCTAAGAATCAAGTTTGATTGGTCTTAGGCGCCATCTAACGAGGAATTCAAGAGACTCTATTCTCACCAATTAGATTTAGATCTGATTTCACAAAGGATTATGATTGGTTGGGAAGAAGAGGAGTTGGATCACGCATAGTCTGTAAATAAGATCCTACGCCCAACCCAAAGTGCATAGAAAAATCCCACGCCCAAGGCTGGTTCTCTCCTCCTCCTCCATGCCAAGCCCATCTTCTCCCTCTCCTATCCATGCCCAAAGTTGTTTGGGATCTTGGTTGGTGCAATCCAGACGAGAGAAAGACGACAGAAAGCTAGAAGGTTGCGCTGCTGCAAAGGACAACTGCTGATCTTCAAAAGGTGTTTTGAAGATCCTCCAAATTAGATCCAGATCTAATTTTTGGAGACATGATAGAGAAGAAGAGGATCTCCAGATCCAGCCTGAGTGGATATCAGTAGAGGCCAGGCACTTGCGTGGCTAGATCCAGAACCTTCCGCTGCTTATAGGATCATCAATGGGTAATAGGATTACCCTACGTCAAGGTAAATTAAATTTAATTTAATTTATCTAAATTTATTTTAATTATTAAAATAATAAAAATTAGATCTAAAATATCTCAGATCTAATCTAGATCAAAGAAAAAAAATTTTGAAATATATCTCTTGATCCGATCAGATCTGAACGAACCTGATCCGAAAAATCAGGATTTTTCCTTCAACTGATATCAGAGCCAAGGTTCTAAAGTATTTAGATCTGATTTTAAATTTATTTTAATTAAAAAATAAGTAATTTTAGATGTCACATGAGATGTGATCAGATCTAAAATTAGAAAAAATTAAAATTAAATAATTTGGATCTAAGATTAGAAAATATGCATGACTAGTTCTAAAATAGAATAGTTCTATAGAATAGTCTTGCATGTTTATAATTTAATTTGATTAAATCATATTTTAGATCTATTTATTTACTATTTTTTGATATTATAATTATTATAATAATATCTAAAAAATAGTAAATAAAAATTATTTAATTTTAAACATCATATGAGATATGATTGATGCATGTCTAGACTAGTTGTAGAATAGTTCTACATAGTTGTCTAGATTAGAATTTATTTTGATTAGATCAATTTAAATCTAATTTTTTAGATTATTATGAGATAATTTAGATCTGAAAAATATGCATGATTCGATACATGAGATGTATGCAAAATATGCCATGATTAGATCTAATTTGTATATGAGATATATGATATAGATCTAAAACTATTTTGTAGTATTGCATGTTCCTGATTAAGGCATTCCTCTTGGCCGTCCGATCATAAGAACGAAGAAGGGTTTAAAGGCCCTCTCCTTCCCATCCGATGGGGTGTTCTTATGATGTGTAGGGGTGCTGCGCATGTTCGTCCTTAATCAGAAATCCAAAACTTACTTTCTGCAAAATCCTAGATCCTGAAATCCCTAGGATTTATTGTGCATATTTTATTTATGAACCCTACTTAATTAAAAATTAAGATTATGAAATATTAATTAGATCTAAAATTGAGAATTTCAGATCTAAGACATATTCATAATACTGAGTTTGGACTTGGGTAGCTCAATTAGGTCTAAGCGGTTGATCAAACCGAATCAAGAGTTGGTTAGATGGGATCAACAATGCTTAAATTGACCAGCCTAATAGGATTAAGTCTGGGTCAAGATCGAGTCACGATCAAGCAAGACCTAATTAGGCTCAGAGGTTAGAGTCTGGATTGTAGGCTAACCCAATTGGTTCTGGCTCAACAATTTGGTGTCTAAGGTAAGTTTGGCACATACGACCGACTGGTTTTTAATTGGAAGCTACTCGACCTGAATGCATTCTTGTACGAGTTAATGGCATATCCCTTCCACCGATCTCACTTACCTGGCCATATCTGTTGACACAGTTCTGATCTGAGGTGGTCAATAATCCGAGCTAACCCATGCCACTAGGTTAGTCATAATTGTTATGACTATGACAAGTCTAGTTTAATGAGACCTGAATCAATTCTCCCTAAGAAAAGATTAAGTCTGAGGTCTTCCACCATTGTAGATGTGCGGGCCCTTTCCGGGGTTGATTGTTCTCGACTGGATACAGTGGCTCAGTTGCACCGAAAAGATGCAACCATGTCTATTAGGCATTGGATGCTATGGGCTGGAGGATGAGTTGGGCTCAATATTTTGGATACGGTGAGAGACTCAATTAGGAAATCCAGTCTATGCAAATGGTGGGTCTGACTTAACTAAGGAGTGGATCAATATTCTAGGATACGGTGAGATTCATGAATTAGAGACCAAGTTTGGGTGCACCATGATTAGAGAATCATTGAACAAGAGTTGTTCACTCATTGGCTAACCCATCACCAATAACTGTTAGGTGAGGTGATGAGTCAGTTGGTGAGACCGCACCACCCACTAGAAATCATTAATCATGGAGATTTTTGCATCTCTACAGAGGGAGTGTAGGGATCCAAAAAAATAGTGAGAGCTAATTTATTTAAAAATAAAATTTCTAAATAAATTGGTCAAGTCATAATTATAGTATCTAACTAGAATCTTTGACTCTCTATAGAAAAATATCTGCGTCCAACCCATTGGCACGTATCCTGGACACACATAGACTGACCGGACCCAATTATAAAGATTGGCTCAGAAACTACAAAATATTTTGGGTTCCAAGAAGTTAACCCATGTATTGGATCAGGACCCTCCCACCTTACCAGCCCATCCATCCACTGAATAGAGAGCATCTCTGAAAAAATGGATAGACGAAGATAATAAGGCCAGATATTACATGTTGGGCTCGATGTCTGATGAGCTCCAGTGCCAACATGAAGATATCGGGACTGCTCGCCAAATGTTGGCTCACCTGCAAGGAGATGTTTGGTGAACAGAGTCGCGCAGCCAAGTATCAAGTCACGAAATGACTTTTTAAGGCTAAGATGCGTGATGGGCAGTCAGTCCAAGATCACTGTCTGATGATGATCAAGGACTTGGAAGAGCTTGAGAAGCTCAGGTGTGAAGTTAGACTTGGATCTGCAGAACGATGTTATTCTGCAATCCTTGACTGATGCATATGGGCAATTCATCATGAATTACCACATGCATAAACTTCAAAATTTCCTTGGCCGAATTAATGAACATGCTGGTCACCGCTGAGCTTTCTATGAAAGGTTCTAAAGGCTCAGTTCTTGCTATGGAACGGACTTCTTCCAAAAGAAAGTCTTATGAAAAGAAAAAGAAGTCTGTGAAAAAGCATAGAAGGTGGAAGGAGCAAAGAAGAAGAAGGCAGAGCCGAAGAAGAAGGCCGATGTCAAAGGAAAAGTGTTTTCCATTGCAACAGCGATGGCCATTGGAAGCGAAACTGCCCTACTTACCTGGCCACCCTGAAGAACAAGAAGGAAGGTCCTTCTGGAGGTATGCTCGTTATTGAGTCTAACCTTACGATTTCTTCTGCATCCAGTTGGGTGCTTGACTCTGGTTCTAGTGCTCATCTGTGCACTTCCATGCAGGGTCTTGAGGATAGCAGGAGGCTGAGGGATGGAGACATGATCCTACGCATCGATAATGGAGCAAGAGTTGCTGCAGTAGCCGTGGGAAACATATCCCTCTTCGATTACCATCTGGTTTAGACTTAGTTTTGAAAGACTGTTATTATGTGCCTGCAGCTAGCAGGAATTTGATTTCTGTTTCATGCTTAGCACTAGAAGGCTATGTGATTACCTTCTTTAAGGACCATTGTAACATTCTTTATGAAAGAAATAAAATTGCAAATGGTTTTCTTATTAACGGTCTTTATCAGCTACATATTGATGTACCTATTCTAACTATCGAGCAAAACGTGAATGCCAAACGACCTAGGGATAGTCCAAATGATAGATATCTATGGCACCTAAGATTAGGTCATATAGCAGAAGATAGGATCAACAAATTGGAGAAAAATGGGCTATTGAGTCCATTGACTTCCGAGTCATATCCAACTTGTGAATCTTGTCTTCAAGGCAAAATGACTAAACTCCCTTTTGTAGGACATGGGGAAAGGGCCACAGATCTCCTTGCCCTAGTACATACTGATGTGTGCGGCCCATTTGATGTGCCGGCTAGAGGCAATTTTGTCTACTTCATTATCCTTTACCGATGATCTGTCTAGGTATGGGTATGTGTATCTTATGAGACACAAGTCTGAAGCTTTTGAAAAGTTCAAAGAATTCAGACATGAAGTAGAAAAATAAACTGGAAAATCCATTAAGGTTCTTCGATCAGATCGAGGAGGTGAATACCTTAGCCGAAAATTCCTAGACTATCTCAAGGAAAATGGCATAGTCTCTCAATGGACTCCACCAGGAACACCTCAACTCAACGGGGTTTCAGAATGGAGAAATCGGACTCTATTGGATATGGTCCGATCCATGATGAGCTTCACAGACCTTTCTGATTTTCTTTGGGGACACTCATTGTTAACTTCAATTTATCTACTGAATAGGGTTCCCTCTAAAATCGTTCCTACCACACCGTATGAGATATGGCACGGTAAGAAACCAAGTCTGAGTCATCTCAGAATTTGGGGTTGTCCGGCTCATGTCAAAAGACAACAAACGGACAAGTTAGAGTTTAGGTCCTTCAGAGCTTGATTCATAGGATATCCTAAAGAGTCATTAGGATACTATTTCTACATTCCAGAAGACCACAATGTGATTGTGAGTCGACATGCCATCTTTCTTGAAAAATAGTTTATTCAAGATAGCGGCATTGGAAAGCAGATTAAGCTTGATGAGAAAGTCTCACAAGTACAACGAGCTAAGGACCAATTGGAACCAAATCAGGTTGAGCCAATAAGAACACTACCTCCTCCACCTCGTAGATCGAAAAGAGTTTTCCGTCCCCCTGAAAGATACTTAGGTATTATTTCAGAGGAAGTAGAGAAAATGTTCCTCATAGGTAATGGTGCTCATGGTGATGATCCCAAAACCTACAACGAGGCGATATCAGATATCGACTCCGAGAAATGGCTAGAGGCAATGCAGTCAGAAATTGACTCGATGCACTCAAACCAAGTCTGGACCTTGGTAGATCCACCAGAAGGTATAGTACCTATTGGGTGTAAATGGATCTTCAAGAGAAAGATTGGTGCAGATGGGAATGTGGAGACATTCAAGGCTAGACTAGTGGCAAAAGGTTATAGTCAACGTGAAGGCATTGACTATCAGGATACCTTTTCCCCAGTGGCTATGCTAAAATCCATCCGCACATTGCTTGCCGTTGCAGCCTATTTCGATTATGAAATATGGCAAATGGATGTGAAAACGACATTCTTAAATGGATATCTTGAGGAAGATATCTATATGGAACAGCCGCTAGGTTTCACATCCAGTGATACTGATCACAAGGTTTGCAAGCTGCAAAGGTCCATATATGGAC
>QRFJ01000852.1:349728-416756 GCA_006176705.1 Cocos nucifera | reverse complement strand
CGATTTCCTTGAACCTAATTGAATCTCATTCAGATCAATTGAACTAGATTAGTTCAATTGATGATCACCAGATTCAAACCCTTATTTGTGTGACCCAGTTAGGTTCAGTTCTGTATGGTAATGGGATATGTCATGATCTCTATCATCGACATCATCGAAACTCCTTTCGATGGATCAGAACTCTTCTGATTCGAACAGCTAGAATGATCGATCATCTAAATCATTCTAATTGCTCCCAAAATCCACCAGTGACACCTAGCAGTATATGGTGGCAACCCATCAGAGCTGAATGCGAACCTCTTGGTGCAGCTACCTGTGTGATTCAGTTCTTCTATCTTGAGCCCCGATCAGATTAGGGTTAAGGTGAACTCGTCAAACCCTAGTCTCTGTCATATGATGTAATCATTCGATTCGAGTCCAATGTGAAAATCTAAATAGAAACTCTTTCTATTATTTCACTCTGCCATGGCCATGGGCTTCAGGACTTGATTCTCATGATCATCATAGGGCTACTCCTCTACCACCGAGGTAGATAGATTCCATCTTGATGCAATCCAGTTCCTACAATGAACATGCTATAGCCAACATACACCTCAGGGTTCCATGGCTAGGAGACCGAGTAATGGTGTAGTCAAACTATAACACCCTCAAGGTGAACTGCCGATGCATCTCAGGTCAAAGAACCAGACACACTACTGCAGCATCGAGTCAGTCATTGACGAGAAGGTAGACTTCCTAATGACTACTCGAGGTGGTCACGCTCAGTGCCCTCGTTCTCTAACGAGTACCTGTACTCTCGCTCCGGTGTCTCCACACCGTAGAGACTCAAGACTCATCTACTAAAGAGAAGCGATTGTACACCAACCTTCCGGATCAATCACCATCCTCGTGATGATCCTATGGTCGGGAGCATTTTATGAGTTAATAATGATTATTCATGTCTTAAATTTTCAACTCTTGAAAATATGAATTATCATTACCATTAACTCAAAGGATGTATCACAGACACTAAATACACATATGTGATAGAAAATAACCCATTTTATTAATTATTAGTCAAAATTATAATTTTGCCCCTAGAAGTGTATTACAAGTGTCAGCCAATTCTGGCTTCTAGGGCACATATATCTAACAATCTCCCACTTGTCCTAAAGCCAATTGGCTACAAGTCTAAGTCCCATCTTCTCAAGGTGGGCTTCGATCTTCTGCTGGCCCAACGGCTTTGTAAGTGGGTCTGCCACATTATCTGTGGAGTTGACTCTCTTGACCTCAACGTAACCTTTCTCAAGGTAATCGCGGATGAGGTGGTATCGCCGCTCAATGTGCTTGGATTTTTGGTGAGACCTCGGCTCCTTAGCAAGGGCTATGGCGCCATTGTTGTCGCAGTATAGAGGAATGGCATCTGATGGCATTACTCCAATTTCTGCAGCAAACTTCTTGTACCAGAATGCTTCCTTTGCAGCCTCTGATGCAGCGATATATTCTGCTTCCATGGTGGAATCTGCTATCATGGTTTGCTTGAAACTCAGCTGACAGCACCACCATTGCACACAAACAGACTTCCAGATGTCGACTTTCGATCATCTATATCGGACATGAAATTCCGAGTCTGTGTATCCCTGAACTTGGAGTTCTCCATTACCAAAGACCAACATCATATCCTTAGTTCTTCTCAAGTACTTAAGGATACATTTCATAGAAAGTCCAGTGTTCTTCACCTGGATTTGACTGATATCTGCTTGTGACACTCACAGCATGGGCTATATCAGGTCGTGTACATAGCATGGCATACATGAGGCTCCCTATTGCAGAAGCATAAGGGATCTTGCTCATGCGTTCTATTTCCTCAGGTGTGCTGGGGCACATCTTCTTGGAAAGATGAATACCATGTCTGAAGGGTATTAATCCCCTCTTAGAGTTTTCCATACTAAACCTCTTTAGTACTTCCTCTATGTACATCTTCTGTGAAAGTCCTAGCATCCTATTCGGTCTATCCCTATAGACCTTAATTCCTAGAATAAAGGATGCTTCACCTAGGTCTTTCATGGAGAATTCCTAGGACAACCATAATTTGACTGTTGTCATCATGGGAATATCATTCCCAATAAGGAGGATGTCATCCACGTACAATACGAGGAAGACAACAGCGCTCCCACTGACCTTTTTGAAAACACATGGTTCCTCTTCATTTTTGATGAAACCAAACATTTTGATCACATCATTGAAATGAGTGTTCCAGCTCCGAGATGCTTGCTTAAGTCCATATATGGACCTTTGCAGCTTGCAAACCTTGTGATCAGTATCACTGGATGTGAAACCTAGCGGCTGTTCCATATAGATATCTTCCTCAAGATATCCATTTAAGAATGCCGTTTTCACGTCCATTTGCCATATTTCATAATCGAAATAGGCTGCAACGGCAAGCAATGTGCGGATGGATTTTAGCATAGCCACTGGGGAAAAGGTATCCTGATAGTCAATGCCTTCGCGTTGACTATAACCTTTTGCCACTAGTCTAGCCTTGAATGTCTCCACATTCCCATCTGCACCAATCTTTCTCTTGAAGATCCATTTACATCCCAATAGGTACTATACCTTCTGGTGGATCTACCAAGGTCCAGACTTGGTTTGAGTGCATCGAGTCAATTTCTGACTTCATTGCCTCTAAGCCATTTCTCGGAGTCGATATCTGATATCGCCTCGTTGTAGGTTTTGGGATCATCACCATGAGCACCATTACCTATGAGGAACATTTTCCTTCTACTTCCTCTGAAATAATACCTAAGTATCTTTCAGGGGGACGGAAAACTCTTTCCGATCTACGAGGTGGAGGAGGTAGTGTTCTTATTGGCTCAACCTGATTTGGTTCCAATTGGTCCTTAGCTCGTTGTACTTGTGAGACTTTCTCATCAAGCTTTAATCTGCTTTCCAATGCCGCTATCTTGAATAAACTATTTTTCAAGAAAGATGGCATGTCGACTCACAATCACATTGTGGTCTTCTGGAATGTAGAAATAGTATCCTAATGACTCTTTAGGATATCCTATGAATCGAGCTCTAAAGGACCTAAACTCTAACTTGTCCGCTTGTTGTCTTTTGACATGAGCCGGACAACCCCAAATTCTGAGAGATGACTCAGACTTGGTTTCTTACCGTGCCATATCTCATACGGTGTGGTAGGAACGGTTTTAGAGGGAACCCTATTCAGTAATAGATTGAAGTTAACAATGAATGTCCCCAAAGAAAATCAGGAGGTCTGTGAAGCTCATCATGGATCGGAACCATATCCAATAGAGTTCCGATTTCTCCATTCTGAAACCCCGTTGAGTTGAGGTGTTCCTGGTGGAGTCCATTGAGAGACTATGCCATTTTCCTTGAGATAGTCTAGGAATTCCCGGCTAAGGTATTCACCTCCTCGATCTGATCAAAGAAGAACTTAATGGGTTTTTCAGTTTGTTTTTCTACTTCATGTCTGAATTCTTTGAACTTTTCAAAAGCTTCAGACTTATGTCTCATAAGATACACATACCCATACCTAGACAGATCATCGGTAAAGGTAATGAAGTAGACAAAATTGCCTCTAGCCGGCACATCAAATGGGCCGCACACATCAGTATGTACTAGGGCAAGGAGATCTGTGGCCCTCTCCCCATGTCCTAACAAAAGGGAGTTTAGTCATTTTGCCTTGAAGACAAGATTCACAAGTTGGATATGACTCGGAAAGTCAATGGACTCAATAGCCCATTTTTCTCCAATTTGTTGATCCTATCTTCTGCTATATGACCTAATCTCAGGTGCCATAGATATCTGTCGTTTGGACTATCCCTAGGTCGTTTGGCATTCACGTTTTGCTCGATAGTTAGAATAGGTACATCAATATGTAGCTGATAAAGACCATTAATAAGAAAACCATTTGCAATTTTATTTCTTTCATAAAGAATGTTACAATGGTCCTTAAAGAAGGTAATCACATAGCCTTCTTGTGCTAAGCATGAAACAGAAATCAAATTCCTGCTAGCTGCAGGCACATAATAACAGTCTTTCAAAACTAAGTCTAAACCAGATGGTAATCGAAGAGGGTATGTTCCCACGGCTACTGCAGCAACTCTTGCTCCATTACCGATGCGTAGGATCATGTCTCCATCCCTCAGCCTCCTGCTATCCTCAAGACCCTGCATGAAAGTGCACAGATGAGCACTAGAACCAGAGTCAAGCACCCAACTGGATGCAGAAGAAATCGTAAGGTTAGACTCAATAACGAGCATACCTCCAGAAGGACCTTCCTTCTTGTTCTTTAGGGTGGCCAGGTAAGTAGGGCAGTTCCGCTTCCAATGGCCGTCGCTGTTGCAATGAAAATACTTTTCTTTGCCATCGGCCTTTTTCTTTGGCTCTGCCTTCTTCTTCTTTGTTCCTTCCATCTTTTCTTTAAGACTGAGCCAATATTTGGCGAGCATATTCATCCGATAAGTTTATGCTTCATGTTTGGCACTGGAGCTCATCAGACATTGAGCCCAACATGTAATATCTGGCCTTATTATCTTCGTCTATCCATTTTTCCAGAGATGCTCTCTGATTTCAGTGGATGGACGGGCTGGTAAGGAGGGTCCTGGTCCAATAACATGTGGTTAACTTCTCAAAACCCAAAACTAATTTTGTAGTTCCTGAGCCAATCTTTATAATTGGGTCCAGTCAGTCTATGTGTGTCCAGGATACGTGCTAATGGATTGGATGCAGACATTTTTCTGTAGAGAAAATGATTTCTAGTGGGTGGTGCGATCTCACCAACTGACTCATCACCTCACCTAACAGTTATTGGTGATGGGTTAGCCAATGAGTGAACAACTCTTGTTCAATGATTCTCTAATCATGGTGCACCCAAACTTGGTCTCTAATTCATGAATCTCACCGTATCCAAAATATTGATCCACTCCTTAGTTAAGTCAGACCCACCATTTGCATAGACTGGGTTCCTAATTGAGTCTCTCACCGTATCCAGAATATTAAGCCCAACTCATCCTCCAGCCCATAGCATCCAATACCTAATAGACATGGTTGCATCTTCCCGGTGCAACTGAGCCACTGTATCCAGCCGAGAACAATCAACCCCGGGAAGGGCCCGCACATCTACAATGGTGGAAGACCTCAGACTTAATCTTTTCTTAGGAAGAATTGATTCAGGTCTCATTAAACTAGACTTGTCATTAGTCATAACAATTATGACTAACCTAGTGGCATGGGTTAGCTCGGATTATTGACCACCTCAGATCAGAACTGTGTCAACAGATATGGCCAGGTAAGTGAGACCGGTGGAAGGAATATGCCATTAACTCGTACAAGAACGCATTCAGGTCGAGTAGCTTCCAATTAAAAATCAGTCGGTCGTATGTGCCAAACTTACCTTAGACACCAAATTGTTGAGTCAGAACCAATTGGGTTAGCCTACAATCCAGACTCTAACCTCTGAGCCTAATTAGGTCTTGCTTGATCGTGACTCGATCTTGACCCAGACTTAATCCTATTAGGCTGGTCAATTTAAGCATTGTTGATCCCATCTAACCAACTCTTGATTCGGTTTGATCAACCGCTTAGACCTAATTGAGCTACCCAAGCCCGAACCCAGTATTATGAATATGTCTTAGATCTAAAATTCTCAATTTTAGATCCTAATTAATATTTCCATAATCTTAATTTTTAATTAAGTAGGGTTCATAAACAAAATATGCACAATAAATCCTAGGATTTCAGGATCTAGGGTTTTGCAGAAAGTAAGTTTTGGGTTTCTGATTAAGGACGAATGCACAGCACCCCTACACATCATAAGAACACCCCATCGAATGGGAAGGAGAGGGCCTTTAAATCCCTTCTTCATTCTTATGATCGGACGGCCAAGAGGAACGCCTTAATCAGGAACATGCAATACTACAAAATAGTTTTAGATCTATATCATATATCTCATATACAAATTAGATCTAATCATGGCATATTTTGCATACATCTCATGTATCATAATCATGCATATTTTTAGATCTAAATTATCTCATAATAATCTAAAAAATTAGATTTAAATTGATCTAATCAAAATAAATTCTAATCTAGATAATTATGTAGAACTATTCTACAACTAGTCTAGACATGCATCAATCATATCTCATATGATATTTAAAATTAAATAATTTTTATTTGCTATTTTTTAGATGTTATTATAATAATTATAATATCAAAAAATAGTAAATAAATAGATCTAAAATATGATTTAATTAAATTAAATTAAAAATATAAGACTATTCTATAGAACTATTCTATTTTAGAACTAGTCATGCATATTTTCTAATCTTAGATCCAAATCATTTAATTTTAATTTTTTCTAATTTCAGATCTGATCACATCTCATGTGACATCTAAAATTACTTATTTTTTATTTAAAATAAATTTAAAATTAGATCTAAATATTTTTAGAACCTTGGCTCTGATACCAGTTGAAGGAAAATCCTGATTTTCTGATCCAGGTTTGTTCAGATCTGATCAGATCAAGAGATATATTTCAAAAATTTTTTCTCTTTGATCTATATCAGATCTTGAGATATTTTAGATCTAATTCTTATTATTTTAATAAATAAAATAAATTTAGATAAATTAAATCAAATTTAATTTAATCTTGAAGTGGGTAATCCTATTACCCGTTGATGATCCTGTAAGCAGCGGAAGGTTCTGGATCTAACCACGCAAGTGCCTGACCTCTACCGATATTCACTTGGACTAGATCTAAAGATCATCTTCTTCTCTATCATGTCTTCAAAAATTAGATCTGAATCTGATCTGGAGGATCTTCAAAACTCTTTTGAAGATCTAGCAGTCGTCCTTTGCAGCAGCGCAGCCTTCTTAGCTTTTGATCGCCTTTCTTTGATCTGGATCGCACCAACCAAGGTCCAAAACTCCTTTTGGACGTGGAGAGGAGAGGGAGAAGGTGGGTTTGGCATGGAGGAGAGGAGAGAGAAAAGCAGCCTTGGGGCATGGAGAATTATGATTTTATTTGAGTTGGGCGCAGGGTCTTATTTATAGACTAAGCATGATCCAACTCCTCTTCTTCCCAACCAATCACAACCCTTTGTGAAATCAGATCTAAATCTGATTGGTGGAAATAGAGTCCCCTAGATTCCTCCTTAGAGGGCGCCTAAGACCAGTCAAAGTTAGTTCTTAGAAGAACTCTAATCGAAATCCAAAAAGGAGATGGAGTCCCTGTCTAACAAGGGACTCCTGGGCGCCTCCAACTTGGGCACACGCCAAGGGTGGCGTGCGCCCTTCTCCTTGCCAGGTTCTGGCAGGGGGACAGGCCCCCACCAGCTCTCCAATAGGTGCATGACATGTGGACAAAAGTCAAAGTATCAATGGTCAACATTTGACCAGTCAAAGGTCAGACTTTTGACCAAAGTCAAAGGAACAAGAAATGGCAGGTGACCAAAAATGGCAGGTAATGTCTTACAAAATAAGACAACCTTTTCTGACTTGGACAACCTCCAGTCAGACCATAAGTGAAGGCCTCTGAATTGAGCACAAACTCCTTTGGCTCAGTCAGGACAACTTATTTATGATAGTAAAAGAAGAACGTTAGGTTCAATCGAGTGCTAGCACGATTTCCTTGAACCTAATTGAATCTCATTCAGATCAATTGAACTAGATCAGTTCAATTGATGATCACCAGATTCAAACCCTTGTTTGTGTGACCCAGTTAGGTTCAGTTCTGTATGGTAATGGGATATGTCATGATCTCTATCATCGACATCATCGAAACTCCTTTCGATGGATCAGAACTCTTCTGATTCGAACAGCTAGAATGATCGATCATCTAAATCATTCTAATTGCTCCCAAAATCCATCCAGTGACACCTAGCAGTATATGGTGGCAACCCATCAGAGCTGAATGCGAACCTCTTGGTGCAGCTACCTGTGTGATTAGTTCTTCTATCTTGAGCCCCGATCAGATTAGGGTTAAGGTGAACTCGTCAAACCCTAGTCTCTGTCATATGATGTAATCATTCGATTCGAGTCCAATGTGAAAATCTAAATAGAAACTCTTTCTATTATTTCACTCTGCCATGGCCATGGGCTTCTGGACTTGATTCTCATGATCATCATAGGGCTGCTCCTCTACCACCGAGGTAGATAGATTCCATCTTGATGCTATCCAGTTCCTACAATGAACATGCTATAGCCAACATACACCTCAGGGTTCCATATGGCTAGGAGATCGAGTAATGGTGTAGTCAAACTATAACACCCTCAAGGTGAACTGCCGATGCATCTCAGGTCAAAGAACCAGACACACTACTGCAGCATCGAGTCAGTCATTGACGAGAAGGTAGACTCCCTAATGACTACTCGAGGTGGTCACGCTCAGTGCCCTCGTTCTCTAACGAGTACCTGTACTCTCGCTCTGGTGTCTCCACACCATAGACTCAAGACTCATCTACTAAAGAGAAGCGATTGTACACCAACCTTCCGGATCAATCACCATCCTCGTGATGATCCTATGGTCGGGAGCAATTTATGAGTTAATAATGATTATTCATGTCTTAAATTTTCAACTCTTGAAAATATGAATTATCATTACCATTAACTCAAAGGATGTATCATAGACACTAAATACACTTATGTGATAGAAAATAATTATTTTATTGATATTAGTTAAAATTATAATTTTGCCCTTAGAAGTGTATTACAAGTATCAGCCAATTCTGGCTTCTAGGGCACATATATCTAACAATGTCAACCTTCTAGATCGGATATTTTTTCCACAAATTGGGCATACTAGCTCACCTTTCATGCTCCAACCCGATATTAGGGCATAGGCTAGAAAGTCATTTATTATCCATAAAAGCACTACGTGCATGAAGAATGACTCATTCGGTAAAGCATCAAAAATTGAAATACCTTGAATGCTCCACAATTATTTCAGCTTAGCAATAAAAGGTTGCAAATAGACATCGATGTCATTACCTATCTCCATCGATCCAGGGATGAGCATTGTCATGAAAGCAAAGAATTTTTTCATACACATCCATGGTGGAATATTGTAAACATGAATAAATACTGGCCATACACTATGGATGATATTTATATGCTTGAACGGATTGAAACCATCGCATGACAAGCCCAATCTCACATTATGTATCTCTTATGTGAACTCAGAATGTATTTTATTAAACTTCTGCCATGCCTCTCCATCAATTGGATGCCTCAATGCATTATCTTTTGTTCGGTCCTCTTCTTATCATCTCATGTCCTTCGATGTCCTTGTTGACATAAACAACTTTATAGTCTCAAAATCAAAAAAAGTGTCACATCAACTTTTGAGGTACATGGATCAATATGCCGTCTTTATTCTCTTTCCATCTTGATACACCACGCCTCATGCTCTCATTTCGATTGGCATCCCCCTCCCAGTAGAGCATGTAATCATTAGGACATGCATGTATCTTGGTATAAGTAAAGCCCAACTATTCAATAATCTTCGATGCCTCATAATTATTCTTCAAGATTTATGCATTGTCTGAAAGATTGACTCCCAAAAGCTCTAGTATGCAATTCACTTCATTATTACTGAATCCGTTGGAATATTTTGCATGGTACAATCGGATTAAGAACTCAAGCTTCACCATTTTTCACACCCGGGATACAACGAAATATTAGCATCCTCCATCAACTTACGGACCTTCTCCATATCCTCATTGTTTGTCATTCCACCAACCATAGAATCAGGCATGAACGTAGATGCACCGTCATTATGGCCAATAAATGAAAAACTATCACGAACCATTTGTTCTACTCTCCCATCTTATTAATCATCTTCTTACGACCTATCCTCATCATGTTGATCCCAATAAATTTCATAATCGAGTTTAAAGCCATAAATAATAAGATGATCATTTACATCTTGACGAGATAGCCATGACCCATCCATACGCTTTTTACAAGGACATTGGATAAGTCTGTGGTCCTCAAATTTTTCTATAGAAAAATCAAAATATTTTTGAAGTCCAGCCTTATATTCTGACGAGAGCCTACTAAACTTCATCCACTCCTTATCTATTATAAAAATTGGTGATACTGTAATTAAATCATGCATGGAACTTATAATATATACTAATGCATTATAAATAAATATGCATTATAAATAAAAAAATGCATCATAAATAGGGATCAAAATAAATATCATGTGTGGAACTCATATTAAATATCATTTTTAGATATGCAATAAATGTATCCTATCACAAACTAATAGGTAAAGATAGGTCCTATCTCATTCAAAAATTATATTAATTCTATAGATTCATTACGGTAATCAAATAACAATAGGGATCAAATAAAATTTTAATAGTATTTTTTCTTAGTTCTTCCATATATGGAGAACAAAAAAAAAATACTGTCTAAAATTTTATTCAAAATTCTTAGCATATCGTTTGATTACTAAAATTATCTATAGAATTATTTATAATTTTTAGACTATTCAAATTAAATAATTAATTGATCATTATACATAATTCTCCTATACATATAATTACATATAAATGTATGAATGTCCGAGATTATGTACACTAATCAATTGACGAGTCTATCATTATGTAATGCAATAAACAAAAGTAACAAGATATAAACACCCAGAAAATTTTTTCTAGAATCTTTTTCTTAGCTTGTACCGAAACCAAGAAGTAAATATTGCATTACTATATTATATATTTATATGTATATTAAAACATAGAAAACTATCAAGAAGCTTTGCAGGTTCTCGATATCATCCTAAGGCAGCATTCAGCAAAGTAGTAAGTTGATTTGTTTATATTTTCATGATTCAAGGCTGAGAATTATGGGATAAGTAAACAAGTAGTAAGTAAACAATCTATCATCCTAAGGCCCAAGACTGCTGGTACGTCATGGCCCAAGGCTACCGACATAACCTAGAACCTATCGATGGGAATGAGGATTTTCTTAGCGGTCGGTATAGCTCACGACTGTCGACATGGTCCAGAACCCACCGATGAAGATTTTCTTATTAGCTAGCATGGTCCAAGGGCTATCCATGGCTATCGATACGGCACGGTCTAAGGCTATCCATGATCGTCGATATGGCATGGCCCGATCCAGAACCCACCGACGTGATCCAGAACCAGTCAGCAAGAGTTCTCTTATCCATTGGCACGACCCACGACTGTCGATACAGTTCAAAACCCATCGATAAAAATTTTCTTATCGACCAGCACGATCCAAGGACCGTCCACGGTGCACAATCTGGCCCAAAATCCATCAACATAGTCCAAAACTAGCAGGCAGGAGTTCTCTTATCCACTGATACGACCCATGATCGATGGATAATTATAATTTTTATAATAAATATTTATAATATTTATTTAAAAAATTATAATTAAATATTATTATAAATATTATAAATGATAAATAAATGATACTATAAATTTTTTTAAAAAAAATCATACCTGCAGCTATAGAAAAAGGATCACACAGAGAGCTTCGAGGGTCGTCGATAGCGACGACCCAGAAAGATGACAGTGCTAGAGATCACCTACGAAATGAGAGAGATAATGAGTTAGAAAGAGAGAAGAGAGAGAAAAGAGGAGAGAGAGAGAAAGAGAAAGAAAAAGAGAGAGAGAGAGAGATAGCAGAGAGGAGAGGTCGGGTTGAGGAAATAGAAGAGGTCTCAAGCCAGCGGTCGGGCCGGTTGGGGAAGAAGGAGGAGGAGGGGGGCTCGGGCCAAGGAAAGAGAGGAGGAGAGAGGAGAGAGAGATAGCAGAAAGATGTTGGGGCTGGCGGTCGAGTTGAAAGAGGAGAGGAGAGAAAGAGAGGTGGCAGAGCTGGTAAGTCGAGCAGGTTGGGAAAGGAGGAGGGGGGTGGCACGATGATGGAAGGCCTGGGGGGGGTGGGCTCGGGTGGAGCCGGAGGGGGTGGGGGGGTGGGTTACAAACGGTGGCCCGATGGAGGAGCCATGGGCCTAGGCCGGGGAAGAAGGGGAAGGAAAGGGAGGAGGGGGAGGTGGCAGCACCGATTGGGGAAGAAGGGGAAGGCATGGGTGGAGGCAACGCCAACCAGAGAGCCAATAGGAGGTCGAGGAGGAGGCGACACTGATTGGGAAAGCAAAGGGAGGGGTGAGGTCTCATCGATAGTGGAGAGGAGGAAGAGAGAGTAATCGATGGAGGAAAGATAATTTGGGGGCGGGTTGGGCAAAAATAACCTAACCTATGGCAGTGATTTTTGAACTGCTGTCATAGATCTACAATAGTAATTTTTGAACTACTACCATAGACCTACGATAATGGTTACTAAAAATCGCTATCATATGTCTATAGCAGCAGTTATAAAATCGCTACTATAGATTTATGGCAGTGATTTTCAATAACCACTGCTAGAGATTGAAAATTAATTTTTCATATTTTTATTTTAAATATTATATAATTTTAAAATTTAATGTCCATCATCATTGTTCATTATCTAAATAATTATCATTAGAGTGTCGTCATAAAAGGCCACCTCGATCCGATGGCTCTAATTTCATTGATCAGAAAAATTTAATTTTGATGATCATAAATGATGATGCAATGATCTGATAGATAGAGACCTCCAATGAATTTAAAAATCTACAATAATGATTTCGGTGATGTTTGTAGCATACTATAAAAATTTTATTATCGTTATCATGGATAATTTAGCATGGGATTATTTCGATCGTTAAATGAGAAATGAGTGATCAAAGGATCAGACGGCATCCGATTATGAGATAATTTTTTAGATAAATGATCTTGACTATTATTTAAATTATTTTTATGATCGTGTTCATAAAATTTAAATCATGAATCTAAGAACGATCCAAAATTATACATCGCTTGATATCCATTATTAAACTCCATTGGTAATTATGCTCATGCTTTTGCAAAATCTGCTTAACATGAATAGTTCTTATAAAAATAATTTAAATTTTATGATCATCATCATAAAAATGATTAAAATAGTAGTTAAAATTATTTATCTAAAAAATTATCTCATAATCGAACATCGTCTAGTCCTTTGATCATTTGTTTCTCATTTAAGGACCGAAATCATCCTATACTAATTGACCATGATAACGATATCTGATTGAAATAAAATTTTGATAGTATATATGCTACAAACATTATTGAGATCATCGTTGTAAATTTTTGGATCCATCAGAGACCTCCATCTATTAGATCATCGCATCATCATTCATGATCGTTAAAATTAAATTTTTCTGATTGATGAAGCTAGGGCCATCGGATCGAGGTAGTCTTTTATGACGACACTCTAATGATAATTATTTAGATAATGAATGATTTAGATAGATATTAAATTTTAAAATTATATCATTGTTGCCCAGATAGACAATCCAAGAGGGGGGGTAAATTGGATTTTTAAAAATTAAAATAGATATGTGTAGTGCTAAATGATTAAAACCTAAGTGAATCGAGTGTAAGAGCAAATAGAAGATACAATTAAGAACACACATACAAATAAAAAAAGTTTATAGTGGTTCAGTGCTCTCCCAGCACCTACATCCACTCCCTAAGCACACTCTTAAAAATTTCACTATAATCCCATAAGATTACAGTCGGATAGTTTTTCTGGGCTTAGTATCCAAAATTCCAGTTGGTTTTTTCCTAGGTTCATCAACCACAATCCTTACAAGAATCAGACGAATCAATCTGAATAAACAGAGGGGAGAAAAGTCTCAAAATCCAAGTTTCAGCCCCTATTGAAATCAAGTACATGGAAAGAGGAAAAAAATTTTATAACTCAAAATGCCCCTTTGAATGAGCAGAAAAGTTATCCTTGCAGTTCGTTGAAAGCTTCTTTGAATGTGTGGAGTTAATGCACTTGAGGATTCTTCAAAGCTTGAGAAAATAGATTGATTGGAGATTGGATATTCGTTCAAGAATAGAGCATGCTTTTCTTTTTCTTGTTTTTCTCTTTTTTTGAAAAATAATCTTTTTTTTCCTTTATATCTCCAATATTTTCTTTTTTCTGATGATGATTAGTGTTCAAAAAAAGCAAAATCTAACCATTAGAGAGCAGCAACTAGCCGTTGGAATGGAAAAAATTCAATCTGAAATGCTCCATCAAGTTACGAAACCTCTTGAATTGATCAGGAGAGCTCTCATCTTCAGTCGCACGAAAAATCATCTTTCTGAAAAAAATAGCTTGCCTGAGATCGAGACGTCTCGATTCTGAATGAGATATCTCGCTGGAACTGCGAGATCTCTCGAAAATCCTATGAGACCTCTCGCTCTCAGAATACAGAAACTGAATTTCGATCGTCTGAGATCGAAACCTCTCAAAATTCACTCGAGACTTCTCGAAATCAAGCCAGAACTGCGTTTGCTACGTGCCAGTCCACTCGAAAGCTCTCGAAAAAAATTTGAGATGTCTCGAGGACTGCTCCAAGGTAATTTTAGAGAATTTGAATTTTATTTGATTTTCACTTTATGTCTTCCTTATTTTGGTCAAAAAGCTCTTTTTCTTCTAATATTGGAATACTTACAATAAAATATATTAGTAATCACTTACTTTAATATTCGATCATCATCAAAATCACTTAGGGGTCAACAATCTCCTCCTTTTTGATGATGATAAAATATTAAGCAAGCCATAAAAGAAATGTAAGCAATGTATATCAAGAACTAATAAATGTAAAATTTTTATGCTAAATCTCTCCCTTAGTGTATGCTCTCATGAAATGAATAGAATTTGAATAACATTCTTTTTATTTTATATTTATTTATTTCAATCATTTTATTTTCTAAAAGTTTCTTTTTATGAATTTATATTTTTTATTTGAATGATTATATGTTTGTATTTTGTTTGTTAGATTTAATTATGCATTTGCATATTTCTTCTTAATATTTTGCCTCCTTTTTATTAGTATCAAAATCACAACAATGAGAGAATCATAGAAAGGCAAGAGCATGAAAAAGATTGAATTATGAGTGTTTAGGATGATAGAGGGAGACCAAAAAATAATCCAAAAATTTTAAGATTAAATATTTTTATAGAGGATCACATACACCAAGTTCATCCCAAATTTTAGAGAATCTATCTTCACTTAGAGATTTTGTAAAAATATCAGCTAATTAATTTTTAGTTGAAACAAATCCAAGCATAATGTTATTATTTTGAACATGATCTCTAATGAAATGATGTCTCAATGTCTTTGGATCTTGAATGTTGAACAGAATTTTTTGTCAGATTTATGGCACTAGTATTATCACATTTAATAGATATCTTTTTTTACTTAATTTCAAAGTCTTCAAGTTATTATTTAAACCAAAGTATTTGAGCACAGCAACTTCCCACAGCAATTTATTCGGCCTCGATCATTGACAGTGCTACAGAGTTTTGCTTTTTGCTATACCAAGAGATCAAGTTCAACCCTAGAAATTGATAAGTACCACTGATACTCTTTCTATCAATTTTACATCCTCCATAGTCTGCATCAGTGTATCCAATTAATTCAATGGAAGATTATTTTAAGTACCAAAGACCTAAGTTGTGTGTGTAGATCAAATATCTAAAAATTCTTTTAACAGCTAATAAGTATGATTCTTTAGACTTAGATTAAAATCTAGCACACATGCACACACTAAATAATATATCAGGCCTACTTGCAATTAAGTAAAGTAAAAATCCTATCATACCTCTGTAGAGCTTTTTATTTACATTCATACCATTCTCATCTTTGTCAAGTTTGCAAGAAGGGCTCGTGGGTGTGCCAATTTTCTTTCCATTTTTTATGCCAAACTTTTTGAGCATTTTCTTGATGTACTTTATTTGGCTAATGAAAATGCCTTTCTTTGATTATTTGACTTGTAGTCCAAGGAAAAAATTCAGCTCCCCCATCATGCTCATTTCAAATTCACTCTGCATCAACTTAGCAAACTCTTGACAAAGAATTTCATCAGTAGCTCCGAATATGATGTCATCCACATATATTTGAACTACAAGAAGATCATTATTTTTTTTTCAAAAATAGTGTGGTGTCTACACTTTCTCTAATAAAATTATTTTATAATAAAAATTTGCTCAATCTCTCATACCAAATTTTAGGTGCTTGTTTAAGTCCATAGAGTACTTTATTTAACTTATATATATGATTGAAAAGTGAGTGATTTTCAAATTTGAGTGGTTGTTCTATAAATACTTCTTCGATAATATAATCATTTAAAAAGGTACTTTTTACATTCATTTAAAATAATTTAAAATTTATATAACAGGCAAAAGCAAGTAACAATCTTATAGCCTCTAATCTTGCTACAAGTGTATATGTTTTATCAAAGTCAATTTTTTCTTCTTGATTATATTCTTTAGTAACTAATCTAGCTTTACTTTTTACAGCATTATCATGTTCATCTAATTTATTCCTAAATGCCATTTTGTATCAATTATAGGATGATTTATGGGTCTGTTTACAAGAGTCCATACATTATTTCTTTTAAATTGGTTTAGTTCGTCTTGTATGCCTAGCATCCAATTAGAGTCTTGTTTAGCTTCTTCTATGTTTTTAGATTCTATTTAAGAAACAAATGCAAGATAATTAAATTTATCCTTAAAAGAGGATCTAGTTCTTACCCCTTATGAAGGATCACCTAAAATCAATTCTTTTGGGTGATTATGTGCATACCTCCACTTCTTGGGTAGATCTCTATGATCATTAGATACTTCAATCTCAACATCCTTATCTTGTTCAATGATTGTTGTAGAGTTATCTTTGTCATGAATGATGTTGTCCCTTAAGTTTAGCTCATTCATTTTATCTTCGAGAATTCCTGTATTATCATCAAAAATATCTTCTTTTCTTAAAGAATGATTGTTAGCTTCATCAAAAATGACATGTATTGATTCTTCAACCACTAAAGATTATTTGTTGAAGACTCTATATACTTTACTAAATATATAGTATCCAAGGAATATACCTTCATCTATCTTAACATCAAATTTACCTAGATTATCTTTACCATTGTTATGAATAAAATATTTATAATCAAAAATATGAAAATAATTAATATTAGATCTTTTTTTTTTCAAAGCTCATAGGAGATTTTTTTTTAAATCGGATGAATAAAAACTCTATTTAGGATGTAACATGCTGTGTTAATGGCTTCAGCCCAAAAGTATTTTGGTAGATTCCCTTCACACAACATGGTACGGGCCATATGAACTAAGGTTCTATTTTTTCTTTCAACAACTCCATTTTATTGAGGAATTCTAGATGCTAAAAAATTATGTTCTATTTTATGTTCATTGCAAAATTTTTCAAAGTGTTTGTTTTCAAATTTTGTGTCATGATCACTATAGATACATACCACAGTAGAGTTCTTTTCATTTATTTTTTTTTGTAAAACTTTGAAAATAATGAAAATGCTTTATCTTTGTGAGCTAAAAATAGAACCCAAGTGAAACGAGAATAATCATCAACAATTACTAGACTATACTTCTTTCCTCTCAGGATTGTGGTCCTAGTAGGTCCAAACAAATCCATATGAATCAATTCAAGAGATCTAAAAGTTGAAACTACATTTTTGGATTTGAAACTCCTCCTAGTTTATTTTTCGAATTGGCAAGCATCACAAACATGATCAATTTGAAAATTTAGTTTTGGTAGCCCCTTAACTAAGTCTTTATTATACAATTTATAAAGAGTATGCATGCTAGCATGACCTAATCTTTGGTGCCAAAGCCAACTAATTTTTTTTATGTTAGCATTCATTGCAACTAAACATTGGCCACTCTTCATGGCAATTTCATCAAGATTCACCATGTAGATGTTCTCATGCCTAAATTCAATGAATTTTAAACTATCATCCGTGGAACTAGATACTTTGCACAAAGAAAATTCAAATGAGACTTTAAAACCTCTATCATATAGTTGACTAATACTAAGTAAGTTATGTTTTAAATTATCAACTAATAATACATTATTTATAAAGGTTGAAGGAGTAATCTGAATTTTACCATAGCCAATTATTTTACCTTTGCCATTATCGCTAAAGGTGACCACTCCTCCTTCCTTTCTTTCTAGGATGATAAATTATTACTTGTCATCCGACATATGTCTTGAGCGGCCGCTATCTAAATACCAATCTCGTTTTGATTCTTGGACTGCAAGGCATTCCTGCACAAACAATCAAGTGATAGTTTTAGGTACCCAAGTCTTCTTACGTCCTTTAGGATTAGTAGACATGGTTCCTTTTGGAACCCAAATGCTTTTAACATGTTTTTTATTAACTCTTCTAGTATTGCATTCAAAAGCCTTGTGTCCTACCTTTTTGTATTTAAAGCAAATGGTATGAGAAGTGCTATTAGTGATGGGTGCAGTGAAGAAATTTTTTAGAAACTTGATTTTGTCTTTGGGTTTATATCCTAGTCTGACCTTATCATAAACTCTTCTTTGACTATTTAAAATCATTTGCAATTTTTTAGAACTACAAGTAAATTTTTCAAATAAAGGCTTTAATTTATCCAATTCATCCTTTAGGATTTTGTTTTCTTCTTTTAACTTATTGTAGCTACAATTACCCCTTCCTTTTCTTTCAAGAGTGTTTGAGTCATTTTCTTAAGATTTTTATTTTTTGAGCTTATCTTTTTGAAATCTTTCATCAAATCATAAAAAGCATCTTGAAGCTCATCAAAGATAAAATCTGAATCAAAAGTGGAGGATACCTCATCATCTAATGCCATGAAACAGAAGTTTGCTTCATTTTGATTTTCTTCCTCCATGCTTGACTCATCGCTGTCGCTCTAAGTTGCTAACATGACTTTCTTTTTTATTCTTTTTGGCCCCTTCTTCAACAGAGAACATTCGACCCTAAAATATCCTGGCTTCTTGCATTCATAGTAAGTGGGCTAATCTCTCTCTTTTTTTTTTTCTTTCTCCTTGCTGGCTTCTCCTCCAGTGGCAGTGTGTTTAGATCCTTTGCCTCCTGGATGGATGTTACTTTGGCTTCCCATGACCTAGGCAAAGATTTAAGGATCTTTCTCACCAATTTACTGTTAGTGTAAACTTTACCTAAGCTTTTTAAATCATTTATAATATCAGTAAATCTTGTGTACATGCTAGTGATAGATTCAGTGGGGTCAATTTTAAATAACTTATATCGGTGAACTAGCATGTTAATTTTAGTTTCTTTTACTTGATTTGTCCCTTCATGTGTGACCTCAAGTCTATCCCAAATTTTTTTTATAGAATTGCAAGTAGAGATTCGGTTAAACTCGTTTGCATCAAGGGCACAATAGAGTACATTCATTGTCTTGGCATTTAATTGGATAAATTTCTTATCCAATTCATCCCAATCCTTCTCCAACTTAGGAGAGGATGTGCCATTGACAATGATTGTAGGTGTGTATGGGCCATTGACAATGACACTCCATATGTCATAGTCAAGGGCTTGAATGAAAATGCACATGCGAGCTTTTCAATAGATATAGTTGGATCCATTGAAAAGAGGTGGTCTATTTATGGATTGCCCTTCGACAAGTGAACCTCTTAGTTTGATTGACATGATCTTTATCTCTAGTTTATAAGATCAATAATTAGGAGAGAATCAAGGCTTTGATACCAATTATTGCCCAGATAGACAATCCAAGAGGGAGGGATGAATTGGATTTTCAAAAATTAAAATAGATATGTGTAGTGCTAAATGATTAAAACCTAAATAAATCAAGTATAAGAATAAATAGAAGACACAATTAAGAGCACACATACAAACAAGAGAATTTTATAGTAGTTCGGTGCTCTTCCAGCACCTACACCCACTCTCCAAGCATACTTTTAAAAAATTTTACTATAATCCCGCAAGATTACAGTCGAATAGTTTTTTTAAGCTCATTATCCAAAAACTCAGTTGATTTTTTGCTAGGTTCATCAACCACAATCCTTACAAGAATCAGACAAATCAATCTGAGCAAATAGAAGAGAGAAAAAGTCCCAAAACCTAAGTTTCAGCCCCTACTGAAATCAAGTACACGAAAAGAGAAAAAAAAATTTTATAACTTGAAATGCCTCTTTGAATGAGCAGAAAAGTTATCCTTATAGTTTGTTCAAAGCCTCTTTGAATGTGTGGAGTTAATGCACTTGAGGATTCTTCAAAGCTTGAGAGAACAGATTGATTGGAGATTGGATATTCGTTCAAGAATAGAGCATGCTTTTCTTTCTCTTATTTTTTTCTTTTTTTGAAAAATAATCTTTCTTCCTTTTATATCTCTAGTATTTTCTTTTTTCTGGTGATGATTGAAGTTCAGAAAAAGTAAAATCTGACCATTGTAGAGCAGCAACTAACCATTGGAATGAAAAAAATTCGATCTGAAATGCCCCATCAAAAAGCTATCGTCATATTTCGAGACATCTTGATTTGTCTCGAGATGTCTCATCAGGTTATGAAGCCTCTTGGATTGATCAGGAGAGCTCTCATCTTTAGCCGCATGAAAAATTATCTTTCTAAAAAAAATGGCTTGTCTGAGACTGAGACGTCTCGATTCTGAATGAGACGTCTCACTGGAACCGTGAGACCTCTTAGGAATCCTGCGAGACCTCTTGCTCTTAGAGCACAAAAATTGAATTTCTATCATCTGAGATCGAGACATCTTGAGATTCACTCGAGACTTCTCAAAATTGAGTCAGAACTGTATTTGCTGCATGCCAGTCTACTCGAAAGCTCTCAAAAAAAATCCGAGATGTCTCAAAGACTGCTCCAAGACAATTTTAGGAAAATTGAATTTCATTTGATTTTCACTTTATGTCTTTCTTATTTTGGTCAAAGAGCTCTCTTTCTTCTGATATTGGAACACTTAAATTAAAATATACTAGTAATCACTTGCTTTAATGTTTGATCATCATCAAAATCACTTAGAGGATCAATAATAATATCTAGAGCAAAAATATGAAAAAAAAGATATTGCAGTGGTTATGCCTAACTGCTGCAATAGGTTGAGCCTACAATAGCGGTTACAAAGAACCGCTGCCATAGGTTAACCTATGGCAGCAGTTAACTCTAATCACTGTCATATATTGATCTATAGCAGCGGTTAGTATAAACCGCAGCCATATGTCGGATCTATAGCAGCGGTTAGTATAAATTTCTGCCATAGATGACAGCGGTTCTTTGTAACTGCTGCTGTAGATGCTATTGTAGTAGTTTCCAAAACTACTACCATAATATGTGCTGCCATAGTCCTTTTCTATATTAGTAAGGAGAATATCAAACTTAGTTTTACTTGTATGTTTAGCAATTCAAAAATATTCATATCCGGTTAAGCATCATTAAATTTAAGTTTATTAATTGCAAAATTGATATGAGAGGCTTAAAAATATCATGCTGAATTTTAAAATAATTTCAATTCATATCATAACATGATACTTAGAGGAGAGCATATTGATCTCTTAAAATCAAAGCATTTACATCATGATATAATTCATTGCAAGCATCAAAATCAATCAATTATATGTAAGAAATATTTCAAGCAAAAAATTTCATATGCATGCATATTGTTCAGTGGATTTAATCAATCAAAAAGATTTTAATAATCATTAATGATATGATGAGAGAAAAGTTTAGATTATACCAACAATCATCATCCATCATCTTTCACTTCCAAAGCATCCAAGCAAAAAAAAAAAAATTTCTTTTAAGCTCATTGGATCCTTGGCAAACCTGCAAGATCACTTCATAACTTTTGGTACCCAAGTCATCTTGGATCCGTAGGAGTTAGTGTTCAAGGTTTCTTTTGCAATCCAAATTTATTTTATCAAGATTTGGCCAATTCTTTTAAAATTGCATTCTAAAATTTTATAACTAATTTGATTATACTTAAAATACTTAATAGTATGATTTTTAATTAAAGCTTTTATGAAAATATTTTTATATTTTATTATTTTTTTTAAATATTAAAATTGGTTTCTACTTTATTGAAAATAATCTCATTAGTTTTTATCATGGATTAAAGATTTTGAAAGCTAATTTTAAACTTTTAGCCTATAGATTTCAAAAATCTAATTTCTCTTCTTAATTTCTTAATTTCTTATTTTCTTTCAAGAGCTCTTTCTTTTCGTTTAAAAGATTTTTATTTTTTTTAGGGATGATTTTAAAATATTATTTTTTTAAGCTCAATATTTTTTTAACTAATGAGTTTTCATATTTAATCAAATCTTCTTATTTTTTAGCTAGAAAATTATTTTCTTCCATTAAATTAGAATTATCCATTCTAAGCTTCCTATTTTTTTGCCTTAATTTTTTAAATTCATGTATTAGTTCATTGAAAGCTTCATATAATTCTTCAAAAGTAAAATCGAAAGAATTATTTATATTTACCTCATCATCATTGGCTATGAGGCAAGAATTTATTGCACTTTCTTCTTTTTTCTCATTTATCTTTTCTTTGACTTTCTAACCCCTTAATTATTGCTTTCTTTTCCCTTTATTTCTTCTACTTCTTCTTTTCATCCTCATGAGCCATGAGGCGTAGGTTGGGGTGAGCTTTTTTTTCTTATTGGAAGCTTAATTCTTCTACTTGATTTATTTTCTCATAAGTTCTCTCCAATTTCTCCCATACATATTTTATTAAAATATATGAAAAAATTATATTAAATATATTTAAGTTCAAGAAGCAATAAAGCATATTCATGGCTTTAGCATTTAGTTGAATTATTTCTTTATCAACAATCAATGCATTGTATGGGGGGCGCCATTGATAATAATATTCCATAAGTTATAATCATGTGCTTAGATGAATATTTTCATCCTAGCTTTTCAATAGTTAAAGTTTGAGCCATTAAAAAGTGGAAGTCTATCTAACAAATGGCCTTCATCAAAAGAGAATTTTATTTTGGGTTGCCAAGATCTTTGGCTCTTGATAATTAGGTCAATAATTAATAATAGAGCACCTACTCTGATACCACTTGTTGCCTAGAGATAGCAATCCAAAAGAAGGGATGAATTAGATTCTTTTAAAATCTTGACCAAATTTAAACTGTAAATCAAATATGTACTTCTATTTAAAATAACTTGAGTCTTTATAATGAATATATAAAGTGTAATAGCAGAATTAAAGGCAACTAGATAATGCAAATATGTAAAGCAAAGAAAGCAAAACCACAATACAAACACATATAGATTTTATAGTGGTTCAATGCAATCCTATACCGACATCCACTCTTCAAACTTTTCTTCAAAATTCTACTATAATTTCTAGATTATAGTACACTTATTTTGACCCAGGATTATAAATAAATCCAATTGATTTTACCAAGCTCACCAACCACAATCCTACACCGATAATTTTTTGGATTAACTATCAACCTAATTGATTTTAATCTAGGAGTACCAACCACAATCTTTATATCGTTTAATTACTAGCTTAGACTTGCCTATCCCAAGTTTCTTTTTCTCAAAGAAATTTGTAAAGAAATAAAAATATAAGGTATGAGAATTTAGCATAAAAATTAAAAAAAAAATTTAAAGTTTGATGAAGAGACTGAAAGATGACTATTAAAGCTTTGTATTCTCTCCTTTGAAGGCTGAGAGAAAGCTTAAATGATTGAGGATGATCACATTCGAAAGCTTTCTAAAATTAATGCACAAAATTCTCTCTCTTTTTTTAAATATTTAATAAATTTTATAATTTAAATAATTTTTACTTTCAATCTACTTTTTTTTTCTTTTTTTTTATTCTCTATCTTTAAATAATTTTCATAATGGCTGGAGAGAGAGAGAGTTTGGACCATTGGAGGGCTTGAACTAACCGTTTGAAATGAAAAAGATCCATTAAAAAAGTGTAGAAAATTAGTCATTGTAGCCTATCCTGATATTGGGATCGATACTTTTTTTGTAGGGGTCAACACCTTTTGATCTAGGATTGACATCTTATGCTTAAGTGTCAGTACTTGGACTACACTAAAAAATTCAGCTTCTATTTTTTATATTTATGCAATAGAGGTTGACTCATGGGTCAATCCTTTTGTGAGATCATACAAAAATAATATGTTGAAGCATGCCAAGCTGTCAATTTCAAAAGAAGATGACCTAGGGGTCATCTTTTTTTGCCCAAACATGATTTTCTTATAATTTTGACTTTCAAAAATTATAGAATTGCCTCCAAAAGATCAGAATTCTTTTCTACTTGCTCTTAAGGCTTCTAAAATATATTTTCTTGATCTTCAACTTGATGAAATTATAACTTTGACATTCTCCAAGCATCTTTATCAATTCAACTTTTAAAATTTTTCAAATTGCCTCCAAAGCTTTCAAATTGATTTTCTTCATAATGAGCCATCCAAACTTATGAAAATCCTAAATACATGATTAGTAATATTTTTACTCAATATTTTAGAATCATCAAAATTAATCTCAGGGTCAACACTTTGGAACCTCTGGAGTGGAGATTAGGGTGATGCCTTGCTGGGATATTGAGGGAAGCTGTGGTTAGCCAAGATATGACATAATCGTAGCATGATATCCAGATGCTCGGGATGCATGATATTGGCATGGCAGTGGACCGCTAGGATATTTGTGGAGAGGATTCCTCTTGGTTTGAAGAGGGGCGTGGAGCTTTAGTTGTATTCCCAACTCTTCCATGGCCTGTAGGCAACGAGTCCACTGTGGCATGATTGCGGGTTGGAAAATATGTTCTAAATTCAATCATCTAGCTTGTAGATGATTGAGATCATTCTTATAAATATATATAAATCATTCATTAATAAAAATTATTTATCATATTTCATCATAATGTTGTACATCTTCTTAATCAAACTCCATTATTATGATGAAAGTTCTTAGAACTACTTCTAATACGATGAAGGAGGATTTATCTTATGGTTCTTAAACTTGATCGTAACCAAATGATATATTGTTAATCAGGATAATAATTATATCCAATATAGATCGTTGTGTGTCATATGGGTTGGGTGTCCTCTTGACCAAGCAGTGTATTGACATTGATATGACATATAGGTAGAATATGATTTGCACTGAACGTGATCATTTTGGAGCACTCTGCTGTCAAAAGTGTTATTCGAGGGGACATGGATATAAGTATTTCTTCGATCTGAGATCACCATGGTGACTTACAAGTAACTCACTATACTTAGGTACCGAACTACCTAAATTTTTAATTCAGTGATGGAAGATTTTTGAATGCAATCAAGTACTTGTTAAGTCGGTGTATGAGTCAAGATAGAAATTGATCACTTTAAGTAAAATTAGAGAGAATGTCTTAATTTATTTCAATGTAGCAAAATCTTGATCAGGATAATCTTTATGAGAGTCACAGAATTAAGTAGGTTGAAACACTATAAAAATTACTGTTCAACAATTGATAATTAACTCTGATGTATTCCTGAGCATTAATGATCAGGAAGATGAATTATACGGCAATCATATTTTAGTAGATTATGAATATTACTTTGCTACATTCAACTCTAACCGATCTTCGAGTACCATAGCTAAATGATCACTTCGATTGGTATATGAAGCTTGTTCTTGTGCTACTAACTTAATGTTCCAACCTATGAGGTCATGTCATGCATACAGAAATTTTGATCCGATCAGGTGGCTGATTAATGATTATGAATCATTGAAAAGTTTAATTATCAATATAATTAATAATTAAATTAATATAATTATTTAAAAAAATAATTAATAATTAAATTATTAATTAACTTAATTTAATTGAGTTATGAGGATTAGATCAAGACTAATTGAATTGAATTCAATTAGGTCTAACTCGATTAGGTTATTGGATGACCTAATTGCTAAGAAAGATGAGATTCTAATTTGATCAGATCTTGGACTCGATTAATTCTTGATTTGATCAAGAGATTAAGAGTCTAATTGAATTAGATCAACTCATGTTTGGGTTTGATCAAATGAGATTTGATTAAAAGCCAAATTGGATGAGAACCAAAGAGTCCAATTGGACTGCACTTGCTCTCTTGCACCTAACCCTAAGATTGCCGCCTCTATTCTCCATGCATAAAGAATTTGTGCATGTGAGGTCTGGATGCCAACTCCTCTTTGCTGCCCACTCTTTGAATAGGGTTAGGATTTGGGAAAGTTTCAATTCAAAAAAGTTTTGAATTGGACTTTAATCTAATCTCTAACTTGATGTTTCAGCTCTATTTAACTAGCTCTTTATAAGACAAAGGAGCATCAAAAAATTTTCATGCTTTTGGATGTGAGAAACCTATAGAGAGAGTCTCTGGGCATGAGCTTTGGGGTGGGCTTCCAAGCGTGTAAGATCTAGAGGAAGCTGTTTCTCTATTGGATAAGGGGCTAGAATTTTGTGAGAAAAATAAGAGAAGGTTGTTCACTTGTTCGAAATTCTTTCTTTTTTTTATTATTCAGCCATTAAGAAGATCTTTGCAGGGAGCTAGTACTCCGAGAGCTGATGGATTGGACTTCACAAGAATATCTTTAGAGGCCGTTCCTATGCGTAACTGAAGCAACGAACGTGATCTACACAAGCAACGATCGTCGCATCAAGTTTAGGTATGAGATTTGATCTCATAATCTTTTTATTTCAGATTTTATATATATGATATCATATTGTAAGTTCTGGTAAAGAATATTTATAGATTAGATCTAATGCATATTTAGATTAAAAAATTTAATCTAAAAATCTTTCACTATTATTTTTTTAAAAAAATTTGAAAATCATGAATGAAAACTTCATGCTTGTCTAATAGTGGTATCAGAGCCAGGTTCCTCGTATGATATGATATACATGCATAGCTATTAAAATCTGAATCTTGATGCATGAAATGCATAAGATCCGATGTAGATGAGATCTAACATTATTTATTCAGACCTGAACATGATTGGATTAGTTTATTTTCTAATAACTTAATATTTGGATTGGGTAAATCACCAAGCCATCCGATCATAAGAGAAAGAAGGGTTTAAAGGTCCTCTCTTCCTATTCGATAGGGATCTTTTATGGAGTGTAGGAGTGCTACTATAATTTCTCATGAAGAAGAAATGTGAAAGAAACAAACTTACTTTTCTGCAAAATTTTAGATTTGTGAAACTCTAGGATTGTTTGTATTTGATACAAAAGTTGCATGAAAAGATGAATCTAATCATTAAAAATAAAATCTAGAATCATAAATATATTTAGATGAGATCTAAAATTGATTTATGATTGATTTTATTGAGTTTTATATAAAAATCAAAAAGTCTGAAACTTGGCAATTGTTGTTGGCATGCCTGCAGGGATCGACCATTTCTCCTATATGAGTTGACCCCAATCGCTAGGGGTCGACCCCTTTCCTATTGGGGTCGACCCATTTATTGCAGATGGTAATTTTTTGCTCTCTATTTCGTTATAGAGGTCGATCTATGGGTCGACCTGCTATGAGGTGTCGACTCCTATCAGGAAGAGGTCGACCCCAATTACAAAGCAAAATATTGTTGCATAAAATATATGTAAAATTATTTTATAAATTAAAATTATTTCAATGTTCATAAACCTAATTGAGAATCTAGCTATGAAATTAAGAGATCTAGATTGAAGAATCAATGATTTAAAGGCCATGTTCATAAACCTTGGAATTATAGGATTAACTCAAATCAAGATCTATTAAATGGCATTAAGAGATCTAGATTGGAGAATCAATGATCTAAAGGCCATGTTCATAAACCTTGGAATTATGGGATTAGCTTAGACTAGGATCTATTAAATGGAATAGACCTAGAGGTAGAAATCATATACATAATGGATTAAATAATTGATCAAATCTAATTAATTATTAATTTAGATTAGATCAATTCTTTTCTTGATTAATTCTCAATAGTTATAGTTGATCAAATTCATGTTTCTACTAAATAGATCTTGATTGTGGCTCAGTGACCGAGTCTGAATTATTAGGCAGATTGAATCAAAACTAATTAATCGAATAGTGTCTAAGATAAGTTTGGTAGCTTAGATAGATGATTTTTAATTAGAAGCTACTCGTACTGATGAGTCTTTAATGAGTTAATAGTATATTCCTCCCACCGATCTCACTTACCTAGCTATCCTGGTAGATTATATTTTGATTAGATCACTTAATCAATTCGAACTGACCCATGTCACTAAGGTTGATCAGTGTGACTGATCTAGGTGCCTATCAACTGATTTAGTCACAAGTCCTCTTTATGAATTGAAGTCAGTGGAAAAATTGTTGACTATAGTTGATCTTCTCTCTTCTCTTCTAAATAATTAATAATTTTTTTAAATTATTAGATCCATAAAATAAAATTATTATGAAGATAACAAGATCATAGCCTTTTATTAAGTTGGGTGATAATGAGTCCATTAATTTGATGATCATTGGAGGTTCAAAGATCTGGTGCTCATCTACAATTGGAATTATCATTCATAATATGATAACTCAGTTGCTCTCTCTGATGGATGGGTAGATTGGTCGACCAAAGTCGGACCTAATTATTTATTTATTAGATACTCTCGATCAATCATGTTAATGATTTGACCTAATCAGATCTTGTAAAGAAGACCAAAGTCAACTAGAAAGGCTCCTAGGGCAAAATATATTACTAAAAGTTGTTTCAAAAACTAATTGGTTGAGAACCTACCTACTGATGCATATGGATGGACCGGCCAAAGTTGGACTCACGTGTAGTTGATGTGGATTCTAGTACCCACTAAGAAATTAATGTGATTTCTCAAATTGAAGGTAAAGGATACCAATCCATATAAAATAGTGAAAGAATTTTTAGACTAAAGTCCATGTCTTTAGGATTAAATGATTTATATACTAATAAGGTTCTTGTTTTCTTTTCAGATATGGCCAGTTCTTTATCTCTAAGATTATTATTAGATAATAAAAAGTTATCAAGACCCAACTTCGATAGCTGGTATCGAAAGCTCAAGATTGTCTTGGTGCATGAGTGAATCTTTTATGTGATAACAAATCTGACACCTGAAGCCTGCACCAAACACACATGGTATGGTTAGAGATGCTTATCAAAAGTGGCTCAACGATCGCATCACTATTTATTGCATTGTGCGGGCAGCTATGAGTGACAAATTCAGCCATAAGTTTGATGATGCTTAGCCTGAAGACATGCTGCAAGTATTACAAGAATCCTTTGGCACTCCAGATAACATTGAGAGGCACAAGACTACTTATACCATCTTCAACACCAGGATAAAGGAGGGGGCGTTAGTCATGGATCATATATTATACATAATTGAGATTATCGAATTCCTAAGCAAACTTGGGTTTTTCTTGCAAGAGCAGCTTGGAAAGGATGGGATACTGAATTTATTACTCAAGTCCTATCTCCCCTTTCTCAATCATTACAAAATGATGAAGCCTGTAGTGAATTACCATGGTCTATTGGGATTGCTATAGACTTTTAAGAAGGATCACCAACTGCAAAAGGAGATGATGAATTTAGTGGAAGGATCTTCTTCTAGGTATCGACCTTTTGGAAAAGGAAAGAAGAATAAGAAGAAGAAAAATAAGAAGGTGCAAAGTGCTATGACATCTCAGCCAGGTCAGGCCAAGAAGCCCAAGCCCAATCAAAGTTAGGCAGAGTGCTTCTATTGTAAGAAGCATGGGCACTAAAAAAGAAACTATCCTCTGTACATTGCCTCACTGGATCCAAATAGGCCAAATAAGAGAAAGAAGCAAGTTATTACTGGACAAGGTACTTATATGATAACACCTTATAATTTTTTTATTTATGATTCAACTATCTAAATATTAGATGCTGATAGTCCTATTAATATTTATAATTCGTTGAAGGAACTTTAGGCTAGTAGGAGATTTGGAGATGGTGAGAGATTTTTGAATGTTAAAGATGGAAGATCAATTCCAGTTCTAGCTTTAGGAATCATTAAACTTGTATTCAAATCAAATATTGTTGTTATTAGTTATTGTCATTTTTGTCCAAATTTTTTATTGAATGTTATTTCTATAGGACAATTGGCCATGAACGATTATGAATTTTTAATAAAAAAGATCATGATGATGCCATTATGAATGGTATTACTATAATGCATGGACAAATAAATAATGATATTTACTTATTATCACAGCTTGATAGTATAGTATACACGTCCAGCAAATACTCTAGAATAAATGATGTCATAGATATCTATCTTTGGCACTGTAGGCTAGCTCATATTAACAAGAATAGGATAGATAGGTTAGCATAATATGGTATCTTCAAAGTTGGTGATTGTGAATCACTGTCAACTTGTGAATCCTATTTGCTTGGAAAGATGACCAAGCCATCTTTTATTGGAAAAGAGGAGCGAGCCAGTAATCTTCTGGGTCTCATACATACTGATGTATGTAGACCTAAGAACATAAGTGCTAGAGATGGATATGATTACTTCATTACGTTTACAGACAATCTATCGAGGTGTATGTATGTCTATCTTATGAAATATAAGTTTGAGTCGATTATTTGAAATGTTCAAATGATTTCGTATTGAAGTAGAGAAATAAACTGATAAAAGTATTAAAATTTTTTGATCAGATCGAGGAGGTGAATACCTTACTGATGAGTTTTTAACATATCTGAAAGAGAATGGAATTCTTTTCCAATGGATCCCTCCTAGTACATCACAGCTCAATGGTGTATCAGAAAGGAGAAATCAAATCTTGTTGGATATGGTTTGGTCTATTATGAGCTTTGCAATATCCACTAGAGTTGGCTTTTTACTTACTGAACAGAGTTTCGAGTAAGCCTATAAGTAAAACATCATATGAGATATGAAAAGGACGTAAGCCGGTACTCTCATAGCTTAGGGTCTGTAGTTGTCCAACTTATGTCAAACATTTGAAAACAGACAAACTTGGACCAAAGTCTGACAGATGTCTATTTATTGGATATCTAAAAGAGACAAAAGGGGATTACTTCTACCATATTGACAAATAAAAGTTATTCGTCAGCAATAGAGCAATAATTTTAGAAAAAGAGTTTCTTGGAGAAGGAACTAGTGCTTCTAAGATCGAACTTAAGAAAGTTTGATAGGTAGAGAAACCAACATCAATGACTAAACCTAAACTAGATTTGATAAGATCAAACTTAGAACCCAGTATAGAGTCATTCTTAATGCGATCCGATAGGATCTGCATTAGCTGGATAAATACTATAGTTTCTTGATCTGAGATGGTGATTTCATTGAGCTCGATGAGAATGATGAAGATTTGATCACCTATATGGATGTAATGTAAAGAACTAATTTTGAGAAATTGTTAAGAGCCATAAGATCCGAAATGGAGTCCATAAAGGTTAATAATGTATGGACATTAATTGATCCACCTGAAGAGGTAAAATTCATAGGGTGTAAGTGGATCTTCAAAAAGAAAAGAGGTGTAGATGGTAAGGTGAAGATCTATAAAGCCCGTCTAATTATCAAGGAGTATCATCAGCATTATGTATTAAATATGATGAGACGTTTTCTCCTATGGTAATGCTGAAATCCATTCGGATCATGCTTGTGATAATTGCACATCTAGATTATGAAATCTAGCAGATGGATGTAAAAATAGCTTTTTTAAATGGTGAGCTCAAAGAAGAGGTGTATATGATACAACATGAAGGTTTCACATTTACAAACGAGTCTAAGAAATACAAGCTTTAGAGATCCATCTATGGATTAAAGCAAGCATCTCAAAATTGGAACATGCGTTTTGATAAGGTGATCAAAATGTATGACTTCATTAAAAATGAAGAGAAATCCTATATTTATAAGTGGGTAAATAGTTTAGTGGTTATATTTTTTATTTTATATATGGATGACATTCTCTTAATGGATAATGACGTTCCTATATTACAGAAATAAAAGTGTGGTTATCATCATAGTTCATCATGAAGGACTTGGAAGAAGCATCCTACATCCTAAGAATAAAGATTTATAAGGATAAATCTAAGAGATTACTTGGATTGTCTCAGACCACGTACATAGATACTATGCTGATGCGATTCAGCATAAAAAATTTTAAGAAATGCTATCTTTCGATAGACCATGAAATTTCTTTCTTAAAGAAGAATTGTCCAATAATACCTCAAGAGAGAGAGTGTATGAGTAGAATATCATATACTTTGGCAGTAGATTTCATAATGTATGCCATGACATGTATGAGATCAGATGTGGCATACTCACTAGGGGTAGTGAGCAGATACCAATCTGATCCAAGAGAGAACCATTGAAAGGTTACCAAAATCATTCTTAGGTATTTAAGAAATACTAAAGATCAATGGTTAGTTTATGAAGAATCTGACTTAAAACTTATGGGATATACTAATTTCAGCTTTCAGTCTGATCATGATGATAGCAAGAGTGTGTCAAAATTTATTTTTATCCTGAATGATAGTGCAATTTACTGGAAAAATTCCAAACGGCACATCATGGCCGATTCAGTATACGAGATAGATTATATTGCTGCAAAAGAAGCCATATGGTCGCGAAAGTTCATCGGCAAAATCGGAGTGGCACCCTCCATTGATGGTCCAGTATTGTTGTATTGTGACAGTACTGGAGCCATAGCTCGACAAAAAAATCGAAGACCCATCAGCATACAATGCATATTCTGCACTACTACCATCTTGTATGAGAGATTGTGGAATAAGGTAATGTCGACCTTCAAAATATCGATAAAAAGAAGAACCTAGCCAATCCATTTACTAAAGTTCTTGTGATCAAAAAATTTGAGCATCATAAATCGAAGATGGGTATACAATACTGTACCGATTGATTTTAGTCCAAATAGAAGTTTTTGAAAAATGTATCTCAAATCCAATCATCTAGCTTATAGATGATTGAGATCATTCTTGTAAATATATATGAATCATTCATTAATAAAAATTATTTGGCATATTTCATCATAAGATTGTACATCTTAATCAAAGTCCATTATTATGATGAAAGTCCTAAGAACTACTTCTAATACGATAAAGAAGAATTTATCATATGGTTCTTAAACTTGTTCGTGACTAAATGATATATTATTAATAAAAATAATAATTGTATCGAGTATAGGTTGTTGTGTGCTATATGAATTGGTTGTCCTCTTAACCAAGGAGTATGTTGATACTGGTATGACATACAGATGGGATATGATCTATACCAAACATGATCATTCTTGAGCACTCTACTATCGAGAGTGTTATTTGAGAGGATATGGATATAAGTACCCCTCCGATCTGAGATCACTATGGTGACTTACAAGTAACTCACTATACTTTTGTACCAAACTATTTGAATTTTTAATTCAATGATGGAAGATTTTTGGACACAGTTAAGTACTTATTAAGTCAGTGCGTGAGTCAAGATGGAAATTGACTACTTCAAGTAAAATTAGAGAGAATGTCTCAATGTATTTCAATATAGCAATACCTTGGCTAAGATATTCCTTGTGAGAGTCACAAGATTGAGTAGGTTGAAATACTATAAAGATTACTATTTAATAGTTGATAGTTGACTCTAATATTTTTCTGAGCATTAATGGTCAAGGGGATAAATTATATGGTAACTATATTTCAGTAGATTATGAATATTGTTTCACTATATTTGACTCTAACTAGTCATCGAGTATCATGGCTAGATGGTCACTTTGATTGGTACAGAAAGCTTATTCCTATGCTACTGACTTAGTATTCGAACCTGTGGGGTCACACATAAAAGTTTCAATCCGGTCAAGTGGGTGATCAATGATTATGAATCATTGAAAGATTTAATTATCAATGTGATTGATAATTAAACTAATATAATTAATTAAAAAAAGATTAATTAATAATTAGATTATTAATTGACTCAATTGGATTGAGTTATGAGGATTAGATCAAAGACTAATTGAATTGGATTCAATTAGGTCTGACCTGATTAGATTATTGGATAACTTAATTACTAAGAAAGATAAGATTCTGATTTGATTAGATCTTGGACTCGATTAATCCTTGATTTGATCAAGAGATTGAGAGTCTAATTGGATTAGGTCAACTCATATTTGGGTTTGATCAAATAAGATTTGATTAAGAGCCAAATTGGATGAGAATCAAAGAGTCTAATTAGACTGCACTTGCTCCCTTGCACCTAGCCCTAAGATTGCCGCCTCTTTTCTCCATGCATAAAGGATTTGTGCATGTAAGATCTGGACGCCAACCCCTCTTTGCCACCCACTCTTTGAATAGGGTTAGGGTTTGGGGAAGTTTTGATTCAAAAAAATTTTGAATTAGACTTTAATCCAGTCATCAATTTTATGTTTCAGCTCTATTTAAACAACCCTTTATGAGACAAAGGAGCAACAGAAAATTTTAAAAATTTTAGATCTTTTGGATGTGAGAAATCTAGAGAGAGTCTCTGGGCGTGATCTTTGGGGCATGGGCTTCTAGGCATGTGAGATCTAAAGGAAACTATTTCTCTATTGGGTAAGAGACTAGGATTTTGTGAGAGAAACAAGAAAAAGTTGTTCTCTTGTTCCAAATCCTTTCTTCTTTCTTTATTATTCAGCCATTAAGAAGGTCTTCGCAAAGAGCTAGCACTCCAAGGGCTGATGGATCGGACTTCACATGAATATCCTTAAAAGCCTTTCGTCTATGCGGCTGAAGCAACGAATGTAATCTATACAAGTAGCGATCGTTGCATCAAGTTTAGGTATGAGATTTGATCTCATAATCATTTTGTTTCAAATTTTATATGCATGATATCATATCATAGGTCCTGGTAAAGGATGTTTATAGATTAGATCTAATGCATATTTAAATTAAAGAATTTGATCTAAAAGTCTTCCAGTATTATTTTTTAAAAAAATTAAAAATCATGCGTGAAAATCCCATGCTTCTCCAATAAAATAATGGTGGTGTCATGCCCGAACAGTCTCGTGTGGAGGCATTTGGGGCAATGCTGATCGGACGAGCTGACGATATTATGCAGGGTGGGGATTTTCGAATGGTCTTATCCTTGAGAAATTGTCTGGACTACTCATACGATCATAATCTATGTGATGGAGTGAAGAGGCAATAAAGGACTAGTCGGACAAGAGTGTGGCCTATCTGAACAGGCAAGTCTCATTAGCATCATGAAAAAATATCTTATAGGGATCCATGAAAATCAGTCGATTGTGGAGTACAAGCGTGGCTTGTGGAATATCGATCGGATATATGCCTTGGCTAGGATCAAGGATGGCCAAGAAGGTCGTGCCAAAGAGAGGGCAGCTTGATGCAAGGATTAATCGATCGGATATATTTACTTGATGGGCAGACTTGGATGCCAGTATTATGATAGTGCACCAGGTGTGAGCAGGCGTTGGATAGAAGATGTTGGGCGGTATGGTTATGAACCTTCAAGATCGTGGTAGTGTGTAGTGATGTGCAAGCAGATCGAGAACATTATCATGCGGTTTGACCTTAGATGGAAAGGCATACGAGGATGCAAGATCGGGATCGTAGCATAGAAGCTTATACGAGAGCTTGGATAGTGGAATCTAAGTGGGCTCGGATGTACGCGGTTAACTGTAGCTTCGAGGAGCTGCAGGACGTGCTGGCTTGGCAAGTTTAGTTAGATGACACTAGAATTGGATTGTCTGAGCCTTATGCATTGTAGTAGCATTGCATAGTCATGATGTGGAGATTTGGCCTATATAGTACTGAAGGGCAACTTGGTGGGTTGCAGATCAGTGGCACCATAGTTATGTCATGGTACAGAAGTATCCTGAGGTCAAGATACCTTGGATGGGTAGTATTTGGCTTAAAGGGCAAAGCCTAAAGTTGGCATAGAGATGCCGAGCTGTAGAGCACTCTTAGAAAGAGTTTATGTTATGGCATAGAGGTGTGCATGAATATTTCAGTCGCCTCGAGGGATCGAGTTGCTTGCGGGTACTTGAGGGTGTCACATATGTTCAGTGCAATAGAGTTGCTAGGCTGAAAAAGGATATGCTTAGCTTATATGGCTGAACTATTGCATACTTATTGGTATATCCGAGAAAAGGACTCAGGAGGGCTGGCTTTGGTGTGTGGTATACCAGGGCATCACACAGGTGTTTGGATAAGAAAACACTCACCTCATGATACCACGGCGAGCATGCGTACAACATCTTCTCGCGCCTCCATCAACTCGATCTTTCTCATGTCGGCTTCGTCACCCACTCCCTACATTGGTCCCGATCCCTATCGTTGTCGCAACCTTCACAAGCATTGCAAGCATGTTGCATGCGAGGCCGAAGGTCATCGACCAGATGGTCAGCAAGCAAGCGGACGGGAGGGCATATGAGGCTAGAGATGGCAGCGAAAAGACGGCGGAGGAGTAGGGCACTACTACTGGGATCACAATCGAAGTTTGCTAGAAGGAGAGGAGGACGAGGTGGATGGTTCATGAGAGAAGAGCCATTAGGGAGAATAAGAATTTGGTCATGGAGAAAGGATAAAGGTTGGCTTGGAATTAAGAAGAGGGAAGAAGAGAGCAAGAGCATGGTGATAAAAGGGTGGAGGTTCCAAAGACAGATATCAAATAGAAACTCCATCCAAAATTTCATATATCAAATAGAGACAGAAACCTTTATATATATATATATATATATATATATATATATATATATATATATATATATATATATATATATATCCAACAAAGCGGTTATCTTCTATTCGGTAGGCAGACATATCCTTCCCACTTTTTGTCCTTCTAAATAGTCATTTTAGCTACCGCTTGTCTCCTTGTTAATAATAATCTTTTGGAGAACCACCTCACCATTGGCATCCTATGATCATTTTGGCAAATTATAATGCACCAACATGATCGTACATCATGCCAATCAGATTATTTTATTCCCATAAGCTAATCATCGAGACAAGCATATGACGAATAAAGCCTACAAAATTGAGATGATAGAATTTCTCGATTACCTGGCGTATATCATCCGCATGGACACATCAACAGTGCCATCTCCCTTCGCCGCCAATGGAAGCAAGTATAGCCAATACTCTTTATTAAGAAAAGCACCTCAAATTCTTTCATAATATCCTAACAGATTAGTATCAGAGCCAGACAGTACCAAAGCATAGATTGCAATAGTGGATAGAGATTGAAGAATATAGAGAAAATAAGTACAATCAAGGTAGAGATCAACAGGTTCAATGGAAAGGATAATTTCTTCTTATGGCAAGCAAGGATAAAGAATGTCCTTATCTAACATGGATTGATCGATGCTCTCTTAAACGATGAGATACCAACTATCATGGAGGTGAAGTATTGAAAATGGATCCAGATGCAGACGTTAAGCACAATCCGCTTGTACCTAGCAGATGATGTCGTGATCCATATACTTAGCGAGATATTTTTTAACGATGCTGTGGTCAAAGCTCGAGGAGTTGTACATGACGAAGTCGCTCACCAACATGCTATTCCTTTGGAAGAAGTTCTACCAGCTGCAGATGGACGAAGGCCAGAGCATGCAGGAGTATCTATCTAACTTTCAGAAAATTCTCACCGACCTCTTCAGCATTGGTGAAAAAGTTAAGAAGATCAAGACATTGGTCTTGCTAGCATCGCTCTCCTCTTTGTATGAGTTCTTGGTAACTACTCCTCTAGTGGGAAAGAGCACTATCAAGATGGATGAGGTCACTGCAGCGATACTTCAGAATGAGGTTCTCAGGAGAGAGAACCCAGCTTCGAGCTCAAATGGCAGCAGCTCAGCTTTAGCAATTTTTGGAGGAGCAAGAGATAGTAAATGGAGCGACAGAAGATCGCAAGAAAAATGATCCAAATCTAAGACGAGGGACCAAAACAAGATCAGATGCTACAGATGCGATGAGTTGGAGCATCGAGTCAAGGATTGCCCATAACTTAAGGATCGGACGAGAACTACTATAGCGACGGCCAGTAGCGAGTCAGAGGATGATGTCCTAGAGATATCTGATGAGGTATCTACTTCTTTCTAGCAGTGGATTTTAGATTATGCATGCATATATTATATTTATTGCATAGAGTAGTTTGACTTCCTAGAGAGCAGTGAGGACACTGCTTATCTATCGGATGAATTGAGCTATGCGATCAGAGACATCGAGACGATCAGCTGGAGGATACATGATAGTGCAGTGAGAAGATTAGGAGAGGTTCGATATATATCCGATTTCAGATAAAATCTTATCTCACTGAGCAGACTAGATTCAAATGGCTATGGATGGATAGCTGGTGACAGAATCCTAAAGGTCATGCGTGGCGATAAGATTATATTGAAGGAGAAGAAGAAGACGAGAGGACATTACTATTTTGCAGGAAGCTCAGTACGAGATGGAGCTTCAGGAGCCAAAGGGAGCCCAATAAGAGATGAAGTTCCAGATGAAGGTGAATCGAACACCAGATGAGAGAGTCAAAAGGATGAGAGGCGATGTCGCGGAGTGAATTAAGTTTCTATTGCCGTAGGAGACTTTTTCAAATAAATCTTTGATCATAATGGACACAGCCCATAATCGAGGTGGGATCGAGCGACCTGGCTCGACTTCCATATTTGTCCATCGATGATCAGCAGACATGTCCTAAGATATGAAAGTGAGATGAATCACTGGCTTTCAGAAATAGATGAAGATCGAATATCGAGTCGAGATAAAAATTATTGAAAAAAAAATCCCAAATTCTTTCATAATACGCCAACACACCCAACCGTCCGATCCATCTCTACACCCACACCAACGTGAGGTGAAAATGGAGGTAGCCAGAAGATTCCACTCATATTGTATTATTAAAAAAAAGATAAATTTCAGCACCATCCCTCCACACCGACACCAATTATGTCATGCACGGCTTCAGCACCATCTCCATTTTGATGGCAAACACGGCGAGCAAGAGTTTTGAGTGACCGTCGAGATAAACCTGGAGGACGTGGTCGGTGGGGTTGGGTTTTTATACCTGGGATTTTTGGGTTTCTAAGCTCGCACGTACGTCTCAGGAGTCCAACAACCGCGAACGCGAGCTGATGCTATCTCAAGTTGAACACGAAAACTTTCCGCTTGGAGCTTAAACATAAGAATTAGAATTTTATTTTAATTTTTTGATAGGACGGTCACTACATATAATCTTAATACGAATATAATTCAAAATATTTAAAAAAAAATTAAAAAGATATAAACAAATAAAATATATTCATCCAAGTTTCATCAAAAAAATAATGAGTAATAAATGAAGCTATCCAATTCACTGTATTATTCATCTTACGATAAGTATGACAAATTATATAGAAAAGACATCCTTATGTCATGCACCAAAAAATAAAGAGATGCCTCAATCATGGGCTCTCTAAAATCAGATCCCCATCGTCGAATCTGCTTTCACTACCAGCTGCTCCGCCTCTAGAATTATCCTAACATAAATAATTTCTTTCCCAGCCGCCCTCAACTCAGCAGCGGATGGAAAGATCTTAAGAAGTTGAATCCTCCAGCTACAGTAAACCAAGAGTCGGGTCTTGGATCATAAAATCAGTGACACCTCTCGCAACAATGGCACCGCCAACAACATAAAACATGTCATTGCCACATGTTGTGAAAAGATAGCTTCTTTAATCCTATATTAATTGTAAGATGGACTTTGGCTTATATCGAATCAAACCATCTTTTCTCCCGCGAGATATTTTTTAAAAAACAAAATCGTACAGCTCGAGAGAGCATTTTCATGCCAAAGAGCAGAGTAGACTCGTACACCAGCATGCCAACTGTGAGGCACACCTGCTGCTCACGCGCATAGAATCCTGGACGGCTTTTTTTTTTTTTTTTTTTTTTTTTTTTTAACTGATTTATATGGGATCAAAGCTCTCCCGTTCGAGATATCTTTTGAAGGATAAAATCCAATCCATCCCAATCATCCGAGCCTTACAAGCTTCGAAGCCGGGGTCTTCGTCTCTCGCCGGGCGCTTGATCTGTTGATACCCCATCAAACATCCACACCCCAAAACCTCGGTTTGCCAAGAAGAAAATCCATTTTTCCAGGATGGTCCATTCCTTGCACAGAATTTGCATTGACAAGAATGGGATAAAGCCTAGAATATTTTGAACTGGTATACGCTACTAACAACTTCAAAGTCTTAACCTGAACAAGCGAAGAAAATTATAAACCTATAAATAAATATTGAAGGACGCTTTTGGTCAGCAATAATATGCACCTTCTCTCCAACCTAAACATCCAAGGAGAACATGAATATCCCATGACAAGCGAGAAGAGCTGGAGTAGTTGTGTTCAAAAGCATCCGTAGAAGAAATTAACAATTGCTCCTTCATTAATTCAATTTTGCCAGTCACTTTTACAAAAGCAAATGGATCCAATAAGACTTCCTCTTTCCTAACCTAATATCGAGCTCTACCATACCGCAAGTCCACAGCTTTTCACATATCCAATAAAACAACATCCTCTGCACGATTAACGAACTTTTGGAAATCAAACTCGTTAAGAGCGGATAGGAGGAGCAATCAACAGTCCCCACCACAGCCAGCTGACCCTGTACTAAAAAGGTCAAAAGAGTTCCATCAATAACCTGCCAATCAATTAAAGAGGAAAGGCCACCATAGCTCCCTTGCTAGGTGTTATGGTAACAAAGCACTACAAGTTTGGTGGACTCACAGAAATGCCTCATTATATTATCCCACATTGAAACCACTAACTACTAGTTTTCAAGGATGAAGCCCTCCACACCACACCATATCCATGCTTCCAAATTATTGCTTGCAGCAAGCCACCACTGGCACCAGAAGCGAGACCAGATGGGCACCGCTATATTCCTAGCGTGTCAAATACCCGCTAAACCCAAAAAATTTTCAAAGCCACAAAGCTCTCCACGGCACCTAAAATGCCATCAGCAGTAACCAAAATGTTGGTGCTAAAATTGGTCGTTGTCGGAGGTCGCTGGAGTCGAGGCCGCTGAGATCACCGTCGGGAACCTGCAAAACGAAGTCCCGTCCGGAGCCGGTGGGGGTGGCTCCGATAGGACCCTCCGACGCTCAAGTCAGCTCTGGCCAACAGGAATGGAGTGCTCGGAATGAGTTCCAGAGCTTAAAGAAGAAGAGGAGAGCTTAGAGATCAGAGAGGTTAGAGATCAGCGTATCTGAAGGGCCCTTTATAGGCGGAGCTTAGTTGATGGTGACGGCCATACCGCCTGGCAGAGAGCCATTAGGGCCGAATGGAGTTCAGTACGGAGAGGAAGACGTCGTCAGGTGGATGATGACAGTCATACTGGTGGGTCGTGGGCTGCATGGGGCTGATTACGGAGAGGAAGGCGTCGTCAGGTGAATGGTGACAACCATACTGGTGGATCGTGGGCCGCATGGGGCTGGTTACGAAGAGAGTGGCGTCGCCAATAGTGGTGGCCATGTCGTCTGCACTTGTTGTCTGTTGCGGGCTGACGGCGATGGTTCGTCCAGAGGAGTTCGGACTTGTAGGAGAGTTCGGCTGAGAGAAAAGCTAGGAAGGAGCTCGGCTCCCACGGGCGTTTGGCCGGAGGTGCACGGCTAAGGCTCGGTCGCTTGGGAGTTTGGCCACTTGGAATTAAAGGAGCTCGGCCGGCTGAAGGGGCGGCCGCTTGAGGAGTTCGGCCGCTTGGAATTGAAGGAGCTCGACTGGCTGGAGGGGTTCGGCAGGAGATCGACCGGGCGAAGTTCGGCCGATCGACGTCCGCTGAGGAGTTCGGCCGCTTGGAATTGAAGGAGCTCGGTCGGCTGGAGGGGTTCGGCAGGAGCTCGACCGGGCGAAGTTCGGCCGATGGACGTCCGCTGAGGAGTTCAACCGCTGAGAGGCCCGAAGAAGCTCGGCTGAGGCTGGTTGAAGGACTTCGGTTGCTAAGTGGTTCAGCTAAGGCTCATCCGCTGAGGAGTTCGACCGCTGGGAATTCGAAGCTCGACCGATGGAGAGTTCGGCCGCTAAGTAGCTCGGCCGGCTGAACGGATTGGAAGAAGCTCGACCACTGGGAGTTCAGCTGAAGCCCGTCTGCCGAAGCTCTTCTGCGGCTACTGGTTGCATTAGGCTGAGCATCGACCTAGACTTCGGCTGGAGCAGAATTTATCCCCAACACTAGCCCTCCCACTTTCGAGTTCGAAAATTGAAGAAAGGGAGTGCAGGAAAGGTGACTGCCGAAGTCTTCCTCTGAGCTCTATGCTGGTCTAGGCCGATGCTCGGGGGAGATCCCATCTCCGGCTTGAAGTTGACATCGAGGTTGAAGCCCGGGGAAGATCTCATTTCCAGCCGGGGTTGACATGATAGCTTTCTCTAGCCGAGGTCGATGTTGAAGCTCTCTGGCCAAGGTCGTCGTGGGCCTTACCTCTATCCGAGGTTACTCAGGCGCTCTGGCCGAGGTTATCGCGGACCTTATCCCTAGCCGGAGTTGATGCGGGCGCTCTGGCTGAGGTTGATGCAGGCGCTTAGGGAAGATCTCATCTCCTACTACCGAAGTTGGCCCAGTCCCTCGGGGGAGATCTGATCCATAGTCGAAGTTGTCCACGATCGCTCGAAAGAGATCTTATCTCTGGCCGAGGTTGATGGAGATTCTTTTTTCTGTGGACTTTGGAGCTCGGATTTGAACTTTGCTCGCGTTAGGACAAAGTTCTCCTCCTATTCCTAACGGGCTGTGGGGGCACATTCGGACCGTCGTCCGTCTCCCCCCATCTCGTCTAAGGTGAACGAAGCCTTCGACTTTGCTCGCGTTAGGACGAGATTCTCCTTCTGTTCCTAACGGGCTGTGGGGGCTCATTCGGACAGTCGTCCGTCTCCCTCCATCTCGTCTAAGGTGAACGAGGCCTTCGGCTTTGCTCGCGTTAGGACGAGGCTCTCCTCCTGTTCCTAACGGGCTGTGGGGCTCATCCGGACCGTCGTCCGCACCTCTCCCCCATCTCGTCTAATATGGACGAGGCCTTCGACTTTGCTCATGTTGAGATGAGGTTCTCCTCCTGTTCCCAACGGGCTATGGGGGCTCATTCGAACCATCGTCCATCTCCCCCCATCTCGTCTAAGGTGAACGAGGCCTTCGACTTTGCTCACGTTCGTTAGGACGAGGTTCTCCTCCTGTTCCTAACGGACTGTGGGGGCTCATCCGGACCGTCGTCCGCGCCTCTCCCCCCATCTCCATGGGCTGCTTTCACCCACTCTTTTCTTACTGCCACGTGATCCTTACACCAGAAAACAACAATGCTGAGCGAAGAAGTTTTACTGAAGGAAGTCTACTGGTAATACACCAAGGTCGGGGAAGTACTACTCCTCCGAGCTCCTTTAGGCGATAGATCCCGGGGCGGATGATCTCCACCACTTCGTACGAATCCTCCCAGTTGGGGGCGAGCTTTCCTTGATTTTGAGGTTGGGAGATGGCGGCTCGCCGAAGTACTAGGTCCCCCACTCTGAACGTCTTATCTCTGACTCTAGAATTATAGTACCGAGCCATTTTTCATCTGTAGGCTGCCATCCGGATACGGGCCTCCTCCCTCTTTTCTTCCAGCAAGTCGAGATTAACTCTGAGGTCCTGGGGGTTGAGCCGCTCATCAAAGCCCGCGACCCGTGCGGACGGGAGCCGAAGTTCGATCGGGATAACTACTTCCGTGCCGAAGGCCAAGGCGAAGGGTGTCTCTCCGATCGACATCCTTTGAGTAGTTCGGTATGCCCAGAGGATGTGGTAAAGTTCGTCCGCCCAGGCCCCCTTAGCCCTATCGAGCCTTGTCCTGATGTCCTACAGCAGGGTCTGGTTGGTCACCTCAGCCTCCCCGTTGACCTGTGGGTAAGCCACCGATGTGAAGCGGTGGAAGATGTCCAGCCCTTCGCAGAATTTGGCGAACCTTGTACCAGCGAACTATCGCTCATTGTCGGTTATAAGGGTTTGGGGCAGGCCGAACCGGTAGATTAATGACTTCCAGACGAAGTCCTGCATCTTGGTCTCCATGATCTTCGCTAGTGGTTCGGCTTCGACCCACTTGGTGAAATAATCAATAGCGACCAGGAGGAACTTTCGTTGCCCGGACGCTGTTGGAAAGGGGCTGAGTATGTCCATTCCCCACTGCGCAAATGGCCAAGGTGCACTGAGCGGGGCGAGCTCGGATGCCGGCTGCCTTTGCACGCTGGCATTCTTTTGGCAGCGGTCGTACTTCTTCACATATTCCACAGAATCGTGAAATAAGATCGGCCAGTAGTACCTCTGTCGGAGTAATTTTTGCGACAGAGACCTGGCTCCTGCGTGGCTTCCGCAAAGTCCTTCGTGCACATCCCACAGAGCGAGGTTGGTCTTCGAAGGTCGGAGACATCTCAGCAACGGAAGGGAGTACGACCTCTTGTACAATTTGTCTTCATATAAAACGTAGCGGGAGGCCTGGTTCCTGAGCTTCCGAGCTTCTTTCCGATCGTGAGGAAGAACCCCCTCTTTAAGGTAGGCGACCAACGGATCGATCCAGCTGGGCTCGGATTTCACTTGCAGGACGGCCTGAGGTTCATCGGGGGCTGGGCATTTCAAAATTTCCAAAAATACTTCCTTAGGTAGTTCGGCCGGGGCTGAAGTGGCCAGCTTAGAGAGGAGATCGGCTCTCGCATTTTTCGCCCTCGGAATATGCTAGATGCCGAAACTATCGAAGGTCGGGGCCAAACCCCGCACTTTGCCAAGGTACCTTGCCATGCCTTCCTCCCATGCTTCGTAGCTACCGTCGACTTGACTGACCATCAGCTGTGAATCGCTGTAGACTTGAAGCCGATCTACTTTCAATTCCCTCGCTATCTTTAATTCGGCGATCAATGCCTCATATTCGGCTTCATTGTTGGTCGTGGGAAATTTGAAGCGCAGCGCGTATTCGACGATGACTCCCTCAAGGCTGACCAAGACCAGGCCTGTGCCGGCTCCTGCAGAGTTGGACGAACCATCCACGTGCAGGGCCCAAGAGCCTTCGGGGAGGTTCGGCTACGACGGCCCTGGTTCGTCCAGGCTCGGTCTCGCTTCGGTGTTGGTCCCGCTCTGTCCGAGCTCGGCCTCGATCGGAATGGTGTATTCCACCATGAAATCTGCCAATATCTATGCCTTGATCGATGGCCTGGGTCGGTAGTTGATGTCGAACTCCAAGAGCTCGATTGCCCATTTCGCGATCCTCCCGGAGGCGTCCATCTGGTGAAGGACAGCTTTTATTGGCTGGTCAATAAGGACCGTTATGGTGTGCTCCTAGAAGTAAGGTCGGAGCCTCCTGGCAGCAATTAGAAGGGAGTAAGTTAGTTTCTCTAATCTAGAGTACCTGGTCTCTGCATCCCTTAGGACCCTGCTCACGTAGTAGATTGGTCGCTGCGTCCTTGCTTCTTCTTTGACCAGGACTGCCGCCAGGGCCACCGGAGAGACGGCCAGATACAGGAATAGTTCTTCTCCAGGTTTGGGTTTCGCCAGTAGTGGAGGCGAGCCGAGGTAGTTTTTAAGCTCCTCGAATGCTCGTTGGCACTCCATCGTCCAGCAAAAGTCCTTCGGCCGCCTGAGGACTTGGAAGAAGGGCGTGCATCGTTCGACCGACCTTGAGATGAAGCGATTCAGAGATGCCACCTTTTTAGTTAGGGGCTGAACTTTCTTGATCGTCTTCGGAGCAGCCATCTCTCGAATGGCTTGGATCTTCTCGAGATTCGCTTTGATTTCGTGTCTCGACACCATGAACCCCAGAAACTTTTCGGAGGTCACGCCAAAGGCGCATTTAGTCGGGTTCAGCTTTATCTTGTGCTTCCTGAGTGCACCGAAGGTCTCCTTAAGGTCGGCGAGGTGGTCTGTCGAAGCTCGACTTTTGACAAGCGTATCATCCACGTACACCTCCATATTGTAGCCGATCTGCTCTTTGAAGACCTTATTGACCAAGCGCTGGTAAGTGGCTCCTGTATTTTTGAGTCTGAACGGCATGACCCTATAACAATAAAGACCACGGTCAGTAATGAAAGCGGTCTTCTCTTCGTCCTCAGGCACCATCCGTATCTGGTTATAATCGAAAAAGACATCCAGGAAGGTGAGGAGTTCGTGGCCCGAGGTCGCATCCACCAGCTGGTCGATCCTAGGCAGAGGATAGCTGTCTTTCGGGCAGACCTTGTTCAGCTTCTTGAAGTCAACGCACATCCTCCATTTGTGGGGCATGGTGGCGCACCTTTTCTCTTACCAGTCGGTGCCTTAGATCGACGGCCAGCCGATGCTCCATAACTTCGGCGTCAATTCCCGACATGTCTGTAGGAGTCCAGGCGAAGACGTCCGCGTTTCTCCTGAGGAAGCCGACGAGCCGCTCCCGAACCTCGTCCGCCAAGTTGGAGCCGATCTGCATAGCGTGCTCCGAATTTCCATCATTTAAGGGGATGGAGACGAGGTCCTCCATGGGTTCGCCTCGCTCCTCAGTGAGGTCATCGCGGACGTTCAGGCCATTCTTCCTTGCAAAGGGCGATCGAATAACAGTGCCTCGCCAGAGCCTGATCTCCTCTGACTTCTTCGACCCCGCGACTCGTTGGAAACTTCATCTTCAAATAACAGGTCGACATCACCACCTGAAGTGCATTTAGACCAGGTCGGCCGAGAATCGCATTATAGGCGGACGGGGTCCTCACGATCAGAAAGTCGACCTGCGCTTTGGCTAACTTCAGACGTTGCCCCGCCGTCACAGCCAAAGTTATCACGCCTTCGATCGGTACGGTGTTGCCAGCAAACCCTACCAGGGGGAGTTCATAGGCCTCACGCGGTCCTCTGGTAGGAACATTTTTGAGAAGGCATCGTAAAACAACACGTCGGCCGAGCTTCCATTATCCACCAAAACGTGGCGTACATCATAGTCGGCAATATTTTAAAGAAATTATAACCACGTCATTATGCGGAAATTGGATCCCCTGGCCGTCCGCCTCGGTGAAGGTCACGGGCTCCATAGTCCTCCGCTTCTTTACTGATCCTTCGGATCTGCCAGCTTCTCCCTGTTGAAGTCCCCCTGAGATGGTGTTGATGACGCCAAGAGGCGGCCGATCTTCTTGCTAGTTTTCCTCGCTTGACGGTAACGCCCTCAGCCGATCTTTCCGCTCTTCGGATCATCTCCACAGGAATCGGCCAAGTCTACCTTGCCTGACGAGCTCTTCGATCTCGTCTTGAAGCTGGATGCACTCCTCGGTGTCGTGACCGTGGTCACGATGGTAGAGACAGAATTTGTTAGGATTACGTCTGCTGGGATGAAAATGCATTCTCTTCGGTCTCAGAAGTCGTTCCTTGATCTCCATCAGCACTTGGATCTTCGGGGCGTTAAGGGAGGCGTAGTTATGGAATCGTCATCGGGGGAAACTTCGGCGCTGGGGGGAACCTCGGCGCGCCCTGCCGTCGGGGGTTCCCTATCTTCGAATTCGAAGGGGAGTTCAGGCCCACCCGCGACTAGGGGGAGTCCGGGAGCACGGCCGAGCTTCAGTCCACTTCCCTCCTTCGGTGGGCCTGCTTGGCCTGCTGACTTGCTGCTTGCCGCTGGCTTCACCATCCTTAGCTTCGAAAGCCTCCTCTGCCCGGGCATAACTTTCGGCCCGAGCCAGCATGTCGGCAAAGTTCCTGGGATACTTCTTCTCCAAGGAGAACAACAAGTCATTCTTCTGAAGGCCGCCTTTAAGGGTGGCCATGGCGACAGATTGATCCAAATTTTGGACCTCTAATGCAGCAATATTGAACCGGATGACATAAGTCCAGATGGGTTCTCCTTCCTTCTGTCTAATGGTCATTAAGAAATCCGAGCCTCGGCGTGGACGTCGGCTACTGATGAAGTGGGCCGCGAATTATTGGCTCATCTGGTCAAATGACAAGATGGTATTCGGCTTGAGCGCCGAGTACCAATTCCTGGCAGCTCCCTTAAGGATAGAGGGGAAAGCCCGACACAGGATGGCGTCCGGCGCATCGTGGAGCAACATCGTCGTCTGGAAGGCTTCCAGATGGTCGATCGGATCGGTCGTCCCATCGTAACTTTTGAGTTGTGGGAGCTTGAAGTTCGACGGGATCGACTCCTGCATAATTTTCTGCAAGAAGGGAGGGTCAGTACAAATGTTATTATCACGGGAGGAGAAAGTGTGACGAAGCTCCTCGATTCGCCGGCTCATTTCTAAGAGCTTTCGATCTAAGAGGTCGTCACGATCTTTGATCTCCCAGGTCTTCTGGAAGAGCGGGTGCGAGGCTTCCCCCTGGGTCGAACCGCGGTCCGAGCAGGGGCTCTCCCTCCTTAGCCTCCCCCTTTCGGGGATCTGGGGTCGGGCAGCCCAAGTTGGCCATTCCTGGGCTGGACTGCACGGTTCTGGGGAGTCCCGTACCATTTGAATTGGCACCGAGATTGGCCGGTGCTCCGCCTGCACCGCCTGCACCGCCTCCGTGAGGCACGAACCTGCTGGACGAGCAAGTTAAACTGCTCAGCATCCACCACGGCCATGGATGGAACCTCGGGCGCCCGGATTGGAGCAGGAGCGAATGGGTCTGAAGGGGATCGAGCCATGGAGGCCGCCGAGCGCCGAGTCGAAGTCCTTCTGGGGGGCATTTTCTCCTGGGGGATGAACCCTAGAGAGGGAGGAGAGAGATCCAAGGAGAGGGGAGAGAGAAATCGAACTCAACCGTTGGACTTCAATCAGACTCCCGCAGGAGCCGAACTCTCTCCACGTCGTTACAGCCACGCGCCAGAGAGATTGCCGCCGAGCACTCCTTTAAGAATAAGAGAACCTCGGAGGTTCGGGCCCTCCTTCTAGCGCCAATCTGTTGGTGCTGAAACTGGTCGTCGTCGAAGGTTACTGGAGTCGAGGCCGCTGAGGTCGCCACCGGGGACCTGCAAAACGAAGTCCCGTCCGGAGCCGGTAGGGGGTGGCTCCGGCAGGACCCTCCGACGCTCAAGCCAGCTCTGGCCAACAGGAATGGAGTGCTCGGAATGAGTTTCGGAGCTTAGAGAAGAAGAGGAGAGCTTAGAGATCAGAGAGGTTAGAGATCAGCATATCTGGAGGGCCCTTTATAGGTGGAGCTTAGTTGATGGTGACGGCCATACCGCCTGATAGAGAGCCGTTGAAGCCGCATGGAGTTCAGTACGGAGAGGAAGGCGTCGTCAGGTAGATGATGACAGCCATACTGACGGATCGTGGGCCGCATGGGGCTGGTTACAGAGAGAAAGGCGTCGTCAGGTGGATGGTGACAGCCATACTGGCGGATCGTGGGCCGCATGGGGCTAGTTACGGAGAGAGTGGCGTCGCCAATAGTAGTGGCCATGTCGTCTGCACTTGTTGTCTGTTGCGGACTGACGGCGATGGTTCGTCCAGAGGAGTTCGGACTTATAGGAGAGTTCGACTGAGAGAAAAGCTCGAAAGGAGCTCGGCTCCCACAGGCGTTTGGCCGGAGATGCATGGCTAAGGCTCGATCGCTTGGGAGTTCGGCCACTTGGAATTGAAGGAGCTCGGCCAGCTGAAGAGGCGGCCACTTGAGGAGTTCGACCGCTTGGAATTGAAGGAGCTCGGCCGGCTGAAGGGACGGCCGCTTGAGGAGTTCGGCCGCTTGGAATTGAAGGAGCTCGACCGGCTGGAAGGGGTTCGGCAGGAGCTCGGTCGGGCGAAGTTCGGCCGATGGACGTTCCGCTGAGGAGTTCGGCCGCTTGGAATTGAAGGAGCTCGGCCGACTGGAGGGGTTCGGCAGGAGCTCGGTCGGGCGAAATTCGGCCGATGGACGTCCGCTGAGGAGTTCGGCCGTTGAGAGGCCCGAAGAAGCTCAGCTGAGGCCCGATTAAAGGACTTCGGTTGCTAAGTGGTTCGGCTAAGGCTCATTCGCTGAGGAGTTCGGTCGCTGGGAATTCGAAGCTCGGCCGATGGAGAGTTCGGCTGCTAAATAGCTCGACTGGCTGAATGGGTTGGAAGAAGCTCGGCCGCTGGGAGTTCGACTGAAGTCCGTCAGCCGAAGCTCTTCTGCGGCTATTGGTTGCATTAGGCTAAGCATCGATCTAGACTTTGACTGATGCAGAATTTATCTCCAACATAAATAATACATGAATTTTAGGTGACCATAATATATCGAGAATCCAGAATGAGATCAAAGTCCTGATGCCTAAACCACTTAGACAAATATCATCACTCTCGAAAAGAAGCAAAGAGAACAACACGTCCTTAATGATGCTGCGAAGTACCACTAATTGCACTACCACACCTCAATCTCCATGATCATAAGCATTGGTTCAAAAAAAAAGAGATATACTCTAAATGCAAAACCCCACCTATGTTGTCACCATTGTAGGTACAAAAAGATATGACATTACCTTGAGAGGTGAACCACATTCTGCATCCATCCACAGCAAATTAATATTACAGCCATTAAAAACAGCAATCTAAAGTAGATCCGGTCCCAATACTACAACACATGTGCCACAAGGGAAGGAAAACAATTTTGCCGTTAAAAAAAAAAAAAAAAAAAAAAAGGCAAACCAACGTTCCTCGATCCAACAACAATATAACAAAAACCGATCTCATTCCCAATGCTAAGAGCAAATACATATAGTAATAAAGCAACCGTATCGGATCCATAGTCCACCAATATCCTTCCACCATCGCCCAAATTAATCAACCAGATCCACATAACACTTAGACATATCACTACCAACAGCAAGAACAGAGCAATAGAAACAGGGGACTCAGTCGTAGGCATGGAATGGGATAAAAAAAACAAAAAAGGGATCTTCCTGAGTTCACCTACGGCAGCGGGTGATTGCGCTGCAGCCGCGATGGTAGGGGTGGACGGGGCCGCGGGCGCGGTAGCAGTTGTGGGTGTAGTAGGAGCGGCCGGAGCGAGGCGGACACGGCACCCGGTTGGCCGATAGCGCCCCGTAGGAGATGTAGTACCGGATCCGGTACCAGAACAGAGCCCTCCTGTTATGCTTCGCCGCCTCTCCAAGCTCTTCTTCGTCTACGTCATAGCCGAAGGGGTAGGAGGAGGAAGAAGAGTACAAGGAGGTGGTGGTTGGCCACTCCATGGCGTCGGTCATCAACTTCAAACTAGTGTCATCGGCCTGCGCCTCCACCACAGCCACATTGTGGGTAGACGAGGAGAGGAAGAGCAGGAAGAGGAGGAGAGAAAAGAAGAAGAGGCTGGGGAAAGCCATTGGAGGAGAGAGTTGGAGGTGGTGACAGGAGATATGAGAGAGAGAGAGAGAGAGAGAGAGAGAGAGAGAGAGGTGGGGGTGGCTGTGGAGAGGTGGTCACATGCGCTTGTTTCTATCTATGTGGGTTTTATCGTGGATGTTTCGAAGAGGGCAGATCACAGGTGGGAGAATAGAAGGGGTATTGATCGGCTGTCTTTGCTGTTGCATTCTCTAATGCTGTTTGATGATGTGGTTTTCTTCTATTCGTCAGAAGCGAATCTAAGAAAAATTAGGAGGTGGGGCCTGTCGGAAGTTTGCCGTGAATCTTTGTGAACATGGGGTACAAGGACGTGTGATGATCATCGAAATGAAGTTTGCTGTTTGAGAGAAACAGCGGACGAGTGAGGGTGAAGGGAACGCGGCATTGGCTATCGTGCCCCCTCGATTCCGGACATAAGTGCTGTCTCAGCTAGATCTGGACACCGCCCCTTTCTGTCGTTTTAACCATTTTTTCGGTGAAACCGCAGAGGAAAGGCGGAAAGGGGGGAAGGTATGGTAACGCGCGGTGAGTAGATCGGGACGAGGGAGTTCTGACGGACTCCATTTTACGTTACCTCGGCACGCGACGAACCGTGGATCTGAAGGTTTGTCTGCAGAGATGGTTGGACACGTGGGCCATCTCTGACCGCCCGTTCTCACATGATAGGGAGTGTTTGGTATACGGAAGGATGGATCGCAATTCGCAGGATGCTCGTGATGGATCTGTGAGGTGTATTATTAGTTCGGGCCCAGCTACTGCCCAACCTGCCGAATAGATGATAAAATGAATGAAGGGTGCACCACAATCACGGTAGCTAGTCTTGTTTCTATCCCATTGTGTGATCCCAATTTTTATGTCTGCATCGATTGAAACTAATTTTTTCAAAATTACGGAATCAATCTCAATGAGTCCACCAACCAATCAACTTGGCTTAAGTATTTATCGGTGGCTTATGTTGTTGTGTACTTCTACGGACAGCTGAGATCTGATTCATGATGCATGTTTTTGTCCTTACAAGATGGCATTGGTTAATAGATGCAATCCTTTTTCTTCAATGGATATGCACTCTTTACTCACCCCAAATTTCGCAAGACTAATAAAGTAGAGCCCATTTTTTGGAAATAAACACTCAGAGCCCTCAAACACAGCCCATCAACTGAAACCGTAAGGGTTAATGCAGCTACTCACGCGTATAGATATGAAAATAAATATTATCACTCTATTTGTTTTCGTATGTACACATTTTCATGTATTAGGTTTGACTTTTGATTTCAATTTAAAAAAAAAAATAATGGCATTTTTTTTCTTTGCATTTTCAATCATGAGGATATATTTAGTTAGAGATAGTTTGACTATAAATAGAAACAAGAACAGAGGTGAATAGCTCACATACCAGCTGTTTGATTAAGATGCACCTCATTTCCATTTTGATTTTAAGAGAAAATAAAAATATTTCAATCTTCACAAATTCAATCTCTCATATTCATTCTGATTTTAATTTCAATCATAAACCAAATATATCACTATTCTGATTTTCATTCCAATTTTGGTCATGAACCAAAATGTGCCCTAAGTTTTTTATTCCTAGCTAAAATTTTTAAATAATTTTTTTTTTTTTTTATAGTTCAACGTGTTTTATCTTATAATATTCAGTTCTGCTGCACGTGTACAAAGTTACAAAAGACAACAAAGCTTCAGCCAACCAGGAGCCTAAAAGCTTTGAAGGAATCGACGGAGACTCCTAATTGCAAAAGTCCTGCATCATCCCTTAAATTTTATCCATTAAAAATGAAGAAAATCTTGTCTGCTTATATAGTTTTTATCCAATGAGAAAGTTGCCAAACAAATATCTCGGCCTGAACTCATCAGCAATCTTCTCAATTAAACCTCACAATATGAATAACTAATGATCTCAGAAGCAATATTTATCCTTCCATTTCCACTCAAATCATCTTATGATGTTTTTGATATAGGTAATTTGTTCTCAAACATTGGCAAGGTGAATCTTTGCAATACAAATGTGCAGTAAATGAGAAAATGTGGCTAGGAGGCTCTAGGTTGGTCCACTGACCTGAAGTGAGCCAAATCCTCCTACCGTTCTCCTTAGGATGGAGTCCCCTTCTTGAGATTCATACTTATTTCAAGAGACCAAATATTCCAAGAATACAAATTCTAAGGATCCGAGTCAATCAAGAAGGGCGCAACCACTGAAGAAGAGGGTGATGAGGCTGCATAAATGTGAAAAGAAAACAAGAAAGAAAAGAAAATGCCTATCTTCCAAGAGAATTTAACAGATTGTATTCCAACTGAAAAAAGGCATAATGCTTACAAACTGGAGGCTCCCCTGTTCCAGCACCTCAATAAGATCGTTCCCTCAGAAAAAGCATCCTGACTCCCAAAATGCAGACTTTGGAAGAGCAACACCATTGATGGCCGATGGGGTTCTTTGATTTCAAACTCCTGAATGGAAGCATGAGAAAGAAAACAAACTTGGATATGAATTGTGAGATTATTGTATCCAATATTTCTCAGGGTATTCAAAAAATAGCCCTGTATTACATTAATTTGTAAAGCACAAGTGAATAATACATCAACAAACAGTAATCCAATAAATATTTTACAATGCCGTCAATGGAAGTAATACAAAAATAGTATATAAGAAGCAATCATCCGGTAGAATTCTGCCTCTGACCAATGAGATTTCCAATCCACATTGAACCCAATGATGGAGCTCCACAATCAGAATGGTTGCTTCCCTAGTGAGATAAAGATTTTTCAATGGCTGTTACATAAAAAGACTTGGGAAGGGTACCAGTCATGCTGTTGAGCATCTCCCCATCCTTGAACAGCAAAACTGTTGGAATTCGGTCGATGTTATGAGAAACCGCAACTTGTGGGTAGTCATCCGTGTTTAGCTTATAACATTTGATTCTTCCAGCATAATCCCGTGCTATTTCATCAATCACACGGTGGACCATCCTGCAAGGTCCACACCATGACGCCCAAAACTCCACAAGAACAGGTATATCACTGGCCAGAACATAATCATTCCAGGCACATGCAGTGATGGCCTCAGCTGTGGAAAAATCAATAGGACACCTCTTATGGGGAATACGAGATAAAAAGGCAGCTTATTTTGATATTCAAGTAGCCTTAGTTTATGAAGCTGAAGTAATTTGTAGATATATTAAGAAAAAACATTACAGCTCTAGGTAGTCCTCGTTTGAGACCAAAACTAAAGGTTGAAACGGATGTCAAATAACTGAACTATTAGCTTGACCCTTCACCAAAAAAAATCAAATAACATAGGAAAAATGGTAGCTGGTCCAAGGTATAGGATCCAACTAATGGGACCTTGCTTCAAGAAATTTATACACGGTTCTATATTTCATTTTTCTTTTGGTTCATGCTTCTGGAAAATCTTTTGCTGTTGCAGATCTCCGTCCAATATTCGGTTCCACCTAATACTGCTCCACTAGCAAATTCAAAATAATTAATTATTAACATATGATCAGGAAGCAATCATGTAATAGTTGTAGATAATTCAACTCCAGTAATTCAAAATCACAAAATTATGGCAACGATTTTTAGGTAGTTTACCAAATAAGAACCTTGAACAGCAAAATTTGAACATGTAAATTTATATTATAGGAGTACACGAATCCAAAATTGAAATCTCCAACTCCCTCGTAAGTAGAAAACCAAACATCACAGAATTACCAATTCATAAAAACTCAACCTAGATCACCCATATCCAATGATGCAATATGCCGCAACACTGAAAAAATAACCAGCCAAAAATATGTGAAAAGATTGCTGCTTGTTGGAGATAAACCCCACTTCCGCCGAAGTCCAATCTAATGCTTGACCTAATGCAACAGACAATTACAGAAGAGCTTCGATCGGGAATTCTCCTCCAGCTGCCAAATATCGGCCGAACTCCTCCAGTGGCCGAACTCCTCCTAAATTCCTCCAGCAATCGAACTCTTCCATCGGCCAAACTCCTCCCAGACTTCTCTCGCAGTCGGACTCCTCCAAGAGCCAAACTCCTTCCGGACTTCTCCTTCAATTGGATTCCTCCAGCGGATTGCTTTCAGATTTCAGCTAGCGCTCCTCCCGGATGATCCCCTCTAGCCATCCGAACTCCTCCGAAATTAATGTATGTCGAAGTTCTTCACCGACCAACGCCTGCTTCCTCCAAGCTTCAATTATTGAATCTCGACGAACGGTCACTATCAGTCTGACGATACCTCTTCCTCTCCGTACCGAACCCCACGTGGTCCCAAGCGGCTCAGTATTGGACAACTACGACTGTCGTCATCAGTCTGCTACAGACGGCGCCCCCCTCCATGACAGACTCCACCAAACCTCGAGCAGTCCGCTACCAGACGGCTGCAGCTGTCACTATCAATGCGCTACAGGCTCCGTCTATCAAAAAGAACACTCTAGATATGTTTTCTCTAAGCTCTCTTCTCCTTTTCGAAATTCTATCGTACTCTTTCCTGAGCATTTCATTTCTGTTGGCCAGAAGAGCTGACTTGATCGTCGGAGGATCCTACCGGAGCCACCACCATCGACTCCGAACGGAACTTTATTTTGTAGGTCACCGACGGCGACCTCGTCTTCCTCGACTCCAACTCAATCCGGCGTCAACCAGATTCTGCACCAACAGAATTGACGCTAGAGGAAGAACCCTCCATTCCTGAGGTACTCTTATTCTTAAAGGAGTGCTCAGTCAACCTTGCCGTCCTTCTTCTTCAAAGTTCATCTCCATCCTCTTCCTCAATCCCAAGAAATGCCTCCAAAGAAGGCGACTACCAGGAGATCTACCGCTTCTGCCACTAGATCCGAGCAAGATCCGCCTATTCCGGCTCCAGCACCGACGCTTCAACCCCCACCTCCACCGGCGATCATGGTAGATCCGGAGCAGTTTAACCTGCTGATGCAGCGGATTAATGGCCTCACCGAAATGGTGCAAGCCATGCGGCAGCCCTCGGTGATGGTTCCGCCAGGAAACCCGCCGTTGAGATGTCAGAAACCGATCCCAAGGAGAGGCACTTGGGCTAGCATACCCATCGCCCCTGAGAAGAAGAAACAGAGAACAGAGAATCCTTGCTTGGATCATAGTTCTTCTCTGGAAGGGACCTTCCCCATTCACGGTCGGAAGCCTTCCAAGACCTGTGATCGAGTTGACATCCTCAATCAGAAACTATGGGAGATGAATCGACGGATTGAGGAGCTCGGCCACGTCGCCCCAGCTCACCATGACGACGTCCACACCGATCCCCCTTTCTCTCCCTGAATTATGCAAAAGCCTGTTCCGCCGAACTTCAAGCTCCCCTAATTTATGCCGAGCTTTTCCATCCACCTTAAAAAGAGCAGCAAGAAACTGGTACTCGACGTTGAAGCCGGGTACGATCTTCTTCTTTGATCAGATGAGCCATCAGTTTACAGCTCACTTCGTCAGCAGCCGACATTAGAGCCGAGATTTGGATTCCCTGATGAACATCAAGCAGGAGAAAAAATCCATCTGAACTTATGTCATCCGGTTTAATACTGCTGCATTGAAGGTCCGAAATCTAGACCAGTCAGTTGTGACGACCGCACTCAAGAATGGCCTTCAAAAGAACGATTTGCTGTTCTCCCTGAAGAAGTACCCTAGGGACTTTGCCGATCTGCTAGCTCGGGTAGGGGGATATGCCTATGCGGAAAAAGCCTTCAAGTTGAAAGATGAAGAAGCCGTAGGAGAGCGGCAGGCGGACGAGTCTAGCCAACCCACGGCTGATGGAGGGCCGAATAAAGTTCGGCTGTGCTCACGGACTCCACCCGAGCACAAGCAAGACCGAACTCCCCTTCGAACTCATCATCAAAGAAGCCTCGACAGAAGGACGTGAAGATCTCCCCCTTGAAGATTTCACAACTACGCCCCCTTAATGCTCCACAGACGCTGGCCTGAAGCAAGCCAATGGCGGTACCGCAGTTAGAACCACCAATGAGGGAGAAACAACAAGGAGATCGACCATCTTCTAGCATCATTAACGCTATCTCTGAGAGGGGCTTAGTATTTCGACGAGCCGCCATCTCTCAATCTTAGAGCCAAAGGAAGCTTACCCCGAATTGGAAAGGCCCCTATGAAATAGAGGAGATCGTCCGGCCTAGAACTTATCGCCTAAAGAAGCTCGGAGGAACAACGCTCCCACGACCTTGAAACTCAGAGAATCTGAGAATGTACTGTCGATAATTTTCCTTCAATAAAACTCCTCCATTTCAACATTATTATTTCTTGGTGAAAAAATTATATGATGACAGAAAAGAAGCAATTAAAAATGACCATGTTAGAAATAGGAAGAGAACCTCATCCTAACATGAGCAAAGTCGAAGGCCTCGTTCATTTTAGACGAGATAGGGTGAGAGACCCTGACAACGGCCCTTATGTGCTCCCACGGTCCGTTAGGAACGGAAGAGAACCTCATCCTAACGTGAGCAAAGTCGAAGGCCTCATTCATTTTAGACGAGATGGAGGAGAGGCCCTGACAATGACCCTTATGTGCCCCACAGTCTTAGAAGCAGGAGGAAAACCTCATCCTAACGTAAGCAAAGTCGAATGCTCGTTCATTTTAGACGAGATGGAAGGAGAGGCCCTGACAACGGCTCTTATGTGCCCCCACAATCCATTAGGAATAGGAGGAGAACCTCGTCCTAACGTGAGCAAGGAAGACCTCGTTCATTTTACGATGGAGGGAGAGCCCTGACAACGCCCTTATGTGTCCCCACAGCCCATTAGGAATAGGAGGAAAACCTCGTCCTAACATGACAAGTCGAAGGCCTCGTTCATTTTATATGGGTAAAAAGGAAAGGCTCCGAAAAGGCCCCATTATGCGACAACAACAGGAGATAAGATCTCCTTCAACCTCGGTGAAGACAAGATTTGTCTGAGCCTCACTTCAACATAACCTCGACTGGAGAATCTCCTACGAGCTCGGCACAGAGATATCTCCTTCAACTCGGCTGGAGATAAGATTCTCCTCCAGAAGAAAGCCTTCAACCTCGGAGATAAAATCTCTTCCGAGGAACATCGTCAACAGGAGATAAGATCTCCTCAACTCGATTGAGATAAGATCTCTCGAGCTTCAAAGGCGTCAATAGGAGATAGATCTCCTTCAACCTCGTTGGAGAATAAGATCTCCCCCGAGCTTCAACTTTGACGTCAACAGGGATAAAATCTCCTTCAACCTCGATTGGAGAAAGACTCCTCGAACTTTACGTCAACAGAGATAGATCTCTTAACTCGGCTGGAGATAGATTCCCAGCTTCTACCAACAGGAAAAATTCTTCAATCTCCTGGAGATAAAATCTCCCCGAACTCACGTTATGTCAAGGAAATAGATCCCGGACCTCGGCTGAAGACAGATCTCCCCCGAGCCTCAACTTCAACGTCAACCTCGGTTGGAGACAAATCTCTCCGAGTCTCAACTCACGACACTCGGCTGGAGAAGATCTCCCGAGCTTCACGTCTAATCAATAGGAGATAAGATTCCTTCAATCTCGGCTGAGATAAGATCTTCTCCGACTTCAAAGTCTACGTCAACAGGAGACAAGATCTCCTGGACCTCGTGGACAAAATCTCCACAAGCTTCACCACAACGTCACAGAGACAAGATCTACTTGACCTCGACGAAGAAAGTCTCTCGGCCTCAACTTCAACATCAACCTCGGCGGAGACAAATCTCCCTGAATCTCGACTGGAGGTAAGATTCTTCGACCTCAACTGCAACGTCAATCTCGGCTGAAGACAGATTCGCGAGTTCAACTTCAACGTCAACATCGGCTGAAGGACAAACCTCCACGAGCTTCAACCGCAATGTCAACAGGATAAGTCTCCCCAAGCCTCAACTTCAACGTCACCTCGACTAAAGACAGATCTCCCCGAGCCTTCAACTCACTGTCAACCTCAGATCGAGAAGATCTCCACGAGACTTCAACCGCAAATCAATAGGAGACAAGATCTCCCTAAACCTGGTGAGATAAATCCTCGAGTTCTACATCAATAGGAGATTTAGATCTCCTTACCTCGGTTGAGATAAGATCTCTCGAGCCTCAACGTCTACATCAACAGGAGATTAAGATCTCTTCAACCTCGAGCCTCAGTCAGCTGGAAAGATCTTCCCGAAGGTAAGATCTCTCCCGAGCCTCAACTTCAACGTCGACCTCGGCTGGAGGTACAAGATCTTCTCCGAGCTCCTTCAACGTCTATGTTAATAAGAGATAAGATCTCCCTGAACCTTGGCTAGAGATCGAGATCTCCCCCTAGCTTCAGACTTCAAGATCTCTCTGGATCTCGGCTGGATACAAGATCTCCTCCGAGCTTCAACATCAACATCAACCTCGACTAGAGATAAGGTCTCCTCCGAACTTCAACCCCAATGGGTGCAGAGTCCGAAAAAGAACTTCGGCAGTCGCCTTTTTTGTACTCCCTTTCTTCGAGTTTCGAACTCGAAAGTAGGGAAACTATTGTTGGAGATAAATTCCGCTTCCATCGAAGTCCAGTCTGATGCTTGGCCTAACGCAACGGGCAATCACAGAAGAGCTTCGATCGAAAATTCTCCTCTATGAGCCAAATATCAGTCAAACTCCTCCAGCGGCCGAACTCCTTCAGCAACCGAACTCCTCCATCGACTGAACTCCTCCCAAACTTCTCCAGCAGTCGAACTCCTTCAGGAGCCAAACTCCTTCCGGACTTCTCCTTCAGTCGGATTCCTCCAGCGGATTGCTTCCAAATTTTAGCTAGCGCTCCTCTCGGATGATCCCCTCTAGCCGTCCGAACTCCTTCGGAATTGATGTATCTCGAAGTTCTTCACTGACCAACGCCTGCTTCCTCCGAACTTCGATTATTAAATCTCAACGAACGGTCACTATCGGTCTGACGACACCTCTCCATCTCCGTACCGAATTCCACGTGGCCCCGAGCGGCTCAGTACCAGACAGCTACGACTGTCGCCATCAGTCTACTACAGACGGCGCCTCCCTCCGTGACAGACTCCACCAGACCTCGAGTGGCCCGCTACCAGATGGTAGCAACTGTCACTATCAATCCACTACAGGTTCCATCTATGAAAAGGAACCCTCCAGATATATTTTCTCTAAGCTCTTTTCTCTTTTCCGAAACTCTATCGAACTCTTTTCTGAGCATTCCATTTATGTTGGCCAGAAGAGCTGATTTGATCGTTGGAGGATACTGCTGGAGCCGCCACCACCGACTCCGAATGGGACTTTATTTTGCAGGTCACCGATGGCGACCTTGTCTTCCTCGACTCCAGCTCGACCCAACATCAACCAGATTCTGCACCAATACTGCTGTTATTTTTTGTTGGGGGAAGGGAGGTTGTACGTGTAGGACCAAGACAGTTGCATTGTCAGTCTGCAGCAATTGATAGTAGTGGTTCTTGATACCAGACTACTTAATAACCTAATACAATCAGAAAACAGGGCCTCAATTTAGCATTTCAGCCAACAAATCAGCCATAACTGGAATTCACATAAGAACTAAGAATTTGAAATATGATTTTCTGCTTCATTTAGAATCTTTAATATCTAATTCATATTCAATGTCATGGAAACTTCTTAAATTCTTATATTTTATCCCTAACATTGCCTTCTTGGAGGTTTATGCATCACATCATTGTCAGCAGCATAATTTGAAGTTCAAACTGGATTATAGATCCAATCATCATATATACAAACAAGCCCATAACACCTGCTAAGACAGAACAAAACAAGAGAAACTAAGGCACAAGGATTAATTTCTTTAAAGGGAAAAATATTAAAAGCTTGACATTTCACCACATTATCTAAACATCTCAAAACCCATCACAGACATGACTGTGCTCTGAAATCTAAAATTACAAAATAACCAACATAACCTCTAGGCCCTCTATTAGCACAGAAAATTTGAGATTGAGGCATGAGTTGGTAGTGATCAGTCATTAAGTAGCAAAGTGGTTAATCAAGCATGCCGACAACTAAAGCAACTTTGATATCACAAACTAGATGCATGACATTTTTACAAAACCAATGACCTTTTTGAAATTTGAAATGCTTACTTCAGAAACTTCTAATGGATGCAAACATCAGTCAATTCATGTGAAAGTTACGAAGTAAATAAAACAAAACCTGTTTTGTAAGCATGTAGAGCGTGCAATGGTGATTAATGACTCCAATAATCAAATTATGTATGGGTATGCAACCAAACATCCTATCACAAACATATTGTTCATGTAATACATGCTTAAGGGCTAAGATTGCTAAGAAGTTTCTGCTAAGTTTAGAAAATTAATAACCTAAATATCCAATTAAAAAAATTAGGTTGTAAGTTAGAGTTTCTCATACCCTCATCACCTCATTCGTCAACTGACAAAAGAGACTTTGGATGACATTGTCATTGAGGAATTATCTTGCAGCCAAACCAAGCAATATGCCACAGTTTACAGCATGGTAAAGATGCCAGAGGAATATTGATTACTTAATCCTTGAAAACTTCCAAATATCATAATGAAGAAACTAGTGGCTCCCCTCTTGCCTTGGTCCATCACTGATTCAGAAGTTAATTTAAATAAAGTGGAAAAAGAAAAAGATAAATGCAGGACAACCAATGGTGCTTCTTTTATGAGGTGACATAAATAGGCATGTATGGATGAACTTACACCAATTGAAAGGCAAATGACCTCTTTGGAGAAACATTTACATAATCAATTTAGTCCTAATCATTCTAAATTATTGGGATAATTTTAGAACAAAAGCAAGACAACTTTAAATCTAGAAAATCTCTGTCGAACATAAAATTGCGAGTTGCAGCAGGTACAATGGCATTGCCGAATATGTAGCAGATTTGACCCAAATACAAAGTCGCTACATATATGCTGAGCTGAATCATCCAATATCACAGGCCTAGGAACTTGTTTTCAGGAACATGCGGCCATTATATCTGTAAGTCAGAGTAGCTATGCCTTCAAAGTTTGTTGACCCTTTATCAAGATTATGCATTTGAAGCTTCTGCCCCCTTTCACCTTCTTTGAATGTCTCCCTCTGATCATGCATAATAACTTTATTCTGACCCCTCAACTCCTCTTTAAAATCTTTATCTTGGCTAGGTGAACCTTTTTAAGAAATTTCATCCCACTCTCCATGCAAAATGTAGCAAATTTTGAGAAATAACCCATATTGTCATGCAAACAAGACTTTTTACTCCGCAAAAAATTAAATCTAAAAAGAGATAACGCATTTTAACCTACAGCTTCTAAAGCTTAAATGCAATATCACCAAAAGATGCAATGTCAAAGCTTCTTAAGCATATATCCATTGCATGTCTCAACCCCAAGATGCACACCTTGATCACTATCCAAAGAAATATGCCATTTTTTCTTCAGACTATTTGAGTATATATTTGAACAGTTCATCTAATGCTTCACATCTTTCCAACTCACTACAATCAATTTTGTTTATATATCGTCGCCAAACTGACCTATTCTGCCTCTGTATTTTATTTTGATCCTTCTTTTTCTCCTTTTTTTTTTTCTAATCTCCCTTCTCCCTTTTTTTCCTTGGAAACCCACAAGTCGCTAAAACAATTTCACAGCATCATTCCAAATGCAAGACAATAGCTATGCTCGACAGAATCGAAATCGAAACCCAAGTACAAGAAAGAAATTGATTAAACAACAAAAACAAAGAACACGTAAGGAGAATCAAAACCAATACCCAGAAACCCTAATCACAACAGCAAGGAAGCCAAAAAAAGACACCATCGAAGCATCTCGTTTTCATATCATCAAAAAAAGCTAGTTTTATTACGATTTCGAGGAGCTTACGGGCGTCGTAGAAGAGGCAGAAGATCTTCCCGCTGATCGCGCTCGGCCTCCTCCTCCGCCTTCTCTTCGTCATGGAGATGGCCGAAAGCGCCGAAGGGGTTCGAACCCTCTGGAGAAGGCCCTCTTCTCTAAAGGGCGAGACGGGGGCTATGGGATCCTTCGCCATGGGAGAGGCGCACGATAAGCAGAGCGGTGCACGATAAGCAACAGCCATGGAGGTGGGGTTGGGTACGGGGGACGGGGGGGGGGAGGCAGGCGGAGGGAGAGCAACAAGGGAATAAGAGGGCGGTGGGCGTGATGCAAATTGTTCTTGCAGATTAGTTTTAATATAGTGACGCTATCGGTAAGAACGATAGGAAGGAATAAATTTGGTAATTCAATGTGATTTTTGATTGGGTTATTGTGAGAGGAACTGGTTGGTTAAAGAAGATTGTGGGAATGTCGAGAGCGGATGCGTGCGGAAATTTGGAGAGCGAGGGGTCTACCCCCGAGGAGTCCGGCACACAGCCGAACGGGACCATCAATCAGGGACGTCCAAACTTTGGATTATATTCATCCAAGGGATGAGATTTATCAGAATATTTTCTGAAGAATAATCGCAGAGGATGGAATTGGAAGGCGAGTTGGATTTCGGTCAAAAAAACACCAGAGTTTTCAAAAAATATATATATAATAGAAGAAAAATACTGATATTGCAGCATAATAAAGGATTAAAGACATGTCCCGGATGGTATGCTGTGTTTGGGCTTTCCAAACCTTGCGAATCCCACATATGAAAGCATTCCAATTTCATTTCAAGCCGAAACTTGAGCCTTGTAGAAACTAATTGCAGAACAAAATTTACAAAGGCAACTTATTTACACTATATCTTGACTAATACTTGGAGTACTCAAATATATCATGCCAAACAATTGTACAAGTGCCATGTGGCATTGTTAAAGATAGGTCGAATCAAAGAGAATTTAAAGGATCAGCTAAGAATATAGGATGTAGGATAGAAATTAGATTGAATATAGATTTGATACTAATATATTCATATCTATATTTATTTTATTTAATATATATATATATATATATATATATATATATATATATATATATATATATATATGTATATATATATATATATATATATATATATATATGTATATATATATATATATATATATATATATATATGTATGTATATATTGTATATATATGTATGTATATATATATATATGTATGTATATATATATATGTATGTATGTATATATATATATATATATATATATATATATATATATATATATATATAATATATATATATATATGTATATATATATATATGTATATATATGTATATAATATATATATATGTATATATATTATGTATATATATATGTATGTATATATATATGTATATATATATATATATGTATATATATGTATATATATATATATGTATGTATATATATGTATGTATATATATATATATATGTATATATATATATATATATATATGTATGTATGTATGTATATATGTATATATATGTATATATATGTATATATATATATATATGTATATATATATGTATATACATATGTATATATATATATATACATATATATATATACATATATATACATATATATACATATATATACATATATATATATATATATATATATATATATACATATATATACATATATATATATTGTTGGGGATAAATCCTGCTCCCGCCGAAGTCTAGCTCGATGCTCGGCCTAACGCAACCTGTAGCCGCAAAAGAGCTTCAGCAGTCCGACCCTAGCCAAACTCAGCCGCCGAGCTTCTTTTTACTCCTCAGTTGCCGAGCTTCTTCGGACTCCCAGCGTCAGGACCGAAACGCTCCAGCCGATCGAACTGCTTAGCGGCCGAGCTCCTCAAACTCCTAGCGTCCGAGCTTCTACGGACCCGTTCAGACGGCCGAATTGCTTAGCGTCCGAGCTTCTATGGATCCGTTCAGACAGCCAAACTACTCAGCGATCGAGCTCCTCGAACTTGTAGCGGTCGAGCTCCTCGAACTCCTCAGCTGACGAGCCTCAACCGAAGTCCAACATTCAGCCAAACTCTCCAACGGCCGAGCTTCGGATTTTCAACGGCCGAACTCCTCAGCGGACGAGCCTTAGCTGCATACCTCCAGCCAGACGCCTATGGGAGCCGAACTCTCTCCAAGCTAAGAGCCCGAGCTCCTCCAAAATGGGCACACGATGAAGGCCTTCAACCCTTCACTACCGCAAGCTCTGCAGCCACCACCATCGGTCCACCGAGTGATAGCGACCCACTATGAGGCGGCGATGATTGTCACCATCCTGTGAGACTGGCTCCGCCGAACCTCGAGCGGCCCGCCAGTGCGCGACTGCAGCTGTCACCATCAACCCACCACACACGGCACCTTCCCATGAGACTGGCTCCGTCGAACCTCGAGCGGCTCGCCAGCATGCGGCTGCAGCTGTCACCATCAAGCTCCGCTATAAAAAGGATCCCTTCAGATACGCTAACTCTAATCTCTCTGATCTCTAAGCTCTCCTTTTCCTCTCTAAGCTCCGGAACTCATTTCGAGCACTCCATTCCTATTAGTCAAAGCTGACTTAAGCGTCAGAGGGTCCTACCGGAGCCACCCCCCACCGGCTCCGGACGGAATTTTATTTTGCAGGTCCCCGACGGCGACCTCAGCGGCCTCGACTCCAGCGACCTCCGACGACGACCAGTTTCTGCACCAACAGATTGGCACTAGAGGAAGGGCCTCGAACCTCCGAGATTTCTTTGTTCTTAAAGGAGTGCTCGGCGACTCTTCTTTTTCCTCTCCAGAGATCTCCCCTTTCTCTCTCGAAGAGAAAATGCCCCTAAGAGAGCTTCGACATGGCGATCGACGTCCTGCGCACCAGGTACGTCTGCTCCCATTTCAGCCCCGGTAGCCTAGGCTCCATCTGAAGCCACCGTAGATGTAGAGCAGTTCAACCTATTGGATGGGTTCGTAGCCCCGCCGAGGTGATACAGGCCGTGCGACAACCTTCGACGGAGACTTTGCCAGAAAAATGCGAGGAACCGGCCTTAAGGAAGAGTATTTAGACATGCCAATTGCCCTTAGGAGAGAAACGGAGAGCAGAAGTTCTTCCGTAGAAGTGGAATGAAGTTCGGTGCGAGGAAGGTTCCACGGAAAAGCGGAATGGAGTTTGCCGCGAGCAAAAAAGCGGAATAAAGTTCGACGGCAGCAAGACCGAACTTTTTCTGAAATCTCATCATCAGAATGAAGTTCTATGCAAGTGAGGCCGAACTTCCACTCGGGTATGACACCAAGGGAGCCACCTACGAAGAAGTCATAGGAGGTGGAATGAAGCTCGGGCAAACGACGCCGAGCTCTTCCTCGAACTCATCATCAAGGAAGTTCTCCCCCGGGTTTTAGAAGGAGACGGAATGAAGTTCGGCCATGCTCACGACCTCCCAGCACAAGCAAGGCCGTACTCCCCCTCGAGCCCATCATCGAGGAAGCCCCGATAAAAGAGTATGAAGTTCTCCCATGGAAGCTTCCACGAAAAAGTGGAACGAAGTTCGGCGCAAGTGAGGCCGAACTCACACTCGAGTATGACACCAAGAAAATCACTACAAAGAATTCACAGAAGGTGGAGTGAAGTTCGGGCAAGCAAAGTTGAGCTCCCCCTCGAGCTCGTCGTCAAGGAAGTCCGGACAAAAGCAGCAGAGAAAGTTCTCCTACGAAGGGTCTCACGGGAAAATAGAATGAAGTTCGACGCAAGTGAGGCCGGAGTGAAGTTCGGGCAAGCAAAGCGAGCTCCCCCACGAGCTCATCGTCGTCAAGGAAGTCCGAGCAAAAGCAGCAGAGGAAGTTCTCCCATGGAGGGTTTCGCGGGAAAATGGAATGAAGTTCAGCGCAAGTGAGGCCGAACTTCACCTCGAAGCCCGTCATCGAGGAAGGGGCATTAGTCCTCCCATGGAGGCTTTCGCGAAAAGGTGGAATGAAGTTCGGCACAAGTGAGGCAGAACTCCAGCCCGATTATGTCACCAAG
>QRFJ01000852.1:332228-344728 GCA_006176705.1 Cocos nucifera | reverse complement strand
TTCTACCAAGGTCCACTCAGGTTAGATTTGAAGATCTTCTCTTTCTAGATCTTATCTCAGAAAATCAGATCTGAGATCTTTCTGATTTATCTTCAATCCAATCTTTAGTAGTAGTACGATCATCTCACGATCGGGATCTCCTTGACTCGGTCTTCGCAGCAGTAGCAACTCGGTCATTGTTTGTTGATTCGCCCAACTCCATGGATGTGGAAAGAGGGAGAGGTGGCATGGAGGTGGAGAAACTGGCATAGTCTGAGCATGGGATCAATTAGAATGCCAAATACTTTGACCTATGCACCACTCTGGAGTCCTAGGGCTTAAGCAACTAATTTACTTAAAGTAGAGGGACTCCCTTATGACTGCTTAAGATGGTCATGCTCGGTACTCTTATTCTCAACAAGTACCTATACTCTCACTTCGGTGTCTCCACACCATAGATTTAAGACTCATCTATTCTAAGAAAATGATCGTACACCAATCTTTCGGATCGATCATTATTCTTGTGATGATCCCACGATCGAAAGTAATTTATAAATTAATTATGATAACACATGCCTTAAATTCTCAACTTAATATATATTATCATGTCCGTTAACTCAATGGATATATCACAAATACTTTAATACATAATATAATAAAAAATAATTTTTTTATTAATTTTAAATCAAAATTATAAAAATATTCTAAGAAAGTATTTTATAAGTGTCGACCAATCTGACTTCTAGGACACACATCCAACAAACTCTCACTAGATCTAAAGTCAATTGACTATAAATCTAAATTCCATGTTCTCAAGATGGGCTTCGATATTCTGCTGGTCTAATGACTTCGTCAGTAGGTCAGCCACATTGTCTGTAGTATCGACTCTCTTGATCTCGATGCATCTCTTCTCAAGATAATTATGGATGAGATGGAGTCGCTACTCGATATGCTTGGACTTCTGATGAGACCTCAACTCCTTAGCTAGGGCTATGGCACTGTTGTTATCGCAGTATAGAGGAATGGCATCTGATGGTATCACTCCGAGCTCTACAATAAACTTCTAAAATCAGAATGCTTTCTTCGTAGCTTTCAAGACAGCGATGTACTTTGCTTCCATGGTAAAATCTGTTATCACCGTCTGCTTGAAACTCTTCTAGCTTACAGCACTACCATTGCACAGGAATAGACTTTCAGATGTCGACTTTCGATTATCTATGTCAAATATAAAGCCTAAGTCTGTATATCCCTAGACCTGGAGTTCTCCATTATCAAAAATCAGAAACATATCCTTAGTCCTTCTCAAGTACTTAAGGATACATTTTACAAAAATTCAGTGCTCTTCATTTGAATTTGACTGATACCTGCTTGTGACACTCATAGCATGTACAATATCAGATCATGTACATAGCATGACATACATGAGGCTCCCTATTATCGAAACATAAGGGATCTTGCTTATGCATTCAATCTTCTTAGATGTGTTGGGACACATCTTCTTGAAGAGATGAATACCATGTCAGAAGGGCATAAGTTTCCTCTTGGAATTCTCTATACTGAACCTTTTCAGCACCTCCTCTATATACATCTTCTATGAGAGACCCAGCATTTTCTTCGGCCTATCCCTATAAATCTTAATCCTCAAAATAAATGATGCTTCTCCTAGATCTTTCATAGAAAACTCTTTAGATAACCATACCTTAATCAAGGTCAACATGAGAATATCATTTTCAATTAGAAGGATGTCATTCACGTACAATATGAGAAAAACAACAGTACTCCCACTGACCTTCTTGAACATACAAGATTTTTCTTCATTACTGATAAAATCAAATGATTTGATTATATCATTAAAACGAACATTCTAGCTCCGAGATGCTTGCTTGAGTCCATAAATTGACTTTTTTAGCTTGCTGACCTTGTGATCATAATCACTAGAAGTAAAACTAAGCGGTTGTTTCATATAAATATCTTCCTCCAGATATTTATTTAGGAATGTTGTTTTCACATCCATCTACCATATTTTATAATCAAAATATGCCACAATCGCAAGCAATATGTAGATGGATTTAAGCATGGATGGATTTAAGCATGACCACCGATGAGAAGACATTTTGATAGTTAATGACTTCGCACTGACTATATCCTTTCATCACTAACCTAACTTTGAATATCTCTACATTTTCATCTGTACCTATCTTTCTCTTAAAGATCCATTTATACCCAATAAATACAATACCTTCAGGTGGATCTACTAAGATCCAGATTTGATTTAAGCACATTGAGTCAATCTCTGACTTTATTATCTCTTGCTATTTCTCAGAGTCAATATCTGATATTGCCTCATCATAAATTTTGAGATCATCACCATGAACTCTATTTTTCATGAGAAATATTTTCTCTACATCCTCTAAGATGGTATCTAAATACCTTTCAGGAAGACGAAAAATTCTACTTGACCTACGAGATGGAGGAGGTAGTGTGTAGATCGACTTCGACTGATCGGATTCCTTGGATTTCTTAACTCATTGTTCTTAAAAGACTTTCTCCTTGAACCTAATCTATCTTCCGATACCATCATCTCGAATAAATTATTTTTTAAAAAAATGACGTGTCAACTCATAATCACATTATAGTCTTTCGAAAGATAGAAAAATATCCTAACGATCTTTTAGGATATCCGATAAACCAAGCTCTAAGAAATTTAGATTCTAACTTATTCACTTGCTATCTCTTGACATGAGTCAAACAACCTTAAATTCTGAGATGACTCAGACTTGACTCCTTATCATGCCATATCTCATATGGTATAATAAGAATGATTTTAGATTGAATCCTATTCGGTAAATAAATTATTGTATTAAAGTATATTCCCAAAAAAATTAAGAAAGATTCGTGAAGCTCATCATGGATTGGACCATATTTAATAGAATCTGATTTCTCCATTCTGAAGCTCCATTGAGTTGAGGCATTCTATATGGAGTCCATTATGAGACTATGCCATTATCTTTAAGATAGTTCAAAAATTTTCGACTAAGATCTTCGTCTTCTCGATCTGATCAAAAAATCTTAATGAGCTTTTCAATTTGCTTTTCTACTTCATCTCTAAATTTTTTGAACTTTTCAAAGGCTTCAGACTTATGTCGCATCAGGTACACGTATCTGTACCGAGATAGATCATTGATAAAGATAATAAAGCAAATAAAATTGCCTCTAATCGACACATCAAATGAACCAGATACATCTGTATGTACCAAGGCAAGAAAGTCTGTGAATCTCTCTCCATATCCTACAAAGGGCAGCTTGATCATTTTACCTTGAAGGCAAGACTCACAAATCGAATATGACTCGAAAGTCAACGAATCCATTAATCCAAATTTTTTTAACTTGTTAATCCTATCTTCAGTTATATGATCTAGTCTAAAATACCATAGATACATTTTATTATACTATCTCTAGATCATTTTGATCCTATGGCATTCACATTTTGCTCGATATTATAAATAAAAATATCTACATATAATTGATAAAGATCATTAATTAAGAAACCACTTACAACTTTATTTCTTTCAAAAAGAATTGTATAGTGATCCTTAAAGAAACTAATTACATAGTTCTCTTATGCCAAACATAAAATAGAAATCAAATTCTTGCTCGTAGTAGGTACATAAAAATAATATCTAAGAATTAAAACTCTCAGATGGTAGTCGAAGAGGATAGATTCTCACGATCATAGTAGCAACTCTTGCTCCATTTTTTATGTATATAATTATCTCACCTTTCCTCAACCTCCTGCTATCCTCAAGACTCTGTATAGAAGTACATAAATGAGCACTAGAACTAGAGTCAAGCATCCAATTGAATGCAGAAAAAATCATTAAGTTTGTCTCAATGATGAGCATACCTTTAGTAGGTCCATCTTCTTGCTCGTTCTTTAGGTTGGCTAGGTACATAGAGCTATTTTGCTTTCAATGGTTGTCAAAGTTATAATGAAAATACTTTTCTTTCTCTACGACATTCTTCTTCAACTCATCCTTCTTCTTCTTTTCCTCTATCTTTTGCTTTTTTGTAGACTTCTTCTTCTTTCCAAAAGATTTTTTCTTGAAAGAAGTTAGCTCCACAGCCAGAATTGAGCTCTTTGAACTTTTCAAAATCTACTCAACAGTAATTAGCATGTTCATCAACTCAGCTAAGGTGCATTGGAGCTTATTCATATGGAAGTTCATAATGAACTGCCCATATAAATCAGTCAAGAACTATAGGATCATATCAATCTATAGATCTTGGTCTATCAAGACACCGAGCTTCTCAAGCTCTTCTAGATCCTTAATCATCGTCAAGCAATGATCTTGAACCGACTATCCATCATGCATCTATGCCTTAAAGAGTCTTCTTGAGACTTAGTAACGTGATGCGCGACTCTATTCACCATATAACTCTTGTAGGTGAGCCAATATTTGGCGTGCAGTCTTAATATCTTCATGTTGGCACTGCAACTCATCAAACATTAAGTCCACACATAGCACCTGACATTATTGTCATCATCCAATCACTTATTATGAGATGCTCTCTGATTAGCGGTCGAACGGGTTGGAAGAGTAGAAAGTCCTAATTCAGTACATAGGTCAGCTTTTTGAAACTCAAAACTATTTTCAAGTTCCTTAGCCAATCCTTGTAATTAGGTTCGATCAATTGATGGATATCTAGAATTCGGGCTAGGAAGTTTGATGCAGATATTTTTTTATAGAGAATCAAAGTTTCTATTTAGATTTATAATTAACTTGATTAATTTATTTAAAAAATTTATTTTTAAATAAATTTAGACTTTTACTATTTTCTTGGATCTCTATACTTTTTAAGTAGAGATGCGAAAATCTCTACGATCAAAGATTTTTAGTGAGTGATGCGGTTCCACCGATTAGCTTACCACCTCACCTAATAGTTATTGATGATGAGTTAGTCGATGAGTGGATAACTCTTATCCAATATTTTTTTAAACATGGTGCATCCAAACTCGGTCTCTAATTCATGAAGCTCACCATGCTTGAAATATTGCTCCACTTCTTAGTTAAGTCAGACCCACCATTTGTATGAACTGGATTCATGATTGAGACCCTCACCGTATCTGGAATATTGGGCCGAACTCATTCTCCAATTCATAGCATTCTATGCCTAATAGATGTGGTTGTATCTTTCTGGTGCAACTGAACCACTGTATCTAGTCGAGAACAATCAATCCCAGGAAGGGCCCACACAACTACAAATGGTAGAAGATCAATTAACTTAATATTTTCTTAGAAAGATTTAAATTTAGGTCTTTTAGACTCGACTAGTTATAATGGTTATGACTATCTAATAGCATGGGTTAGCTTGAATTGTTAGTCACCTCAATATAGAACTGGATTGATCCAATCGATCAGGTAAGTGAGATCGATGGGAGGGATATGCTATTAACTCACTGTAAATGCATTCAGATCGAATAGCTTCCAATCAAAGATCATTGATCAAATTTATCAAATTTATCTTAGACATCGATTTATCGAACTAGAACTGATTGGGTTAGCCTACAATCCAGGCTCGAACCGTCAAATTAGGTCTTAAAGTGGTCGATCATATGTGACTATGAGTCAACCTTGACCAAGACTTACATCTAATAGACTTATCAAATTTAAGTACTCTTGATCCCACCTAACCAACTCTTGATTCGGTTTGATCAATCGCTAAACCTAACCAAGCTATCCATACTTGAATCCATGTTTTATGAATGTATCTTAGATCTAAAAATTCTTAATTTTTAGATCTAATTAGTTTCATAAACTTAATTCTTAATTAAGTCAAAATATGATTCAAGAACAAAGCATGTAAAGATCCTAAGATTTTTGGATCTAGATTTATGTAGAACATTAAGTTTTCATTTTCTGATTAAGAATAAATATGTAGCACCTCTACATGCTATAAGAGCATCCCATCAAATGAAAAGCGAGGGTCTTTAAACTTTTTTTACTCTTATGACTGGACGGCCAAGAAGAATGCCTTAATCAAAAATTTAAACTATACAACTAAAAATTAGATCTAACACATATATCATACATACAACTATAGATCTAATCTACACATGCTTTGCATACATCTCATGTATTAATTTTTAAACATACATCTCATACATCAAATCTGATTATATCTCATATAATCATCAGAAAATTAAATGAACATTTCATGAAAAATTTAGATATAGACTAATCATGATATAGAACTATAGATCTAGTCTACATAAGCATTGCATATATTATATATATCAAAATTTTAAAATTCATCTAATGCTTCAGATCTAATTACATCTCATGTAATATCTAAAAATTAAATTATCATATCATAAAAAAAATTTAGATCTAATCTAAAATAGATTTAGAACTGCAAACATAGCTCTGATACTAATTGAAGAAAAAACTAATTCCTAGTCTGCAAGATCAACCTCATCGAATCATATCTATAATATTTTTTTTAAATTTTTTTTTATGATTTGATCAGATCTAAGAGTTCTTAAATTTGATTAGATTGATCTAAAAGCAAAAATAAAAATTAAAATAGTGATATCTCATATCACCTGATTGGATGAATAATTCATCCTACAGTGATGATCTAACGATGATGAGGTTCCGACGTTAGCTACGCATGTGCTCAACCTCTACTAGCATCCACTTAGGTCAGATTTAGAGGTCTTCTTCTTCTGGATCTGATCTCAGAAAATTAAATATGAGATCTTTCTGATTTGCCTTCGATCCAATCTTTGACAGCAGCACAATCATCTCTTGATTGGGATTTCCTTAACTCAGTCTTCACAATAGCAGCAACTCAACTCTTGCTTGCTGATTCACCCAACTCCTTGGGCATGGAGAAGAGAGAGAGGAGGAGGAAGAGGAGGCATGAAGGTAGAGAAACTGGCAGAGCCTAGGCATGGGATCAATTGGAATGCTAAACACTTTGACAAGGGATCTATTTATAAACCTATGCACCACCCTGGAGTCCTAGGGCTTTAAGTAACTAATTTGCTTAAAGTAAAAGGACTCTCTTATGGCTGCTCGAGGTAGTCATGCTCAGTATTCTTATTCTCAATAAGTACCTGTACTCTCGTTTCGATGTCTTCATATCATAGACTCAAGACTCATTTATCCTAAGAAAGCGATCGTATACTAATCTTCTAAATCAATCACCATCCTTATGATGATCCTACGATCGAAAGTAGTTTTTGAGTTAATTATGATAATAAATGTCTTAAATTCTCAACTCTTGAGAATATATGTTATCGTGTCTGTTAACTCAATGGATGTATCACAGACACTTTAATATATAATGTGATGAAAAAAATAAAATTTTTATTAATTTTAAGTTAAAAGTATAAAAATACTCATAAAAAGTATTTTATAAGTATCAGCCAATCTAGCTTGTAGGACACATATCTAACATATAGATGCTTAAATTTTAGGTAATAATAATGAAAAATATAGGTATAATTAGTTTAAAACTAGTTATCGGATAATATGACATGGAAGCTCGAGAGAAGATTCAAAATTTAAAATTAATACTAGTACTCAATAGAGAAGAAAATGAATATAATGGCGATAACCAATCAAAAAGCATCAAAATGAAAGAGATAATACGATTGTAAAGAAGAACATGGTAGTAAAAGGTGTATAAATATGAAATTGTAATGAGAGAAAAAAGTATCTATTATGATGGTAACATGAACACCTCGGATCAATCTAATTAATGACTAAAATATCTTAGACCGATATAGAGATATCAGCCTATCGAGGTAAAGAGACTACCTTATACTTCCTGACCCGCAAGACAGAGAAAGGCATGCTTCTGAGCCGTTCTTTCCAACAACAGCTCGTTCAGTACTTAGACCTCTTAAATCACCTCAAACAAATAGCTCTTTAGTATATTTGAAAATTTTCTTTGTGGATAAACAGTGATCTAGCTGTAATTCAACCATGATGCAGTTATTTTCCACTCCGCCTGAACTCGTGAAAGCAGATAAGGCATCCTCATCATGTCAATAACAGCCCCCCCATTCTAAGAAAATGGTCTTAATCTCGAAATAACATGATTAGTGGTCCAGAATTAGCAGAACAGCGTAACGTCCGTAAAGCATTTCTTCTACAGATATCATAAGTCCCAAGAACTCAGGTAAGTAAGAAATCCCTCTCAAGAACTCGTTATTGTTTTTCTATTCTCTGCTGACTTGAGTATCAGTGGATCCTCGTCGGAGGCAAATCCTCCGATTTGAACTTTATTTTACAGATCACTTCAGCATCCCCATGCAGGACCGATCGCTCTGCTCCCGAAACTAACGATTCTAAACAACCACAGTACCTATGAATTAGAATTTCAGACCAACTTTATAGTAACTTTTATTTTTTATATTCTGATCAATTTTTTTAAAACTTTTATCTCCTCATCTTTTGGTCAATTTGCCTTTTTATCCATCTTATCTTTGATGCCAAAGAATTTAGTTAAGTGGACACTATCTCAATAGTCAAAATTTTTGAAGTTTAAGGCAATCAAAGCCAACTATTTCTCTCCTTTCTTTCAGCAACGAGCAATGGCATGCCCAAAATGATTATCTGACCTAGCTATCGACCTGCTTCCTTCTCCATCTCATCTGGAGAGGGAAACATAATCTTAAATTGATGGACATGTATTTAACTTAGGCATAATTAAGTAATCATATAAATTGCTATTCCATGCTTTCTAGCAGCAAATGAACTTCCAACTTTGTTGAATTATTAACAGTAAATGATATAAAAGTTTTCTGCATTGATCTTATCAAGGACTTCTTAATTCACTTCACTGCTTAGAGTGAGGCATGCATAAAATTTTTTAAAAAAATAATTCTACTTGTATATTTTTGCACTGAAAAAGTTAGGCTCGTTGGGGACAATCCACAGGGCCTTACAGGATCAGGAGGGGAAGAGAGCATCGGAGTCGAAGGAGATAACAATAGAAGGAGGAATGAGTCGCAGGCCCAATTTCGGCACGTTTAATAAAAAGACTCTTCCTTTTTTTTTTTTTTCCCTCAAAATCCGGTGGATATTGGGGCCTTTGATCCACTGCCTTCTTCCTCCGTACTCTTCTTGCCTCGTCTTGCTACCAGTGATGATGTGCAATTGTACCACAGGAATCTCAGAGGCCAATGTGCAATGCATGACAACCATCCTAGCCCATAAGGCCCATTCACACCAATGATAACCCCAAAGAATGATTTCCCGCAACCAAGCATCTTATTGTTGTATGTAGAATATTTCAGATAAATGATTCTCACTGTAATGCTTCGTTCACACCCAAACCAAGTACATAAAGAGTTCCCAATGCAAACGAGGGAAGGATGGTCATGGTTCGGATGGTTGGATTGTATCTTTCATGCAAAAGAATGATTCTTCTTCTTTCATGATCATGATCGCATAATATCTGCTTTGAGACCTGTATGGGCACGTGGATTAGAATCCATTGAAATATATGTAAAGTGTGGTCTAACGAGAAAAGGATCAATAATTCTTTCGTGCAAAGATGCAACTCGAATCTTAGTGCAAGCATAGGCCCTCTCCCTGTCCACATCCAAACTGAGTACGTAGGAGTTCCCAATGCAAATGAGGAAAAGATGGTCATGGGGTTTGGTTTGTACGTTACGTATCTGTGCCCACCCCGCCGCATGGCATATACCTCCACAACAAAAGTGGACACGATGCTCAAGCAACCGAGAAAGCCAATTTGGATTCTACTTCCAATGACCGAACATCTCCTTGTGTTTACCTTAACACGCTAAACTAAACTGTATCGGTAAATGATATGAAAGAAACCATACTTCGCCGGGCCAAATCTTAGCCCTCTACTTGCATGGTCCAACCGAAAATTTTATTAAAAATGTCGAGCCATTCGACAAGGTCACTGAATTATTATTAGTGCAAAATAGATTGCACTTTTGATCAATTCCCATGGAGAGCAAGTTCTGGTTAATTAGACGTTTCTTGTTTATCCAGTAGTAGTTTGTTGATTGTTCGGCATAAAAATTGGGTTGGGAACCCATTAAATCACTCTCCAAGTACACTTTTGGTTTCCTGATAGAAGAGATGTTCCGGTGAAAGACGACAGAACATAGATAGTGTGTTACAATGGGAATGGATTTTTTGCAGCACTGTGTCTCTCATTCAGGATTTCATAAGCACTTTCATCAAAATGAACTTATTATACATGGATTTATGGGTTTTTTTTTGGTGGGAACATATGCTTCATTAATGGTGAAGTCATAATACAATCCAAAGCTTAACAATCTGCTGCAAACATTAACAAAACGCAGCAAAACAGGATAAAATCCATCCTATTTGATCCTTGAGACATGAACAAGGGCAGACAAAGTGGGACATGATGGTAGTGCTACTTCCTTGTGATGCCTTACTGCTAACAATCAGGACTGCAAAGCAACCCGTTCCATGGTCTAAAAGTGATTGGCCCTTTACCACTCGAAAGACATCTTCTACAGTTTTTCTAATCTAACAGATTCTTTCCGATGGTTATCAATCCATTTCACATCCTCTCTTCAGAATAAATGTGTAGATCATATCGACGAAGCTCCAGCAATGACATCTCTTATAGTTGGTCCTCAACATTTTTTACTAAAAGTTGAAGGGGATATGTTTTCTTTTCACTTGAGAAGTAGGAATTCGTTAGATTTATGGAAAGAGGAGGGAGAAAAGTACGGCCAACAAAAAAAAATGGACAAAGCTCTCATACGTGGATAGAATTTTTAGAATAGAGAGGTGTGAAAGTAACATTTCCATGGAAATAAGATGTCCTGATTTTATGAAAAAAAATCATGTGGAACATAAAAGAAATCCAATTTCCACCAGCCGAAAATTATTTATTTTTTTTCAAATATACCCTTCGGCTTTTAGATAGATGTGCCAAGATCTTTTCTTTTATTAATGGTATAATAAAAATTTTTCATAACTTTTACTTTGAAACGTGTTAATTTTCTTGAACAATCAAATATGAAAAAAATTATTTTTGTAAACATCATATATTTAGCTTTTTTGATAAAATATTTGAGTAAGAAAAAATTCTGCTCGGTATCCGAATGAGTTATGAAATTTTGATGTGGTTAGGTGTTGCTCTGTACTCTTTTTTTTTTTTTTTTTTTTTTTGAGGGGGGGAGGGGGTTTATCAATTTGGCCGTTGCGGCGTGAACCTCCAATCTAAACGTTGCAAGATCTCGGATTTTTGTGTCTCTACAATTCCTCGTTCCGTGAAGGAACAATTTAGGAGCGACCTTGAATTTTTGCTGATGGACGCGTCGAACTCATCCACAAGCGGTATCTATGCATATCCACTGCTTTTATTTGAGCGTTGGCATCCATCAATATCAACTAATCCATTACAGCCGTACAAAAAAACACAAAAAAAATTGATCATGATGTTAATGGCTTGTCATGGGGCCAAATAAGCTTGTAGCCATAAAAATATATTTGCATCGGTCTGTGATTTCAGGACTTTGGTGACGCATTTGTAGTTCCGCATGGGAGTCGAAAGAAAATACTACCCTCACGCTTCGGGCCGGGCGGGGAGAAAAGACTTCAGGGAAGGGGAGACTTTCGAAAAGGCGGGTTAACCGGTTTTTGCACCCACTACTTTTTCGTGGTTTTAATGTCCCGGATCCTCTTTATGTTGGGAGATTGTGTTGTCAACCTTTTATTCTGAGTTGTTGGAATTGGCTGCGTGAAATTTGAAAACTGGGGATGAAGGTCGTTATTTTTAATGGGAAGCATGATTTAGGGATTGCGCTGGGATTTGAGTGCTACTATGGACTGCGCTTACAGGAACGAATCAAGAGTCGGTAACGAGCCTTCTGTGGAATGAGACCGCGAACCCCCCACGCTTTATCTAAGCGCGTACAGTTATAACCGCGTCCTTATGGAGCGCAAAGGTGGAGCTGCCATGTAATTAACACAGGCAGCGGAAGGAACATATTAAAATACAACTCTTATATATGTAAACTTGTTGAAGCTGAACTAACAGAGTGACATTATCTCCGTTGGGAACAACTGGAATCTAGCTTTGGGCAACGAACATAAAGGTCATGTGGATTCGCAGAAATAGAGCATTTGCTGATTGATTAACTTGAAGTACTTAATTGAACTAGATTTATCTATTGAGTCTAACATTGCTAATATAGTGTCTCTAGAAAAAGTATCAGGAAGCACGAGTTTGAAATAAAGTTCACGCAATTTGGTTTTAAAGTCCTCACATTCGCAGCCTTGGATTGGGAGTTTCCATTTGGTGGACGGGGCAAAAGAAGCAAATAGCCTATGGATGGAACAGAGCAATTTCCTGGGAACGATTATGACATTGGGCTAGAATTAAATTTTGCCAAATTGTGTGTAACCATAGCATAGGAGCATTTGAGACCCCAGAGAATGGCCATGTCGCTGGATTAACTGTGTAAAGATTAGAACACAAATGTAAGC
>QRFJ01000852.1:10000-332203 GCA_006176705.1 Cocos nucifera | reverse complement strand
GCGGATCCGCGGGGGCCTGTGACGTCGACGGCCTTGGAGCGACCGTCGTCGCCGTGCTCGACGCGAACTCGACGGCGTCGCCCTCGGCGAGGGTGCGGAAGCGTCGGAGCGGATGGAGGTCTGATGGACAAAGAGGTCCTCGCCGCCGTCGTTCGGGGCGATGAAACCTGAAGCCCTTCATCCCGTTGAACCACTTCACCGTCCCCGTCTGCCGCATCCCCTGCGCCATCCCCACCCAAAAACCCTAACCCTAGTTCGAGCGGCGGCGGAGAAGACTTCAGGGAAGGGAGACTTTTGAAACGGGTTCCAGTGTTTTGCCCACTCATCTCCTCCTACGGCGGAGGCGGAGGGAGGGAATACTCTGGCGGCAGAGGCAGGGGAAGCGGAAGGATACGGCGGAGGGTATGGTGGGGGTTATGGAAGCGGCGGTGGCGGCGGTGGGTACGGGAGAGGGTGGAGGAGTGGGGGGAGAGGAGGGAGGATGGGCAGCGGTGGAGGATATGATGGCGGTGGAGGATATAGCGATGGTGGCTATGGTGGTGGTGGGCCATGCTATAACTATAGGAGGACTGGCCACTTGGCTAGGGACTGTAACCAGGGAGGAGGGGGTGGCGGCTATGGCGGCAGCAGCGTAGGGAGGTACGGTGGTTATGGTGGTGGCGGCGGGGGTTGCTACAACTGTGGAGAGCATGGTCATTTTGCGCGGGAGTGCCCTAACGGCACCTGAAGTGAAGTACTTGTATTGAGTGCTTTCCTATATGATAGTATCGTGGATTGGATCTCCTATTACTTTAGTTTTCCCTAGTTGATTTTTGATCTTGTGGTATCTGCCTACAGAATTATAGGTTTTATCTTTTTCTTTTCAGGTTTTATATTTTGGGGATTTATGAACATGTTTAGTATGGAATTAATGCAGTTTTTTTGCTATGTAGACATGTTCGATTTAAGCTTCTTCATTTATTATGAGATCTGCAGTAATCTTCGGTTGTCTTTGCTGTTATGTGAATGGAACATGTTTCTTTTGTAAGATTGGAGAAGCTGGCAGAGTACTTGTTATTTGTGTAAAAATTACTCTAAGGTGCAAGCCTTCTCCTGTCAATTTTGGTGAAGGTTCCATCCACTTTTCTTGATTTGAGGTTTATTAAGAATCTGTGCCGCCCACTTATCACATCATGTGACACAAAGTAGTGAGGTGTTTAATTTATAAAGATTCTGACGTTTGCCATGCTTATGACCAATGAAAAGAGTATTTAGTGGCATATGTGGTGTCATGGAAGATCTTCATCACCTTGATGGTATAACTTGCTTGTGAATTGTGATCAACAGCTGTAGATGAAAGTATGTATGAAGTATTTATTCTACATTTCTTACAGTAATCTTCTACCAGGATTGGCTGTTGATATCTGTACAAGATTGGCATCTGTTGTTTCTCCATGGTATGTTCGGTATCTTCGCTGCTGTGATATGTACTTTGATAAAATGAAGCAGAGATTGGCAGGCTTGCATTTGAATGCTCTGGCAATACCAAGCACAAAGTTGATCTGTTTTCAGGGATTCATGGCTTCTAACCAAGGTCACAGGATAGTTGTACGGCTTCCAACTTGTGTCTGTGGATAAGGACGATGAGGGTAATACTTTTTTGTGTGTATGGACTGATTTGTCTTCTACATATGTTTCCTTGATCCAGTTAAGTTGGTCAAGTGCTTGCAAACTCTTACAGATTGCTGCTCTCCAGGTTGAGGCTGTCATATTATTATTATCATCCTGAGTCTATTTTTATTGGTTGCTGATTAATTATGTTGTGGAGATTGTTGAAGTGCTGGAATAACTTTGAACCTTGACTGACTGCTTATTTTATGTTTAAATTCTTTCCTGTATGACACTATCTTCATTGAGAATACTGAGGGACATCGTCCATCAGACTTAAACCTTACCATCTCATAATTGTCCTAGATAAATTGTCATTTGATATTAATGTCTTAGTAACTGGGTGATGCTTATTTGCAAGTCTATGTGCTCTTTATTTGAGTCTGGACCTTGAGTTATTTTAGGGGCGTCACCAGCTCGAGCTTTTTTATACCTAGCTGTATGTTTTGCTGCATGCTGATGTATAATGTATGTTTTCTTATGGCAGAAGTAAAAAATGTATGTTTTTGATGCTTCAGGTTTTTAGGCTTTCTGTGTATGCTATTTGTATTTAAATATGATGTTGTTCAAGGAGAGTTGAGAAAGGATGGATGGTTGGACTGAAACTACAGAAAGAAATTTTAGATTCTAGAGTTGAAGGTTTACATGATTGGTTTACATCATTGTCTATTACAGTGAAGCCTATAGAATTCATGTGTTGACAAAATATGATAAGCTAAGGCCTTGGAAGGAATGAAAACTAGAGATTTGCCAAACAAATTTTATCTAGCTTTTTTTTTTCCTTTTTTTTTTTTCTTTTTTTAATAAAGTAAGAGGAGAAAATATGCTCTGACTGTATGAGTATGATTCTTGGATATCTGAAGTAACATATAATTGGAAGGTAGTGTATGGTGGACTTGTTTTGGTCAAAGTTGGATAGGCATCTTAATGCTTCTTTAAGAAAAGAAAGAGTTTTTTTTTTCTTTGTAAAAAAAAATAGGCTTATTCAACATAGGATAGAACATGAGACTAGAGAAGACTTGGGTAAGAGCAATGAAGATCTCCATTAAGTAACATGGGCTGGAGGAAGAAGAGAGCATGTAATGACTACATGATACAATATGCCACTTATCTTTGTTCTGATATTGGTGGACATTTTTAATTGAAGAGGGACAAAGCAAAAGGTGTGAAGAGAGTTATCTTTGAATGCTAGGATTATGCATAGTCCAGTATCAGCTGCATTAGCAACTATATTAATTGTATCTCAAACCAAAAAGTCCATATACGCCTTTAATGCCAATTTTATGAACTCCAACCAGAAGAATGCATTAAGTGAATGATATCTTAATCATTTTAATTATCAAGGTGATGCACAACGAAGTTGAGAGTCCAAAACGTAGTACTATTCAGACAACTTGTAGGTTTCATTCAAAACTATTACTATTTTATTTCTCAAAAAAACTATTTTTGGGTAAAACAAAACATACTATTCAAAGTGACCTGAATTGTTAAAGTATTTGAAGTTTCAAAGTAGGAGGAACCATGAGAACAATTGGCAGCGGTAGTTGGGTTTTTGTAGGATGACCACAAGCATAACCTACCTGCACAGGAAGTATAACTAGGAAAGACACAGATCTAATTGTGGAAGGAGGGGGGTGAAGACTGTTGTGGCACCAAAGGCTCCAAAGATGCATGTCCAAGTCTCTTGTCAAGATTGTCACTGATGTAGTATATAAATATTGCTGCATAAAAGAATACAAGTGTAAAAATAAAGGGGAAAAAGAAAACCAGTAATAGCATATACTGTGTGGGTTAGATCACCTTGGGTTAGATCACCTAGTTCATGCAGTTAGTTGAATTACTGATCCGAAAAGGAGGAAAGTCCAGTTGAAAAGCAGACCTAAATTCCTTCAGTGCTGCTTCAAAAGCCCATCGAGCACATCAAACCACAAAGGAGACTCAAAAAACAAAATAAAATATAAAATAAATTAGAAAAATAAAAAATGAGTGAAATAAGGTGAGATGATTTCACCCTACAAAATTAAATTTTAGAGAATTAAGATATTTTTATTTTTTAAAAAAATAAAAATAATTTTTTTTAATTAAGCAGTCGAGATGGAAATTAGAGCTGTCTCAACGGGCCGATCCGAGATGGTATTTATCTGGATCCGAATTTGGTACTTATATTGGACCCATTTATTCAAATCTGAATTCGGATCAAATAAATCATGATATAAATAGATAAGATTTGAATATTTAATATCCAGATCTGATAGATTTGAAATTTAAATTATATATATAATATAATATGATAATATTATATATAAATATTAAAAATATTTTAAATTATTAAATTAGAGATCCAACGTTTTAAATTTTTTTATGAAAAAAATATTCTAATGAAATCCTTCTCTCTCTCTCTGTGTGTGTCTTCCTCTCTTTTTCTTTATCTCTCAACTCGATCGACGGTGCCTTTTCCTAACTCCCTCCCCTCTTCCCTACCTCTCGCGAGATCCGTCACGGGTTGTGGTCGGTCTCCAATTCGCCCGCGCCCCCTCCCCTCTCTCAGTCTCTCTCTCTCAGTCTCTCCCTCTCTCAGTCCCTCTCCACTAGCTGCAAGATCCGCTTACCGACGAGCTGCGGTCGGACCCCAACTTGCCCGCGTCCCCTCCCCTCTCTCCCTCTCTCGATCTCTCCCTCTCTTAGTTCCTCCCCACCTCTCCCTCTTTGCCGGCCACGAGATTCGCTCGTCGGCGAGCCGCGGCTGGATCCCAACTCACCTGCGCCTCCTCCCCTCTCTCCCTCTCTCAGTTTTTCTCTCTCGGTCTCTCTCTCTTAGTCCCTTCCTGTCTCTCCCTCTCCATCGTTCGTCAACTGCGAGATTCAGTCATCGACGGCCACGACTAGACCCCAACTTGCTCACGCCCCCTCCCTCTCTCTCTCTCTCTTTCTCTCTCTCGGTCTCTCCCTCTTCACCACGAGATCCACTCATCAACGGGCCGCGGTTAGACCCCAATTTTGCCCGCCACCCCTCTCCTCTTTCTCTCTCTTAGTCTCCCTCTCTTCCTCTCTCAATCTCCCAACCAACGATGGCATCTCGCCTGCGCCCCCTTCTTCTGCAGCCTCTTTAATACCATCTTCATCAAGCATCCAGACCGACGAACCATCTCTCCCCCTCTGCTACAGTACTGCTGCCATCCATCGCCCCCTCTCTCGTGGCATCTCCGCCACATGCATTCAGGATTCGGGCTATCTCTTCATCTCTACCATAGTCTGCTATTTTTCGTCATTGAGATCCATCGCGTGATCTCTTTATTTTTTTTTAGATAAGCATCAAGTTTTGAAATCGGATTTGGATATTTGAAATTCATTAGAACTAAAATCTGATACTTCAAGATTAAATTTATTAAATATTTAAATTTAAATTTAATATTAATAATTAAAATTAAATTTAAATTTAAATGTTTAAATTTTAATCCGAATCCGACCAGCTGAGCGGTCTAATGAAACCACTCGTTCGCACGCTAGTCTTAAAGCAAAGATAGACCTGCGGCTGCGACCGTGCCCTGTTCTCGATCTGACATCAATGTAAAACTATACGGGGGGCGAGGCTCCTTTCCAATTCCCCTTCCTCCGTATCCTCCACTTCTCGTGACTGTCCGGCTGTCCGCGTTCTCTCCCTTGCTCTCATCTGCTCCCTTTGCTGGCGGGAGCGACAGGGCGGCGGGCGGAAAGGTCTCCTCCAAAATCACACTCACATCCGATCCAAAACTCCCCTTCAAAGTGTACGCTTCGCTCTCTTCTCGATAGTCTCGTGGATCTCGTAGCGTTTCTTTTCGTCGTTTAATCCTTGATTTCATCTCAGTTTTAGCGTCCCGGAGGCGGCGCCCTTCACTGCGGTGCTGAAATTTGCCGCCGAGGAGTTCAAGGTCCCTCCTCAGACCAGCGCCATCATCACCAACGGTATGATGCGTACGTCGTCCCGTTTTATGTTTTGATTGCGGCTGTTCTTCATGTGGATCTGTTGATTCATTCTGGGGCCGAAATGAGAAGAAAGAGGTCGCTTTTTCACAAATTAACGTGATTTCGTGAGATTAGCCTGATTTAGGGGTTCTTTTTATGATTTTGCGTGGTTTTGCCTATATTTTCTCTGATTCTTGTTGGTTACGACCAGTGTCAGATTTCCGTTGAAAAACTAGTTTTTTTAGTGGAAAATGTATAAATTCCATGTTTCAGAAGTTAATAGAAAGAACACTGAATTTGATGGATTTTTTAGGTTTTCCATGGGATTGCAATTTTCCCACGTGATCTCTAGTTTTATCTTTTTAGATGTTTAACTCAAATAAACCAGGGTTTCTGTACCCTGTATCTATGTATACGTCCAAGAAAATGTCTACATATTTCCTTTCTGAACAATTCCTATACTTTGTATCTGAATGTTATCGTCTTCCTTTTCTCTTGTGCAGATGGTGTGGGTATTAACCCACAGCAAAGTGCAGGTACACCCTTGTGATCTCTAGCTTTATTTTTTGTTAATGTCTTTTCAGGAATGTTATGATCGTGCGATTCTTGGGCAATGGCAATGAGAGTGGGATAGATATTATGATATTTAACATTGGTTTGGAGTAATACTTGGATTTACTATCATGATAAATGCATGTATTTTGACTGACACTATCTTTAATATAGCAGACATATCCATTTCACTTACCTAAGTTTTTCTGATTCATGAGAGTTAGTCTTGCTGCCTGACTCATGTCATTAGTACTGACCATGAACTAAACTAACCTCTACTTTGATAGAAAGAACTAGTTAGCTAGAATTAATAAATTTTCACTGCTACCTTTTTCACTTGTTAGTTTCAAATTGTTAGTTAGTGAAAACACCTTGTTATCCTTTTTTCCAAAGGTTATGGTTCATTTGAACTGGGGAATTGTCATCTGATTTGATGACTAAGTGCACAATAAGTTTATTTTCTGTTCAGCTGACAAGGCATTAAGTCAGGTTGCAGGGATGAAATATGCTGATACAAGTCATGTAAATAATACTTCTTTAGTCAGGCTTCTGAGCTATAGTTAGCTTTGATTAATATGCTGTGTTTGTGCTATGAGTTCTTTTGTTGTCTGTGAATAGATGAATCAATAAGTTTAGGGCTTTTTTGAGACAAGTATTGGGTTAATTCATGGATTGAAGGAGGTTGATGGTATCTTGTCAGGCAATCCTCTTTTATTCATGTTCTTTGATTTGGAAATTAATGAACCTTTTATGTAGCAAACGAACAATGTCATTGTGTATTCAAACCATATCAATTAGTTTTATGATTTCCTGTGAATATACGAGGTCGATAAATTTAAGGTTATGTCTGAAACAAGTATGTTGTCAATTTGCAGAACTAAGAGGGAGGGAGGTTAATGATATTGTGTTTCGATTATTTACTTTTAAGTCACATCTTTTAATTTGAGAAACCTGTAGTTTTCTTGGGTTGCATGTCATGAGTTTCTTGGTTGTAATTCCTATTACATGATTTAGGCAGGAGAGGAGGATGAATTTATAACATCTCTTATTGGAAATGAAGATGATCAAATGGTTCGAATTTTACTACTTGCAATATATCCAAGTCCTTATATTCTGAAATAAGAGTGATGGAGTAGCTTCATAGGCTTTAGTACTTCTACATGTAAATTTGTTTGGAAATGATTTTTGTACTCATTTTTTGTGACATTTATCTTATAAGTTGAAATGAGTTATAAGCCAATTTGCGGGTCAAAGTCATGTGATTAAAAATGCATTTTCTTTGGATGAATGTTGGCAATGGTAGCTGTGCAATTTTCTTTGCCTTTCAAATCTCTTTGAAGATGGCCTTGAACAAGTTGCTACACTCTGATGTCCCTTATTTTATATTTTATATTTTTCCTATACTTTTTAGAAATATAATAAGCCAATCTCACAACAAAGTCACCTAATTGAGATGGTGAACACTTTTGATAGAGGTCGAAAGTAATAGTAATGCAATTTTTAGTCTCCCTGAATTTTTTCTGTTTGGAGATGGCCTTGAACAAATTGCTACATTTTTTTTTGCTGTTCAAGTATGTAAGCTCTTTCAGTAGGCAAAGAACAATTTTTTGTCTAGCATCGAATTTTGAAATCACCAATTGTCAAAAGATCATTTTTGAGGAAATCCATCATATCCCATCTTTGAAACATCATTTTAGGTTATTATTACTATTGCAGTCTTCCTATGGTGGAGTAGTCGGCCTGGAACCAAGGGTGTGTTTGTGTGACAAATGACAGATAACCTGCAAAGGAAAGTTCACTTGCCGAAAGTTGTCTGGTGGTGGACCCTCCGGTGATTAAGTCAGCTGAAGAAAGAAAACAACTCAAGTAGAAAGATAGAGACAAGAGCTAGAGCTTGTAATAAAAAAACTTACCAGGTTCCTCTTAGCTTACCGGTATTTATAGAGTAAGAAATGTCGTTACTGTGTAACTCTCATCCTTGAATATTCGGAACGTGAAAGATATGGTATTTAGAGGATGATTACCTCATTAACTACTGTTAATACGGAGTAATGGGCCGCTCATGGATGATTGTTGCATGTCATGTTTAAGAGTAATTAATTCTCTTGTTAGATAACCATCGTCGATTTTGCTAGTTGGTAAGAATCCAAGAAAGTAGTCGGTTAGGCGTCGAATATCTCTAAGAAATTGGATCAAGTCGGCTGAATATCGACTTGATCGGGATTTAGTCAGCAGGGACCCGAGTACATAATCGATCGAATACCGGGTAGTGTGGAAAGTAATTTTGCCAAATGATGAATATCTTCAAGAAAGTGAACTGAGTCGATTGAACACTGACTTGGCTACGTCGATTAATACTCACTCGGTGAAAGCCTACCTAAAATAGTTGGCGAAACCTTTTTGGATTTAGTTAGTTAATTGTTGATTAAGAATCTGCCTTCTGAGTCGGTTGAATTTTGACAACTTATTTGGAATGTAATCAAGAGAAGGGCAACCCTCACGAACTTAGTCGGCCTGGTGACGAAGAAGAAAGATTGTCAACTAAGCGACGAGGATCTATCTCAACACTTGCCCCCTAACTCCCAAGTCTGATTTTGTGGTTTTAATAGGATGAAGGGAGTTACTCGTCATACGGATCTGTGTTGCCTGCTTCATTTATTATTGTATCGAAGATAGCGTGCAATCGTTCTACCGATTTGTGAAACATGCGGCGGCTCTGTTGCATCATAGATCACGCAGCAATTATTGCCACGAAGTGCTCGAGGCGATCTTCCGTAATGATGGCAAAAAATCGGACAGTGAGATAATAATTAGTCGAGTGGCCTGATTCGTCCGCATGTCATTCAGTGGTTTGCTCCGCTTACGATCATGTGGATCTGTCTGACTTGGCTCAATCTCAATGGTGATGCATCGAAAAGATGGAAAAATGATCGGTTAGGATGGGCACCACGTGTCGAAATCTCGGGGGAAGATATGACTCCCTAAGTCGATCACAACCGTCGGAGGAGTCTATAAATAGGGGCCATCCTCCTCCTAGAAATTTTTTTGATCCCAGAGCTTTCATCCCTTTGCTTTTAGTCTTTAGCTAAAGTATTTGTCTCCTGGGTCTAGTCTTCATCGTGGTCGGTGTCTCCTTGTCGGTCTTCATCACAGTCGGTCATCCCTCGATTGAAGGTTACTCCTTTCTCCTTCCTAATTTTCACTTGATTCTTTTTTCTTTTGATGGCTTCTTTTGAGAACGTGGTGGAGAACCAAAGTTCTCATACTTCTAGTGTTCAGAGGGAGACCAAGGATAATCCTCGGGATGATCCTGAAGATGTCGCTTTTAGGCGGGATCTTTCTGATCCCGAAGTCTTTTGGGGATGTTCCTGGACGTCTCGTCGAGAGGTCCATTTTATCGGATGCCGATATTGAACGATTAAGGAATTATTATCACATCCCTAGTTGGTATCAGTTGATGGTGCTCGGTAGAGGTGGTCGGATTTTTCGTCCTCTAGACGGTTACATTGCTGTCTATGAGGAGTTTTTTCGTTCGGGACTTTGATTTCCGCTTCATCCTTTCTTTGCTAATGCCTTTGATTTCTGTTATATTGTTCCTGCCCAACTTGCTCCTAATTTCATTAGGATTCTATCTTTTATAGTCCTCTGTCATTTTCTTCGATTTGAGCCCTAAATTTCACTTTTCAGGCTCTATTTACGTTGAAGAAATATCCTCGGAAATGAGGGTGGTGGTTCTTTAGTCTCCAGTATAGGCATCAGTTTATTATTGGGCTTTCTTCTTCCATCCATGAGTAGAAGAATAAATTTTTTTGTAGTTGCTGACCATCCTTGGAGCTTTCATTGGAACTGGAGCGCCCCAAATTTGTTTCCAAATAAGAATGACATTGTTCTTGCAGAAGATCAGGAACTATACGATAAGTTGCTTGGTGTACTTATTTCGAAGCAATAGGAGCTCCTTGAGGATCAATCGTTGTACGACGATGGGATTAGTTTGACTAACTACTTAGGTAGATTTTTTCATCGTCAGTCTTCGTAAATTATTCTTCTTCATTTTATTGCCGACTGACAAATTATTCCGTCATTACTTTGCAGGCATGAAGTTTTTTCTCGACGTCTCTCCACAGGGTTGCTAAGAAGAAGCTGGCTTCAGGACCCAGCGAACCTTTTTGGGAGCCATCGAAGAAACTGAGGATGGGATCCCCTCGGGTGAGGAGTACGCAGCCATCGTTGCCTCCCAACCACCACCTGCACGGTCCACTCCACTCGCTATTGAAGTTTTAACTAGTGATGACGTGGTCATCATCGAGGCATCGACCAGGCTAACTGTAGTGGTGCAAGTTTTGCCGATCCAGTCCCATGACGCCGACAGTCAAGGGTCTAGTCAGACAGAGACCGACAAAGGGAAGTCTTGGTGCCCCCCACTTTTACTGCCAAGTACGGCCCTGATACCGCTTTTGGGGAGGCTACCATTACCATTGATATGCGCATTAAGGCGACCGACCAAGCACTCTAAGATCGTTGACTCGTCGAAGAGTTGATGAAGATGGTGATGCTGCCTGTAGACTGGAAAGTTAGGAAGGCCTATCCAGTCTCGGAGATGCTTTTGGGCTCCTACATGTCATTGCTAGCAGTAAATTCCCGACTTTTCTTTTTACCGAGTAGTCTCCTTTTGTTGAGTAGATAACTTAGCTAAATTTTCGTTTCTCTTTTATGCAAATGGCACATGACATGATGATTTTGCATGAGGGGTTGACTGATTTTGCTCAGCTCAAAACCGAACTCGAAGACAAGGCCTAGACTGCCAGTGCTCGGGCCGAAGTCGTCGGAGAACTTCTCCATGCTGCTGAGGAGCGGGAGAAGAAGTATTAAGAAAAGTTGGTCCTGCTGGAGGCCGAGTTGGGGGCTAGTCGGAACAAGTTCGCCAACTTAGAAGAAGAATTCGGGCGGCTGAAGGCTGGCTGCCAGAAAGAGATGGAGTTGGCAGAATTCGTTCTTGCTGAAGAAAGGAGCAAGGGAGTGAAGCTGGCAAAGTTGTTGGCGGAGGAGTCGGCGGTGGAAACTTGGGCCCAGGAGGCTGCTTCTTGGGCACTGGCCGACTCTTGGGAGTTCAAAGATTACGAGGACGAACTCTCCATGAACTCTATGAGCGCATACTGATCAGGATTCAATGACTACAAGAAAGCCGTGAGTCGGATGCATTCTAAGATTATCTTGGAGGGGTTGACGCTAGAAAGTCTTCTCGACGTGGAAGAGTTGGAAGGAGACGAAGAAGTCAGCACCGAGGAAGATCGTCCTCCATCCTCGTAGATTCCTTTGTAATCCCTTGTAATCTTTTTTGTTCTTTGACTATGTAACTCTTTTTTGTAATGAAATTTCTCTTCAATGAAATAGTCTTCTTTCTCCGTCTTTGTGCACCTTTCTCTTTTTCACTTTTATTTCGGCTAAGTAACATAGTCAGTAAGGTTAAGATAATCGTTGGTAAGCCATAGACAGATAATCGAATAAATAGACTTGAAAAATTTTTAAGTCCAATAGTTGATTTTTAGAGCTGAGTTGTAGTCGTGGCAATAGACTATTCTATCGAACCTAGTTTTTGTTGAAGAGTATTTCTCCGACTATGTCCAATCGTTAGTTAATCGATTTTGGACCGATTAAGTAGTTCCGTTTGCTTTGGCCTGCGAGCGAATCATAGCTTATATGCTTACGATTGTCCAGCCTTATAGCAAATTTTGCACAACGTTAATCGGGTACTAGCCAAATAACGTTTCATCGAGTATTAGTCGACGATGCAATTATTTTGGTCGGGTGTCAAGCAACCAAATTATTCGGTATGAAATTGAGTATTTGAGATGTTGAACTTTTCGGCACAGATTTGCAGAATAAGAAGCTTTTTATTTGTAAAGTATTCTTACTGATAATACATGCATAGATTCTCGGCATTCCATATTCAAAAAATTTCTGTGCCATCCAAGTTCTCGATTTCATATGTTCCTAGTCGTAGGATTGCTGAAATTTTGTTGGGACCTTCCCAATTCGGCGATAATTTTCCTCGCTCGATAGGCTTGGAGACTTCGGCTCTTCTAAGGACTAGATCTTCGACTTGAAAAATTTTGGTTTTAACTCGGGAATTATAGTACCGAGCTACCCTTTGCTTATAAGATGCTATTCTTAATTGAGCTTTTCTCCGAGTTTCATCGAGTAAGTCTATGTCAGCTCATCGCTTATCTGAATTGGTCGACTTATCATAATGTTCTACCCGGATTGAAGGCAGACCAATTTCGATTGAAATCATGGCTTCTATACCGAATGCCAACTTGAAAGGAGTTTCATCGGTCGGAATTCGAGGAGTTATTCGGTAAGACCATAGAATACTATGAAATTCATCAGCTCAACTTTCTTTGGCTTGTCCGATCTTGTCTTTAGGCCTTGTAAAATGGTCCTATTGATAACTTCGGTTTCTTCATTTGATTGTGAATGTCCAACTGAAGTAAGTTTGTGAATGATATAATATTTTGCATAGAACTCAAATTTGGCATTGTTGAATTGTTGGCAATGTCAGTGATGATTACCTGGGGTAGACTGAATCGATAGATGATGGGTTTTCATAGGAAGTCGGTAGTCTTTCTTTCTGTTATTTGAGCCAAGGGTTTAGCTTCTACCCATTTGAAGTAGTTAATCACGATGATGACAAATTTTCTTTGTCCACTAGTAGATGGAAAAAGATCGAGTATGTCGACTTCCCATTGATCGAATGGCTAAGGGGCCGAGATGTTGTAAGATGACTTGACGGGAATCTTTGTATATTGGCGAACCTTTGACACTAGCCGCATTTTCGTACCAAGTCGGTTGCATCTTTCTGCATGGTGGGCTAATAATATTCTTGTCGAAGAATTTTGTACGACAATGATCTGCTCTCTAAGTGGTTGCCATAAATGCTTTTGTGTACCTTTCGAAGATCATAATTGGCCTCAGATGGTCGGAGGCACTTGAGTAGGGGCAATGACAGTGATCTTCGGTAAAGTTGATTATCAATGATCATATATTGGGCCGCCATTTTTTTTATTTGTTAGGCTTCGATAGGGTTAGTCGGTATGGTTCCGTTGATGAGGAACTCAACGATTGGATCCACCCAACTCAGCTCGTGGCCGATTTGTTTGATGGGTTTCATCTTCGATATCGATGCTTGGACTCTCAAGATGTTCGACAAAGATTTTCCCAAGTTCATCATGCACGGAGGTAGCAAGTTGGGACAAAATCTACTTGGGCATTTTTCGAGTGAGGAATATGGAAGATCTCGAAGTAATTAAAATTTGCTTGCAGAGATCTGAGCTTCTATAGATACCTGAGAAGTGTAAGCTCTTGAGCTTCATATTCTCCTTGAGATTGTCTGATGATTAGCTGCAAGTCGGTGAATACTTTTATGCGCTTCACATGGAGATCTTTGGCTATCTTTAATTTGGTAATCAACACTTCGTATTTGGCTTGATTGTTTGAAGCTTTGAAGGCAAACCGAGGAGCATACTCAATCACCATCTCGTCAATATTGGTTAGAATAAGACCTGCTCTGCATCCTTGGGCATTTGAAGCTCCATCTACGTGTAGAATCCATGTAGGCCCCGAAGACTTTTCTTGGGATTGATTCTCAACGTGGTCATCTTTGGTGGGCACACATTCGACAATGAGGTCAGCAAGAATCTGAGCTTTCATTAAAGGCCGAGGGACATATGGAAGATCAAATTCACTGAGTTCAATTGTCCACATAGCCATTCTTCCTGAAGTATCCGATCGTTGGAGTAGAGTTCTCAAGGGGAGATCGGTAAAGACTTTTATCGAATGGGCTTGAAAGTATGGTCGCAGTCGCCTAATAATCGTGATGATGGCGAAGATGATTTTCTCGATCCGAGAATATCTTATTTCTGCTTTGTACAGTACTCGACTTATATAATAACCCGGCTTTTCCACTTTATTTTTTTCTCGAACTAATATCGGGCTTACAACTTCAGGGGTTGTAGTCAATACAGGAACAATTCGTCGCCGACGTTTGGCTTCGTCAAGAGTGGAGGAGAACTTAGATATTGTTTCAGGTTATCGAAAGCCTTCTGACATTCTTCTGTCCAGATGAAGTCTTGCATTTGTCTAAGAATTTTAAAAAAAAGGAAGACATCGTTCAGTAGACTTGGAAATAAATTGGCTTAAAGATGCAACGCGTCCCACCAATTTCTGGATGTCTTAATGAGAAGTTGGCAGTTTCATGTCAAGGACATCCTTGATCTTCTCGAGATTGGCTTCAATCCCGCACTTTATATGACCATGAAGTCGAGGAACTTTTCTGAAATGACTCCGAAAGCACACTTAGATGGATTTAATTTCATTCGGTGTCTTCTCAGAGCATTGAAGGCTTTCGCTAGATCGTTGATATGGAGAGAAGCCTCAGTACTCTTAACAAGCATGTCGTCAACGTACACCTCCATGTTTCGATCAATTTGATTCTTGAAGACTTTGTTGACCAACCTTTGATATGTGGCTCCGATGTTTTTGAGATCGAAAGGCATGACTTTGTAATAGTATAAGCCCTTATCCATAATAAATATCATCTTCTCCTCGTCCTTGGGTGCCATCCGAATTTGATTGTATTTGAAAAAAGTATTCATGAAGCTGAGTAGCTGATGGCCTGACATAGCATCGACTAGTTGATTGATCGGAGGAAGTAGAAAGCTGTCTTTAGGACAAGCTTTGTTCAAGTTGGTATAGTCAATGTATATCCGCCATTTGCCATTAGCTTTCTTTACCATCACGATGTTCGCGAGCCAGTCAGGATAGTTTGCTTTGCGAATGAAGTTGATTGCTAATAACTTGTCAACTTCTTCGTCGATGGCTTTCTATCGCTCGGGAGCAAAACTTCTTTTCTTTTGCCTCATCGGTTTTTGCTTGTCGTCAATATTTAGTCGGTGAACAATTATTTCTAATGGAATGCCTGACATGTCTAAAGCAGACCGGGTAAAGACATCTGCATTCTTTCTTAGAAAGATTATGAGTTTTTTCTTGCAATTCATCACTTAATAAAGATCCAACTTGAATAGTCCTAGTCGGGTCTTCATCGTAGAGGGGTATTGAGATGAGTTGCTCTGCAGGTTTTCCCTGGCTTTCCTTCTCTCTCTGATCGAGTTCGTCGATGGGAAGAGCTTTAGTTGATTGTTTCCCTTTTATTACTGTCAAGTAACATTGTTAGGCCAACTATTGATCTCCCCTCATTTCTTTGGTCCCATTTTTCGTCGGAAAACGTACGAGTAAGTCATACGTTGAGATGATTGCTCGGAGAGCATTTAATCAGAGTCTTCCCAAGATGACATTGTAGGCTGAAGGGACTCGGACGATGAGGAAGTTGAGCTGTACGGTCGACTGTTGAGGAAATTGTTTAGTAGTAATCGGAAGTTCTATTTCTCCTACTTTAACTGAATCATCTGTGAATCTGACCGGGGGATTATTGATAGATTTTAGTAGGTCAATAGAAAGGCGCATTCAGGAGAAAACATTGTAGAAAATCACATCGACTAAACTTTCATTATCAATTTGACATCACTTTACATCATAATTAGCTATTGTCATAGATACAACAACAGCATCGTTATGAGAAGTTTGAATTCCTCGAGAATCTTCTTCGGTAAAAACGATATCGTCACGTGCATGTGGACGTTTGGAGGAACCTTCCGAGTTGTCTGTCCTCGAAGTCTTGATCTTGTTGAGATCATGTTGATCATGCTTGCCGGAGATTGAACATGATTTCTATCTGAGGAGACGGCTACGGTAGATCAATGGGTAGTTGCATAGGCCATTCCTGGAGGTATTTGCCAAAATATCCCTTTCTTATCAAGGTCTCAATCTCGTTCTTGAGCTGGATGTACTCTTTGGTATCATGATCGTGGTTACGATGGAATCGGCAGTAGCACTTCTTGTCCCAAGATGCAGGCCGTGACTTCATTGGCTGAGGCCATCAAAAATAACCATCTTCCTCTATCTCCATGAGAATCCACCTACAAGCGACAGTCAAAGGGGTGTAAGAGTCATAATTATTACTGAAGTTCTTAGGCTTCGGATTTGACCGAGAAAGTGGAGCCTCTCTCTCGACGGGTGTTCGGCTGGGTCTCGAAGAGGTTCCTTCCTTCTTTGTCTTTTTCTTTTGATTTTTGCCTTTGGATTGGCATTGGTCAGTAGCAGCTTTCTCAGCGTAAATGTACTTTCACACATGGTCGAGGAGTTCAGCATACGTACGGAGAGTATTTTTATCTAGGAAATAAGTAAACCTGGAACTTCGTATTTCCTGCTTCATGGCCGCTATGGCCGTAGACTGGTTGAGGTCCTGAACCTCAAGTGTGGCAACATTAGAACGCGCCACAAAATGTCGCAATGATTCTCTGTCTTGTTGTTTGACAGAGAAGAGGCTATCGAAATTCCGTGGCGTCTTTTGGTTAGTTCTGAAGTGGGCCATGAAAAGTTGTTCGAACTGCTCAAATGAATGAATACTCTCCAGTTGGAGTTCGGAGTACCATGTTTAGATAGTTTTTTGGAGGGTAGTCGGACAATGAAGAGAGGGGCGTCAGATGTTCCTTGGATTAGTATCAAAATTTTATAGCTCGCCAGATGGTTAAGCGGATCGGTGGAACCATCATACGGCTCCATCTGTGGCATCTTGAATCGACTAGGGATTGGTTCCTCAAGAATATGGCGGGAGAAGGTCGGACAAGTACTGACTCCATAGTCGCTGGCAGGATCTCGATTATTCATCTGAAGCTGTTCCAAGTGATAATCAAATTCCTTCAACTTACGATCATATTCCTCCAAATGTTGTTGAGATTCGTCGAGATGCTTGGAGAATCTTGGTGTGGATCTTTCTTTGAAAGAACTGGATGGTGATCGTGGCCTCTTCCCTTTTTGAGAGACTCGTTGAGGGGAAGGGGACCAGCGATCGTTGGAGTAGGGACGTGGAGCATGCCGGGAATCTGGCGAGGGTGACCATCGGACAAGTCGATGATCCATCGGGAATGTTGAGTTGAATGGCGCGATGGAGAGCGGGGTCGATGACTGCACCGAGAAGGCAGGTCATGTAGTACCAACTCTTCTGGTTGCCGTTGATGCTGCTACTGGAGATTATGAACAACCTTCGTCAAAGTCTTCATTTGCTGTATATCGTAGCAAGTTGTTGTTCTGGTATTGCCGCTGGCCATGAAGCATGGGTTCTTTAGGGGCCGTTGGTGGTGCAGCATGCTGCGATGAACGTCATGCAAAACTGGTGGAAGCATTTTAAGCTCTCGTCTTTGCCATGGCGATTACTTAAGAGGAAATTTTTCTCAATCTTCCCCTACCTGGTGCACCAATTTGTTGCAGTCTTCCTCTGGCGGAGTAGTGGGCCTGGAATCGAGGAGTGTATCTGTGTGATGAATGACAGATAACCTGCAAAGGGAAGTCCACTTGCCGAAAGTTGTCCGGTAGGGAATTCTCTGATAATTAAGTCAGCCGGAGAAAGGGAACAGCTCAAATAGAAAGACAGAGACAAGAGTTAGAGCTTGTAATCATAAAACTTACCAGATCCCTCTTAGCTTATTGGTATTATATAAGAAATGCCGTTACTGTGTAACTCTCATCCCTGAATATTTGGAATGTGGGAGTTATGGCATTTAAAGGATGGTTACCTCATTAACTATCGTTAATATGAAGTAATGAGCCGTTTGTGGGCGATTGTTGCATGCCACGTTTAAGAGTAATTAATTCTTTTGTTGGATAATCGTTGTCGATTTTGCTAGTCGGTAAGAACCCAAGGAAGTAATCGGTTAGGCACTGAATATCTCCAAGAAGTCGGATCAAGTCGGCTGAACATCGATTTGATTGAGATTTAGTTGGCAGGGACCGAGTACATAATCGATCAAATACCGGGTAGTGTGGGAAGTAATTTTGCTGAATGACGAATATCTTCAAGAAAGTGGATTAAGTTGGTTGAACACCAACTTGGCTATGTTGATTGATACTCGGTGAAAGCCCGCCCAAAATATTCAGTGAAACCTTCTCGGATTTAGTTGGTTGATTGCCGATTAAGAATCTTCCTTCTGAGTCTACTGGATTTTGACAACTTATTCGGAATGTAATCGAGAGAAAGGCAACCGTCACGAACTTAATCGGCCTGGTGACGAGGAAGAAAGATTGTCAGCCAAGCGATGAGGATCTACCCCTACAATAACTATGAGTGGGTCATTTATTTTTGGTGAAAGTATAAGTGGGTCATTGAAATTTGAAGGTTGACAATAATGGAAATTTCGAAATCCCTGGTCTGAAGATGGTCCTGGATGTGCTGCTGCTTTCTTAATTAATTCTAGCCTTTCTGTTGTTACGCCAAAAGCAGGTCAGTAGTGTTTGTCTCTCAGAATGCCAAATTTCATATTGTTCATAGATTACTTGGAACCTTGCCAACTGTGTGTGTCAGTCGCTATACAAACATGATTCCTTGCTTCTATTTTTCGTAAATGAAAACCTAGATTGTAGTTTCTTGATAGCAAGGAACCATGTTCGAAGTCTTAAATTATTGTTTCCTCGCATTTTGGATTATTATGTTTCTAAGGACTCTTTTTTTTTTTTTTGATGGTTCTATAAGTTGCATGTTCATATTTCCTCGAGCACTGATCCATTTGTATATTTGTTGGCACTAACTAGTTTCTTTTGCTTTGGGAGTACTGTTGTTCAATCTTAATTGATTTCATATCATTATTTAAAGCTAACCTGGTGTGCATGAGTTGTAGCTGCAAATAAAACAAGACATCAGATTCAGTTTCCCCGAGCCTGTGACAATATTATGCATGCAAAAACACATGCTGCATGCTTAGTTGAAAAGCTTGCAGGAATCAATTTTATTGTTATATTGCAAAATCACAGGCTTTGGTTTTCTAGCAGATGATTCGCTACGCAAATCATTTACATTACTTTAGTGTTGTGAATATAGTCCATCATTGGATAGATTTTGTAGGTTTTAAGAGGTGCAATTTTTGAACTTATGAAGCGCCTGCTTCAAGCTACTGAATGTAGGCCGTTGAATGTTTTTTTTTTTAGGTATAGAAATTTTGAGGACCCTAATACAGGGAAGTATTTTATTCACTAAATATGATGTTATCTTGAGACATTGTGGTGGAGCACTTAGACAACTCTCTTCTCTGACTTTATATATATATATATATATATATATATATATATATTGTAGATTTTGAGTATTAGAATTTTAAAAATGCTCCATTTGGTTATCATGCTGACCGTGACCGTGTGGATTGATCTCACCTTCAATATCTTCGAGCCCATGCAAATAGGTTAATATTTCTTTTTAGTATTGGAATTTCTTGTTACCTTTTTTCCTTGTAATCAAAATTTCTATTCTAGGATTTAATTGGCAATTCCCTGATTTATGGTGGAAAATTTCATTTGCATTTTGGATCCATCCATCCATAATTGTTTTGTGTGATTTCTGTCTCTTACACAGGTAATGTATTTTTAAAGCATGGCTCCGAGTTGCGTCTCATACCTCGGGACAGAGTTGGAGCTTCGCTGACTTCCTAAATGTGTACTAAACTTACCTTCTGGGAATACAAAGTTTTTTATTAAAAATCTCATGTTAGTTGGATGTTCTCTTTCCATGAATAGAAAACGTTTGGTGGCGTATAGTTTATAGTTTCAACTCTTAATACGCTAATAGTTGTCAATCAACTGCTTTCGTCCATTATTCACTTATATATTTTTGGGTGGACCATCTTCTGGTTCTAATTTAATTGATATTTAGTTCATGTTGGAATCAGAATAATCAAATATTTCGCATTTGGTTCGAAATTGAAATTGAAATCGAAATTTAATTTTAGATAAATTAAATTATTTTTATTTTATTTTGAAATCAAAATTGGAATGAAAATTCTTTCAATCAAATGGTTAGAAGTGGGTCATGCATTTTCATTCGTCCCCCAACCAAACATGTAAGTGTAACTAAATCGACGCTTTGTATTATTATTATTATTATTATTATTATAATGACATATTTAGTCAGCATCTGTATGGTTAAAATTACTTTTCCGTGTTTTACGGCAAATGGTGCCTGTATTGTTGCTGGCTGTTAAAAATGGTAGCTTTGCTGCTGCTTGTTGTTGAGGGAGTTCGCAAGCTCCTACCAAGTATCACGTCTTTTACTCAGGCGGGCTGGCAAGAGGGACCGGGCATCAAGCTGAGGAAATAAAACGGACCCCAAATTGAAATCTAGATTGCTAGATATAATTCTTAGATAAAAGAGGGACCTGAGCTCAAGATCTTTGTTGGCCGAACTCCTGATCAGAACCCTCTTTTGGTCGCATTAAGGATGAGAGGCCTCAGCCATAAAAGAGCTGCCTTAACCCATGATGACCTCATGGCTTCGTCTTAAATTCCTGGACTTGCCGTCGATCATCCGCTCGCCGTATCTTGGCCGTCTTACATCACCCCTCCAGAAATCCTAGGAGATGACATTACCCTTTCTTTTTCCAAGGGACGCCAGTTCAACCTGATCCTTGGAGAACAACATTTTTCCCAAGAATAACTCGCTCGTCTTAAAAACATAAATCAAAGAGTTGTATGATGCTTGCAAGTAAATAAACATACTGGAGATTTGCCAACCATCATGATGTAAATGATGCACAAAGGCCCATCCATCATCCCCTTCGTTCCGCATCCACCAGTCGTGTGTGACTCCTGATACTATTCATCGTGTTTGGGATGCAGGAACAGGATATGCGTGCGTTACCACCCAATATATTGTGGAAAGCAAGGGAGCAAGGCTTGGGGCGTGTAAAAACTTATCCAACCGCGAATCTGGTCTGAAATCGGTTTCTTTAGTTCAATTCTAGTTTGAGTCTTTAGGAAATCAATTCAAACCAAATCAACACAGTTATTTTCCTTAATTTTTTTCTAATATTTTTTTATTATATATAAAATAAAATTTTTATGTTTAGATTTAGTCTAGTCTATAGAACATCAATCCGATAAATGAATTGAATGGAATCGAATTTCTTGGTTTTTGTTTTAAGTGATTTTTATATATGATCTGTTTGATTTTGGTCTCAATGGATTTTTATAGATGAACGGTTTGATTGTGATTTTAATTTTAAAAAATTAATTTAATTTTAGATATATTCCCAAACTAATGCAATCCTCTACACCTCTAGCAAGGAAGCCTTAGAAAGAGAATTTAAAAAAATTAGTGACCGTCGTAATCTCATAAAAACCAAAAATAAAAAAAACTTAAATGTAAAATGTTTTAATTTATTTTTAAAATTTAGAAATAATTAATCGGCAATCTCCTTTTTTTTTTTATGCTGAGAATGTCGAAGGTTACCTTAGCAAGCCTGTAAGTTATCCATCCAAAAACCACTCCATGGTTTTTATCTCAACTTGTTCCGGAAACATCGTTTGCTGTTTTTTTTTTTTTTTTTGAAAAATATTTTATGCACCGTAGATATAATTCTGAGCGTACCATTTTTGATGATTAACTCACGCACAAAATTAAAATACGGCGCTCTAAATTTTTTTTTTTTCTTCCGACTCCACCGTGGGCGGTGCGCGCGGGCTGCACCGCCCGCGGTGCACGAAGAATTTCCCTTTCCTTTTTGATCGTTCCGTCCGCAAAGAGGGTACAGCTAATAACTCCTGAGTAATTAGAGGCTTAACCGAGGCCCAGAGCATTATTTTCCAATTAACTTAGCTTGCTACCTCCATTATGCCCCGACTCCCAAGCGGTCGACAATGAGTTTTAATTTTTAATAATAGGAGTGCACCCACTCGGGAAAAGAGTACGTTTATCACTTTCCTTTTATTGTAACGACCCCCGCACCCCCACCCTCCTTAATTGGCGGAGAGGTTCGGAGTTCCAAGGGCGGAGAGAGATCGTGTCCTCCGCCGCCATGCCGACCACCGCCGGCGGCTCACCGTCCTCCTCCTCATCCACCACCACTACCACCACCTCCTCCGCCTCCGCCGCGACCTCTGCCGCCATCCGAAACCCTAACCCCAGCGGCGACCTGATGCAAATTTCGTTGGAGTCCATCCCTAAGGCGCAGTCCCGTATCCACGCCCTCGCCGTCCTCCTCGCTGCCCCCACCCTCGTCTCCCTCGCCGACTCCGACCGCCCCGCCCGCTCCCTTCTCTATTCCTCCGAGGCCTATGCCGCCGTCTCCGCCGCCGTCTCCGCTCCCCTCTCCGGCTCTGGAGACGACCCCCTCTGCCAGTGGCTCTACGAGACCTTCCAGGCCTCTGACCCCGATCTCCGCCTCGTCGTCCTCTCCTTCCTCCCCCTCCTCTCCAGCATCTACCTCTCCCGCGTCGTCGCCACCTTCGCCGCCGACGCCCACCAGCCCTCTCTTGCAGGCTTCGAGGCTGTCCTTGTGGCCCTCTACTCCACCGAGGCCAAGGCCCGCGCTGGCAAGCCCATCCTCGTCTCCGTCCCCGACCTCTCCCAGCCCTCCCTCTACCACTCTCCCCACCCCACCACCGCCGCCGCGAGGTCCCGTGGCTCTACTGCATCCACCCCTTCGCGCCCCGTTGCCCGGCCCTCGGTCGGTTTCCTATCCCCTCCCCTTGAGCCTCAGATCGCTGTCAAATCCACCAAGCGAGCTTGCATCGTCGGCGTCGCTCTTGAATGCTACTACAAGAAGATCGCCCTCATGCCGAGCCGATCAAAGATCGATTTTTGCGAGTTTGTCGCATCCTGGGCCGGCCAGGACTGCTCCTGTTGCTTTGAGCTTGACGACCAGCCCACTCCCACCTCCTCCTCCTCCTCTCCGGAAATTAGGAACTTCTCGGAGGACGATGCTGGGGTTGGGACCATGGCAGAGCAGATGGGTAAGTTAGGGATTCGAGAAAGGCCCAACGGCTACCAATGCAATGGGGAGGAGAAGGAGACTGGTAGGACCTCGAGGGCGTCGAGGGTGCCACTCCCTTGGGAGCTCCTCCAGCCGGTGCTGAGGATACTGGGGCATTGCCTTCTTGGTCCGCTGAACCCACAAGAGGTGAAGGACGTTGCATCGATGGCTGTGCGGTGTGTCTATGCTCGGGCTTCCCATGAACTGGTGCCACAAGCGATTTTAGCTACCCGCAGCTTGATTCAGCTGGATAAGAATGCTCGGAAGGCAGCGAAGGCTGCAACAATGGCCGGGACACCAGGCGCATCTTCCAACACAAACACGCCGAGAAAGCCAAAGAAGCCAGAGATCCTTTTGGTCTCAAAATGATCGGTTAGTAGATGATTTACCTGGAGGAATGGAATTATGTGGTTCTGCGATCTGTTGGGGTTAGGTGTTTGCTTTGTGGCCTCCTGGAAGAATTGAGATACATATCAATAGCAAAATAGATTATGTTCGAATTTTATGAAGTGTTTTTTTATTGCTCTTTAAGTGGCTATGAATGTATGTTATGTCTTCTGTTACTGTTTGATTAAGGCTACATGATGTTAATATTTTTAGTTTTGTTGAGCAATGAAAATTATTCCTTGGTCATTAGAGATTTCCTTTTACTTCCATTATGATACCTGGCTTTCACTTGAATTCCAGCATGCAATGCCTTAAGAACATAAATAGTGGATGAAGGTACCAGTATGGCCAACAACTCTTTTGACCTTACCATCAGTAAATATTTCAATAAAGTTGTAAGTTGCTACCTAATTTGCCTAGCCATGTATTTAATTTCTAATTGGCATGTTAAGGAAGAAAGTGGCAGTCGTTCAGTGCATAAAATTTTATCAATCTGTCCATTTTGGAAACATTATCTTTTAATGGTGACCTTTTATTCTTGCCTAAATATTATCCATTTTATTTGCCTATAACCTTTCGTCTTCTAAATTTTTATTATTAATTTCCCTTAGTTGTATATGTTATATGTTTGGAATATAGGGAAAATTGTAGGTTGGGTGGACAGAGTAGATAGGGACACAGTCATAGTGGAGCCAAAATTGACGAAATCAAGTTGTTGATAGTCATAAAATGATGTTGGTGGTGAATGGGATCGTGGCTTTAGCAGCTTTTACCAGGTCACACAGGCCATATGGCTATGATGCTAGAGGTAGATTGTGGAAGTTGGATGATAGGTGTGCTTATGTTTATAATTTCCTAGGGGAACAATATAATAAAATATCCGTTCTATGAATTCCAAAGGCATCCTGAGATATGAATTGCTGTAGCTATCAATTTTTTGACTTGCTACGAGAAAAATGTAACAAGCTGTCCATGCTACGAATCCCAAAAGCATCCTGAGAATTATTACTCTCCAAGGGATGAAATTGTGAAGGAGAATATCTTTCTTTTCAACCTATCTGTTTAACTTGCTCACAAATGCGTATCGCCTAATTATCTTCTTTTCAAGATCAGGTGGACATTGAGGGCCTGTAAGCAACAAAAAAAAAATTATCTACTTTTGGTGTAATTTTCGATTGTCAGGAAGCCTCTTTTGCTTTAATACCATATCATTTGATGTTTCTTTCATTGAAGGAATGCTATGAGACATACAACAAACTTATTGCAATTCCTTTTATTTTGAGATGGGTTGTTACTAAATGGGGAAAAATTCAGCTAGCATGTATGATGTGAATCTTACGCAGCAAAGTTTCAACTTATACCTAAAATAAATCAATGAGGTCCTTTTTTTTAAAATTTTAGTAGTTATTAATCAAATTTAGTGAGTTAGCAGGTTAGGTTAAATAAATAGGTTGTTGCTAAAGAAATTATGGTTTGGGACTTTTTTTTTTTTTTTGCACGTATGTTTGTATGAGCCATCATATCTATGTAAATAATGATAATCTGTTACCTAACACCATCGGATCACAAAAGATCACTAGATGCTAGAGATATTACTTAACCATTAAATCAAGATGGTTTTTGACATCATTTTGATATTCGATATGATGAACTTAGTTATAAATTTAGTTTATATTGGATCTACCATGAATCCTGAGCTCTAGATCTGGGTCAAAAAATGTGGACCCCAATTTCTTTTCGAACGATTGAAGTCTTCCAATCAAGGAATTGTTAACAATTTGTGAATTTATGACAAGAACCTCCAAAATTTTTTCTAGCAATGGAGAGTGTTGGTGCAGAATCTGGTTGATGCCGGATCGAGTTGGAGTCGAGAAAGAAGAGGTCGCCATAAAATAAAGTCCCGCCCGGAGTCGGTGGTGGTGGCGCCGGCAGGACCTTCCGATGATCAAGTCAGCCCTTCTGGCCAACAGAAATGGAGTGCTCGGGCAAGAATTCAGCAGAATTTCGGGAAGGAGAAGAGTGCTTAAAGAAAACGTATCTGGAGGGTCTTTTTTTATAGACAGAGCTTGTTGTAACCGTTCGGTAGTGAGTCGTTCAGGGCCACGTGGAGTTTGTTACGGTCGTTGTTGTGATGTGGCCATTCGGAGCCACGTAGAGTTTGTTACGGAGAGTGGTGTCCATTGCCACGAAGTGGCCGTTCGTTGAGATTTAATAATCGAAGTTCGGAGGAAGTAGGCGTTGGTTGGTGAAAAGCTTTGACATATATCAATTTCAGGAGAGTTTGGACTCCTAAAGGGAACACGGCTAGAGGGGATCATTCGTGAGGAATGCTAGTTGAAATCTGAAAGTAATCCACTGGAGGAATCCGGATGGAGTTCGACTAATGGAGAAGTTCAGGAGGAGTCCGACTGATAGAGAAGTTCGGCCGAAGGAGAAGTCCAGAAAGAGTTCGGCTCCTGAAGAAATTCGGAAGGAGTTCAGCTCCTGAAGGAATCCAACTGAAGGACAAGTCTGGAAGGAGTTCGGCTCCTGGAGGAATCCGAAAGGAGTTTGGCTCCTAGAGTTAACTGGCTGAAGGAGAAGTTCAGAAGAAATTTGGCTCCTGGAGGTATCCGATCGAAGGAGAAATCCAGAAGGAGTTTGGCTCCTGGAGGAATTCGACTGAAGAAGAGATCTGGAAGGAGTTCGGCTCATGTAGAAATCCGACTGAAGGAGTCCGAAAGGAGTTCTGCTTCCATAGGAGTTTGACTGAAGGAGTTCGGAAGGAGTTCGGCTCCCATAGGAGCTTGTCTGAAGGAGAGATCCGGAAAGAATTCAACTTCGGAAGGAGTTCGGCTCATGTAGAAATTTGACTGAAGGAGAGATCTGAAAGGAGTTCGACTCCTAGAGGAATCCGACTGAACGAGAGATCCGAAAGGAGTTCGGCTCCCGTAGGAGCTTGTCTGAAGGAGAAATCCGAAAGAAGTTCGGCTCTTGTAGAAACTTGACTGAAGGAGAAATTCGAAAGGAGTTCGGCTCTTGGAGGAATCTGACTAAAGGAGAGATTCGGAAGGAGTTCGGCTCTTGGAGGAATCGGACTGAAGGAGAGATCCAGAAGGAGTTCGGCTCCTGTAGAAATCCGACTGAAGGAGTTCGGAAGAAGTTCGGCTCCCATAGCAGCTTTTCTAAAGGAGAAATTTGGAAGAAGTTTGGCTCCTGTAGGAGCTTGACTGAAGGAGTCCAGAAGGAGTTCGGCTCCCGTAGAAGCTTATCTGAAGGAGAAATTCGGAAGAAGTTCGGCTCCCGTAAGAGTCCGACTGAAGGAGAAGTCTGGAATGAATTCGGCTCCCGTAGAAACTTGACTGAAGGAGAAATTCGGAAGGAGTTTGGCTCCTGAAGGAACTTGACTGAAGGAGAGATCCGGAAGGAGCTTGGTCGCTGGAGGAGTTTGGCTGGGGCTCGACCGCTGGAGGAGTTCGGCTGAGGCTCGATCGCTGGGGGAGAATTTTCGATTGAAGCTCTTCCGTGATTACCGCTTGCATTAAGATAAGCATCAGACTGGACTTCGGTGGGAGCGAAATTTATCCCTAACAATAGTCCTCCCACTTTCGAGTTCGAAATTCGAAGGGAGTATCAAAAAGGCGACTGTTGAAGTCTTTTTCCGGGATCTGCGCCCATTGAGGTTAAAGCTCGGGGGAGATCTTGTTTTCAGTCGAGGTTGTCGTTGAAGTTGAGGTTCGGAGGAGATCTTGCCTCCAACCGAGGTCCAAGGAGATTTTGTCTTCTGTTGACATAGAAGCTCGGGGGAGATTTTATCTCTTATTGTTGTCGGGCATAATGGGATCGTTGTCGGGGCCTCTCTTTTCATCCCGTTTAAAATGAACGAGGCCTTCGACTTTGCTCACGTTAGGATAAGGTTCTTCTCCTATTCCTAACGGGCTGTGGGGACGCATAAGGGCCATTGTTAGGGCCCTCTCCCTCATCTCGTCTAAAATGAACGAGGCCTTCGACTTTGCTCACGTTAGGACGAGGTTCTCCTCCTGTTCTTAACGGGCTATGGGGGCGCATAAAGGCCATTGTCAGGGCCTCTCCTCCCATCTCGTCTAAAATGAATGAGGCCTTCGACTTTGCTCGCGTTAGGACGAGGTTCTCCTCCTATTCCTAACGGGCTATGGAGGTGCATAAGGGCTGTTGTCAGGGCCTCTTCCTCCATCTCGTCTAAAATGAATGAGGTCTTTGACTTTGCTCACGTTAGGACGAGATTCTCCTCCTGTTCCTAACGGGCTGTGGGGGCATATTAGGCCCGTTGTCAGGGCCTTTCCCCCCATCTCGTCTAAAATGAACGAGGCTTTCGACTTTGCTCACGTTAGGACGAGGTTCTCCTCTTGTTCCTAACATAGCCACTTTTGGTTGCTTCTTTTCTATGATCACATAATTCTTGTACCAAAAAACAATAATGTTGAAATGAAGGTGTTTTATTGAAGAAAAATTACTGCTAGTACATCCTCAGATTTTCTGAATTTCAAGGTCGTGGAAGCGTTGTTCCTTCGAGCTCCTTCAGGCGATAAGTTTCGGACCGGACGATCTCCTCTATTTCATATCGGTCTTCCCAATTTGGGGTAAGCTTCCCCTGGCTCTGAGGCTGAGAGATAGCGGCTCGCCGAAGTACTAAGTCCTCCACTCTGAATGTTTTACTTCTGACTCTAGAGTTATAGTATCGGATCACCCTTCGTTTGTAGGCCGCCATGTGAACTTGGACTTTCTTCCTTTTTTCTTCCAGCAGGTCAAGATTGACTGAGGTCCTGTGGGTTATACTGCTCGTTGAAATGGGAGCTTAAGTTCAATTGAGATGACTGCCTCCGTTCCAAAGGCCAAGGCGAATGGTATTTCTCCAGTCGGTAGTCTTTGAGTAGTTCGGTACGTCCAGAGGATGTGGTAGAGTTCGTCCACTCAGGCCCTCTTGCTTTATGGAGCCTTGTCTTGATGCCTTGCAGCAGGATCCGGTTGGTCACTTCAGCTTTCCTATTTGTCTGTAGGTGAGCTACTGATGTGAGATGGTGGGAGATGTTTAGGTCATCGCAGAACTCGGCAAATCTCATCCCAGCGAACTGTCGTTCGTTATCTGTTATAAGAGTTTGGGGCAGACCGAACCAGCAGATTATTGACTTTCAGACGAAGTTCTGTACCTTGATCTCGATAATTTTTGCTAGTGGTTCAGTTTCGACCCACTTGGTGAAGTAGTCGATTGCGATCAGAAGGAACTTTCGTTGTCCAGATGCCATCGAAAAAGGGCCAAATATATTCATTCCCCACTGCGCAAATGGCCAAGGTGCGCTTAGCGAAGTAAGCTCGGAGGTCGGCTATCTTTGTATGTTTGCATTCTTTTGACAGCGGTCACATTTTCTGACATACTCTATGGAATCATGGTACAAGGTCGGTCAATAGTATCCTTGCCGAAGTAGTTTTTGTGACAGGGACCTGGCTCCTACATGACTTCCACAGATTTTCTCGTGCACTTCCCATAATACGAAGTCCGTCTCTGAAGGTCGAAGATATCTCAGCAGCGGTAGCGAATACGACCTTTTATACAACTTGTTCTCATACAAAATGTATCGAAAGACTTGATTCCTGAGTTTTCGAGCTTCTTTCGGATTACGAGGAAGAATGTCCTCTTTGAGGTAGGCAACCAATGGGTCAATCCAGCTCGGCTCGAGCTTGGTCTGCATAACGACCTGTGATTCCTCCGAGCTTGGGCATTTTAGAGTTTCGAAAATACTTCTTTGGACAGTTCGGCCGGGGCTGAAGTGGCCAATTTAGAGAGGATGTCGGCTCTTGTATTTTCTGCCCTCGAAATCCGTCGAATGCTAAAACTGTCAAAGACTGGAGTCAAATTCTTTATTTTCTCAAGGTATTTCATCATACTTTCTTCTCATGCTTCATAGTTGCCACCAACTTGGCCAACCACTAATTGAGAATCACTGTAGATTTGAAGTCGATCTACTTTTAACTCTCTTGCTATTTTTAACTCGGCGATCAGCGCTTCATATTCGGCCCCATTATTAGTTGCAGGAAATTCGAAGCATAGCGCATACTTGGCGACGATTCTCTCGGGGCTGACTAAGACTAACCCAGCATCTGCTCCGGTAGAGTTGGACGAACCATCCACATATAGGGTTCAAAAGTCTTCGGAAAGGTCGGCACTCTCTTCAGAGAGGCTCGATTGCGACAACAGAGCGCCGACCTCGTTCTGTTCAAGCTCGACATCGTCAGGAATGGTACATTCTACTACAAAATCTATCAATATCTGAACTTTGATCGATGGTCGGGGTCGATAATTGATGTCGAACTCCGTGAGCTCGATTGTTCATTTTACGATTCTTTCGGAAGCATCCGTTCGATGAAGAACTGTTTTTATTGGTTGATTCGTGAGGATCGTTATGGTGTGCCCTTGAAAGTAAGGTCGGAGTCTCCTGACAGCGATTAGAAGAGAGTAGGTCAATTTCTCTAGCTTAGAGTACCTGGTCTCTGCATTCCTCAGGATCCGGCTTATGTAGTGGACCGATCGCTGCATCTTCGCTTCCTCCTTGATCAGGACTGCTGCCAAGGCCGTCGGAGAGACTAGTACAAGAACAACTCTTCTCCAAGTTCGGGCTTTGCCAACAGTGGGGGTGAGCTGAGGTAGGTTTTGAGCTCCTCAAAATGCCCATTGGCACTTCGTCGTTCAGCAAAAGTTCTTTGATTGCTTAAGAACTCGGAAGAAGGGCATGCATCGCTCAGTCGATTTCAAGATGAAACGATTTAGGGATGCCACTTTTTCAATCAGGCGCTGAACTTCTTTGATTGTTCTTGGAGCAGTCATCTCTCGAATAGCTTGGATTTTTTCTGGATTTGCTTCAATCCCGTGCCTTGACACCATAAACCAAAGGCGCACTTGGTCGGATTCAGCTTCATCTTATGCTTCCTAAGTGCACTGAAGGTCTCTTCAAGATCGGCAAGGTGGTTTATAGAAGCTTGACTTTTGATGAGCATGCCATCTACATACACCTCCATATTACGGTCGATCTGCTCCTTGAAGATTTTATTGACCAGGCGCTGGTACGTTGCCCTTGCATTCTTGAGCCTAAAGGGCATAACTCTGTAACAGTAAAGACCACGGTCAGTAACAAAAGCAGTTTTCTTCTCATCTCTCGATGCCATCCGTATCTGGTTATAGCCGGAGAAGACGTTCATGAAGGTGAGGAGCTCATGGCTCGAGGTTGCGTCTACCAGCTGATCAATCCTGGGAAGAGGGCAGCTGTCCTTTGGACAGGCTTTGTTCAGCTTTTTGAAGTCTATACACATCCTCCACTTGTTGTTTGCTTTTTTGACGAGGACCATGTTTGAGATCCAGGTCGGATAGTTAACTTTTCGGATAAATCCAGCTTTGAAGAGCTTGTCCACTTCTTCTGCGATCGCTTTTTGCCTCTCTGGGGAGTGGTTGCGCATCTTCTCTTTTACCGGCCGATACCTAGGATTAATGGTCAGCCGATGTTCCATGACCTCGGCATCAATTTCTGGCATATCCGATGGGACCTAGGCGAAAACGTCTGCATTCCTCTGTAAAAAAGGCGATGAGCTACTCCCAAACTTCATCTTTCAGGTTGGAGCCAATTTGTACCGTATGCTCCGCATTTTCGTCATTCAGGGGGACGGTCACAAGATCTTCTATGGGCTTGCCCCACTCTTTGGCAAGGTCATCGCGAACATCCAGTCCATCAACAGGATAAGGGTCGGACTGTTCTTTCTTATGCAGGGCGATTGAGTAGCAGTGCCTTGCTAGAGCTTGATCTTCCCTGACCTCTCCGATCCCGTGATTTGTCGGAAACTTCATATTCAAATAATAAGTTGATACCACTGCATGAAGTGCATTTAGACCAGGTCGGCCGAGAATAGTATTATAGGCAGATGGAGTCCTTACGATTAAAAAATCGATCTGTGCCTTAGCTAGCTTCGGGCGTTGCCCTGCAGTCACAGCCAAAGTTATTATGCCCTCAACTGGTACAGCATCGCCAGTGAAGCCTATCAATGGAAAGTTCATAGGCCCCAAGTGGTTATTGAGTAAGGACATTTTCGAGAAAGAATCATAAAACAATACGTCGGCCAAGCTTCCATTATCTACCAAAATGTGGCGTACATCATAATCGGCAATGTTTAAAGAAATTACAACTGCGTCATTGTGCGGAAACTGGATTCCTTTGGCATATGCTTTAGTGAAGGTTATGGGTTCCTCAGTCCTCCGTCTCTTCACTGATTCCTCGGATCCATTGGCCTCTTCTCATCGAAGTTCTCCCAAGATAGTGTTGATGATGCCGTGAGACGGTCGATCTCCTTGCTGATCCTCCTTCCTTTGTGGTTCAGGTTGCGGCAGTGCTCTCGGCCGATCTTCCCGTCCTTCAGGCCGTCGCCGCAGGAATCGACTAAGTCTGCCTCGCTTGATGAGCTCTTCGATCTCATCCTGGAGTTGGATACACTCCTCAGTGTCGTGACCGTGGTCATGATGATAAAGGCAGAACTTGTTAGGATTGCACTTGTCGGGGTGAGTACACATCTTTTCTGGTCTCGGCAGTTGCTTTCTGATTTCCATCAGCACTTGAGTTTTCGGAACATTGAGAGGGGCGTAGTTGTGAAATTTTTGGAGGGGAAAATCCTGCCGCACCCTTCTATCAGGGCTTCCATGCCTCCGAGCCCGGGGAGGAGTTCGGGCTTGCTTGCGCTCAGAGAGAGTTCGGAAGCACGGTCGAGCTTCACTCGACTTTTCTTCCTCAGCGGACCTGTTCAGCTCGTCGATTCGTCACTCTCCAACGGCTTCATTGTCCCTGGCCTTAAAGGTCTCTTCAGCTCGGGCATAACCTTCAGCCCGAGCCAGCATATCGACAAAGTCCCTGGGTACTTCCTTTTCAGGAAGAACAACAAATCATTCTTCTGAAGATCGTTCTTGAGTGCGGCCATTGCAACTGATTGGTCCAAGGTTCGGACTTTCAATGCATCTGCATTAAACCGGATGACATAAACTCGGATGGATTTTTTCTTCTTTTGCTTGATGTTTATCAGAGAATCCGAACCTCGGTGAGGACGTTGGCTGCTAACGAAATGAGCAGCAAACTGATGGCTCATCTAATCAAAGAAAAAGATTATTCGGCTTAAGAGCCGAGTACCAATTCCTGATTGCTCCCTTGAGGGTGAACGGAAAAGCCTAGTACAAAATGGCGTCTCGCGCGCCGTGGAGCAGCATCATCGTTCGAAAGATTTTCAGGTGGTCGATCGGATCGGTGATCCCGTCAGAACTCTCAAACTGAAGGAGTTTGAAGTTCGGCAGGATCGGTTCCTGCATAATCGCCTGAAAAAAAGGAGGGTCAGTGCAAATATCGTTACCATGGGTGGAGGGAGTGTGACGGAGTTCTTCAATTCGTCGGCTCATTTCCTGGAGCTTTTGATCAAGAAGATCTTCACGATCGTTGATCTCCAGGGTTTTTTGATCGAGTGGGTGTGAAGCCTCCCCTTGGTTCGAGTCATGGTCCGAGCAAGGGTCCTCCATCCTCTGCTTTTTCTTTTCGGAGATCAGCTGCCGGGCAGCCCAAGCCCACCGTTCCAAGATCGGATCATGGGGCTCCGAAGAGGTCTGCTCCGATCGAATCGGTGTCGGGGACTGCCAACGCATGGTCTGCACTGCCTCCGTAAAACCACGAACCTGCTGAACCAGCAGGTCGAACAGCTCCGCATCCACCATGGCTGCAAGCGGAGCCTGAGTTGACGGAGCTAGAGCGGGAGCGGATGGGTCTGGATGGGATCTGGCTGTAGAGGCCGTTGATCGCCGGGTCGAAGCTTTCCTGGGAGGCATTCTTTCTCGGAGAAGAATTTTAGAGAGGAAGAGGAGAGATCGCTGTCGAGCACTCTTTTTAGAACAAGGGAATCTCAACAACAGAGGTCCCTTCTTCTAGCGCCAATTCTGTTGGTGCAGAATCTGGTTGATGCCGGATCGAGCTGGAGTCGAGGAAGAAGAGGTCGCCGTCGGTGACTTGCAAAACAAAGTCCCGTCCGGAGTTGGTGGTGGTGGCTCCGGCAGGATCCTCCGACGATCAAGTCAGTCCTTCTGGCCAATAGAAATGGAGTGCTCAGGCAAGAATTCAGCAGAGTTTTGGAAAGGAAAAGAGAGCTTAGAGAAAACGTATCTGGAGGGTCTCTTTTTATAGACAGAGCTTGTCGTAACCATCCGGTAGTGGACCGTTTAGGGCCACGTGGAGTTTATTACGGTCGTTGTTGTGATGTGGCCGTTCGGTAGTGAGCCGTTCGGGGCCACGTAGAGTTTATTACGGAGAGTGGTGTCCGTTGCCACGAAGTGGCCGTTCGTTGAGATTTAATAGTCGAAGTTCGGAGGAAGCAGGCGTTGGTTGGTGAAGAGCTTTGATATACATCAATTCTAGAGGAGTTCGAACTCCTAAAGGGAACACGGCTAGAGGGGATCATTCGGAAGGAATGCTAGTTGAAATCTGGAAGTAAGCCACTGGAGGAATCTGGATGGAGTTTGACTGATGGAGAAGTTCAGGAGGAGTCCGACTGGTGGAGAAGTTCGGCCGAAGGAGAAGTCCAGAAGGAGTTTGGCTCCCGGAGGAATTCGGAAGGAGTTCGGCTCCTGAGGAATCCAACTAAAGGAGAAGTCCGGAAGGAGTTCGGCTCCTGGAGGAATCCAGAAGGAGTTCGGCTTCTGGAGTTAACCGGTTGAAGGCGAAATCTGGAAGGAGTTTGGCTCTTGGAGGATTCCGACCGAAGGAGAGATCCGGAAGGAGTTCGGCTCCCGTAGGAGCTTGACTAAAGGAGAAGCCCGGAAGGAGTTTGGCTCCTGTAGAAACTTGACTGAAGGAGAGATCCGAAAGGAGTTCGGCTCCTGGAGGAATCCGACTGAAGGAAAGATCCGGAAGGAGTTCGGCTTCTGTAGAAATCCGACTGAAGGAGGAGTCCGAAAGAAGTTCGGCTCCCGTAGGAGCTTGTCTGAAGGAAATCCAGAAATCCTGTAGAAAAAGGAGTTCGGCTCCTGTAGAAACTTAACTGAAGGAGAGATCCGGAAAGGAGTTCGGCTCCTGTAGAAATCCAACTGAAGGAGGAGTCCGAAAGAAGTTCGGCTCCCGTAGGAGCTTGTCAGAAGGAGAAATTCAGAAGGAGTTCGGCTCCTGTAGAAATTCGATTGAAGGAGTTCGGAAGGAGTTCGGCTCCCGTAGGAGCTTGACTGAAGGAGCAGTCTAGGAGTTCGGCTCCTGTAGGAGCTTGTCTGAAGGAGAAATCCGGAAGAAGTTCGGTTCCTGTAGAAATCCGACTGAATGAGAAGTCTGGAAGGAGTTTGGCTCCCGTAAGAGTCCGATTGAAGGAGAAGTCCGGAATGAATTCGGCTCCTATAGAAATTTGACTGAAGGAGAAATCCAGGAGTTCGGCTCATGGAGGAACTTGACTGAAGGAGAGATCCGGAAGGAGTTTGGCTCCTAGAGGAACTTGACTGAAGGAGAGATCCGGAAGGAGTCCGGCCACTGGAAGAGTTTGGCTAGGGCTCGGCCGTTGGAAGAGTTCGGCTGAGGCTCGGCCACTACGGGAGAATTTTCGATTGAAGCTCTTCCGTGATTACCGCTTACATTAAGATAAGCATCAAACTGGACTTCGGCGGGAGTGGAATTTATCCCCAACAGAGAGAGATACAAATGCCTCTACTTAGCAGCTAAGCACGCACACAGAGGCTTTGAGGGTGATTTTCCCCTCCAAACGTAAAATCCAGTCACGTCAGTGAATAGTTATTCTTTGTTCCCCCTTGCAATTAAATTTTTTTGGTCAACCATTTTTCCGATCGGCAAGTTGTGTTTCCATCTTATAGTCGTGTAGGATGGGTACATTATATCTGTAAATATACACTATCTTATTTTTTGTCATCTAAATCTATTTCAGTTCTTAGCATTTCCTTTTATGTAAACTTTGTGCAATGGTAAGTCATATTTCTTTACCCAAAGTGTAGGATGGACCAGGGTTATGTGAAGGTAGCTGTGCAAAGCCTGATGATTGTATGATTCAGTGATGCTTGTGATTGTATACCCTAATGAAACTCCTACCTCACACCTAGCAAGCACATTTGTTTCTCTCAATTGAGTCTAGTATAACCCCTTAGCTAGATAAAGATCTGGTGCAGTCTTTTCTCCCATTTGATTCCTTTTTCACTCTACCTGATTTATGGATTGGATGTTTTTGGATGCATCTATTATTGTCTTGGAGTGCTTCTTTTCTTTGGTTGTGATTATAAACTTTTTATCTTTTTTTCTGAACTTCAACACTTACATGGCACATTTTCTCCTCTTGAAGTTAGGGCTGGCCTATTATTCGAGCAGCAGTCTAGAAGTACTTGAGCCTCGAGAATGAGGCTACTGTCTTGAACAAGAGGTATATAATTGTCCTTAGACCATTGTTTTAAAAAGTAGCCGTGGCGGTCACTATAGTGGTTTCAGACCTAAACCACTTTGCTATGTACCATGGCAGCCTTATATAGTGCTTGGGCCTATGGCGCCTATTGTAGTCGGTGAAAGTTAATGGTGGCTGCTATTATGTTATATTGGGCACTATTATTCAAAGCAGGCTGGAGGTTTTAATTTGAACTGTTCAAGTATCTATTGGAAGGAGGGCCAGCTCACTATTTGGTGCTCTGATCGAACAGAGAGTGAGAAAGAAGAGGAGAACAGAAGAACAGAGAGTAGGAAAAAGTGGAGGCGTCCCTCCTTGCATTGTGCCACCAAAGCTCCAAGGCTAGAGTGCCCTTGTTGGTACTCTATAGCTGGTCGACCACCTTGCTTGCCAGACATCTGTATTTTATAGTTGATGTTATATGATTGTGGACATCTTTGTCTTATGAATGATTCTATTTTGTTTAGTGGATGATGATGTAATATTATTAGATTGGGGACCTTTACCTCATATGAATGTTGATATGGTATCATGATATTATGTTGCTAGCTTTTTATAGCTTTGTCCTTGATTTTTATTTAAAAAAATAAATTCCATGAAGTTGGTGTAAAGTATTGATGTTTGATATTTTATAGGAAAAAACATTGATATGTTTTAATGACCTGCTTTGAATTTATAGCACCCACTATCTGCTGTTCAATATGAATCCCTTGCCACTACATTTTTGCTATCCGCTTTTAATACATTGCCTTCGACCAGGGTGTTAAGGCTAAGTTGGTTACAGAGGGTTGTAATTTAATCTTTTTCTAACAACACTAAAAGCATTTGAACTAATCTTTTAATGAAGTAGCTCATTAAGTTCGTTCATACAAGTGTATTTGTTCATTTGGCAAGTCATTTTTACCAAACTATTGTTGGTAGGAGTTTCAAATTCTTGGTAGTCATGAGAGATATGTTTTACTTGGCTTTCTTGGTCTTTGGTCCTAGGCTATTAATGTTATTTTCAATTGACAAAAGTTTTTCACGAAATCTCTTTGATTTGTGATGCATTATTTATGCAGATTCCTATCATATTCAGGTCATGAAATTAGTGCATCACCTTTGGAAAATTGATGTTACTTGGCTTCTTGAACTACAAAGATAAGTTTGGATGCAGTGGTCTTTTTGCATAGAATTACAAAAGAAATGGTTATTTTATGGTTAAATTTTAGCAATACCTGATCTTTCTTCCCTACTCTCCAGCCCATTGCTTGGTAAATTCTTTTTTTTTTTTTTTAAAAAAAAAAAAGCAGTTCTGGACAGTAGTTAAAACAAGTTCTGTTTCCTAAATGTTACCATAATTTTTTTTTCCCCAATTAAGCATCGTATTTTGCATGTATAAAAAAAGGGTGTCCCATAAGGCTCCTTCTGATTTAATTAATATTGTGGCTGCTGGGATTCAAGCCCAGGTCTCCACGGCCACAACATCGAATTCTAACCACTAAACTACCACCACCATTTGTAGCTAGTTGTATGTTGATTCTTGTATTTAATTTGAAGTAGTTGTACAGGGGAGGGCTCATATATGAATTACTAAATATTATTCTTTGGTGATGTTATGCACTCACTACTATTGTTGATCATGTTAATTATACTGATAGCTTGGTCTTTGGTTTTTTCATTTCCATGGCTGATAATCTCATCATAAGGAAACATGTCTTTGATGTTGGTTAAGATGATCCACAAACAATGTGAAGTTGCTATTTATTTGGTATCAGATTGTATAGAGATGACCTGATTGGACGAAATTGCTTTTCATTTTTATTCTTCCTCTGTATTTTTGCTTGGTGAATGTCACACTTCTGTTAAAGTCTTGCAACCATCTTAATATTAGCAATGGCCAGCAGCCTTGATAACATCAACGTACATGGTTTTGATCATTGATACAACCAACCTCTTTTTCTCTAAAGGCATCTGGTTCATTGTTTATCTGCCAATCTGATGCGTGTGGCTGCATGTTATTTGTCAAGAAGCTTAACGTATATTTTGTTTCCAGAATATCCATGAGGGCATAATGTGGACTCTCTATGCATTTGGACTGTGCTTGCATTTTCTTATCTTCCATCTGATGGTTCTGCTTTTAGTTCTTACTGTGTCATTTGAGGCCGACAAATTTTTCCTTCCAAATTTCTTGCCACACAATTAGTACCATCCTGCCTGTTTGATCCTTTGATGCATCCCCGACCATCTTCTGGCTTTCTCTTTTGTTCTTTTAATACTCTGGGTTCTTATACTCCATAATTAATTCCTTTATCGTCCTAATTTGGCTTTCTCTTTTGTTCTTTTAATACTCTGGGTTCTTATACTCCATAATTAATTCCTTTATCGTCCTAATTTTGTTTCCTATGTTGCAGGCTTCTGGTCTAGCATTCTTTCATCCCTTGTTTGATTCAATCAATTGCTCATTCTGGTATTCAAACACCAAGTCTGTTACATGAAATCACGAGTTCAGTGAACTCGTTGCCCAAACCGCATCAGGGAAAAATAAAAAGTTCAAACTGCCGCACATGCGTACTTGCACAAACTTATAGCAGCATGTATCTAGCGGCTATTATATATCAGCATGATCAAGTCTATGCTATCAGGATGGATTTAGCTGCATTTGTGTTTGTGCTGCCATGTAGATTTGCACCCACTTCTAGCAGTACATATCTACTGGCTATCATATATCAGTTTGATCAGGCATGTGTTGAATGTTTGGTCGCAGTCTATGCAGGATAAGCACCATCCGGAATGATGAATTGTTCATGCCATGTTTTTGAATACCGAGTCAGGACTTTAAACCATTGTTTAAGATGATTATCAGGTGAGCAGATTACTTCTGGTCTCAGCTGCCAAAAGTTCTTATCTGTTATTTGGTGTCCTGTCAGCTAATACCTTTAAATATGGTGCAGCGGCGTTGGTTATATCACTGGAATGGCCAGTTATGGTCGAGCAGGTGCGGTGTTATGGTACACATTCTAGAATCCGTAGTGATGCAAAAATTTCTGCCGTCACAGGTATAAGATCTTATTTGGCAGTTCTTCCAAAGAAATGTGATTTCTTTTGAGCCATCTTGATTTAGAAGCATAAAAACTGGGATCTTGCCTCCTTGATGGCCGATATGGTTGGACCCATGCTGAGTTCCTGATCATGATATGTGGACTTATTAATATACACCCTCAGGATTTTGCCCACAATGGCAGATCTCCGTGAAGGTACATCAAAACAACGAGCTTGAGTCCCAGAAGGATTCCGTCCTCTTCTAGCCGCCTGCAACAGCATGGTATTGTACCCCTAGATGTCCGCCAGTTGTCATGCCCCACCATATTTCGGATTCGGATGGCATTTCATCTCTAATTACAAGTCAACCATGGATTCTTCAACCTCGGTCAAGGAAAAAGAAAACTGTTTAAGCAATCTTCTAGACAGATAGCGATGCAGAAAGCGAGGAAGAAGATAATTAATAGTACTTCGATCGAGCAGGGGAGAGTTTTTTTTGAAAAGTATAAGCAAGGATTTGAAAATTGCTAAATGGTGCATATTTAAGCTGCAAATCATGAGGGCCGGTATAATGTGCGTAATGCTAAGGACAAGTGAGGAAACTTTGTTTTATTGATACAATTTGCTGCTCGCATGCTAACAGTATATAAACTCCAATCCACTGTCATGGGAGGTTTAATCATTTTAAGCTTCAAATATGCTTTGTCATGGAAAAGCAAATGCACCAGCAAACTAACTGAGAACAAATGGATGGATGTAGCATCGCTTCCATGCTATTCATCTTGATGGCATGCAACGCAACTTGAACGAGATTATTTTGACAAACAGCAATTAGAAAGCAGATGGAAGTTTACCGTGGCAAGGAGGCTTTAACAAGAAAATGGTGAAATAACAGTTTCTTCTGCGTCTCTGGAAATGCTTGGCAGGTGATACCTAAAAGATTTGCTTCTGGTAATCAAATGTTCGCTCACGCAACCACATTGCCACCAACATAAGCTCTGCATGCCGTCTTTGCTATTCCAAAATTTCTTTGCAACTTGATGAGTGCTGTCCTTAATTATAATTAAGGTGTCCCTTGCAATCACAGGCTTCTGAAATTTTATTCACTCATGCAAAGAGAGTTCTCCCGATCGCCACCTACTTCAGTTGCAGCATTGCTCTCCCTCTCTCTCTCCCTCCCTCCCTCTCCTGGGACATATCCTGCATCATCACAGCTATCGTTGGATATTCAATGAAATTAGTTGAATCATATGTGGCAGTCACTGTTCTCTTGCATAGGTATAAATTTGTTTCAATTCCTTTTCTTTCCAGTAGCTTGCTCCATTTAATTCTGCAAACTTAATCCCGGCAGTATTCTTTCTTCTCAAATGGAAGAAACAAACTTCCGCGAATAATATGGTATCTAAGGGCTATGTTACAAAACATCAGTCCTATACTTTTCTACAAAAAATGGAAAGATGTTTTGGTAAAGCATCATCAGATGGTAATGGATACACAGGAAGTTCCTTGTGGCGGAGAAGTTTCAGTACAACACAAAATTGAAACAACTCTTTTATAGATCAGAGTGATGTGAGGCAGATCATATCTAGATCATCACCTCCCGCACGAATCATTCGCTTCCAGTGGCCGTCAAAAATTCACCCTCGCAAACCACATCATTCCCTTCCATCTTAGCTATGCCAAAGCGTTCTTTTGTAGTTTGACCAGTGTCATCCTTGTAACTAAGGGGTCCCCTGCCATCACAGGCTTCCGAAACCTCACTTGGTCAATCCCAGCAAAGAAGTTGTCACGGGAGACACCTACTTCTGGTTGCAGCATTACTAGACCACCAACGTGTGCCATGGCCTGCCACAGTGTGTCCATCATTATTTATCAGAAGTACACAAAATGTACTGCTTTTCCAGATAGAAAACAAGGTTATGGTGATGAAAGTATTGCAGGTAACATCTAAACAAACTGGAAGCACCTTGCTTTAGGACAAAATACTGTAACTAGAGTTTTACCGTTGTAGACAGACAATCTTGACGATCGACTTCCCTTAATGAACATATGCTTGTGTCAGGCTCAGACCAAGCTTAAAATTAGTTTGTAAAACACCAATTAAGTATGGCTAAACATTAAACAAGCCTATTTCACATGAGACTCGAAATTACTACATCGCTATACTAATGATCGATTACAGGACCTGCAGTGTGTCAGCGGCTGAAAAGGTTCAGTTTAACCATTCCTAACTAAGATCGCATTGGTTTTTAAACCAGCATGATCCAGTTCCAGGTAACATAATGATGCTCCAGCCAGGAAATCAAAGTCTGTGCCCTTCTACAACAGACCAGAATTTTGAGAAGACATTGCAACAACGAGTAGCTATCATATAGAATGATGAAGATTTTAGTTTTCAGCCCATAGTATTTGTATTGGCATCACTAGCATACATAATTCAGATGAGATGCTATTTAAAGATAATCTAGTACATTCTGCATGGTCTGTCCAAGTGACCATTTGCATCAGGTGCTTTTTAAATTGGCTAAAACGAAATTGCCAATCATGAAGCTCATTTGGTGGGAAATTTGTATACAATTTCCAGATCTGGGTTTGACTCTGCGATCATAATTGTTACTCCATTTTACTTGGATACCTGACTGTAGATTTCAAATAATATATTAACCTAATTCTAACATCTACTAGAACTACTTCCAATGGGTTTCTTGAAAAAGAATCTTCTTTTGAAGATCAAAGTTGAAACCAGTCTGACTGAGACAATTAGCGACACCAACATACAGGCAACATTCTGCTGCAAAATGACTTATTGTATGCTTGCTTAATTTAATGAGATGCACCAAGACCAAAAGTTATCCTATACATGTTTCAAGTTGGGAACTTAGGATCTGGGAATGAGACAACAAAAGATCCAAAACAATTTCATGAAGAATAAGTGAGGAACTTCCTTAGCATCTCCAAAAAGACAGGAATAACTACAGAGTGCCCCCCAACTGGTCCTTTGCAAAGTCACTCTTGACACGACTCAAATGAGTAAAAAGTGATGCTACTAGGAAGTTTTGAGATATTCATTAAGATTTTCTATATTAACCTGTACCACTCAATATCAAGCCCACACTCCCGACCCAATAAAGGTATTGGTAAGGTACAAAGGGCTCGATATGATATTGTACGGCTGCTCGATATGATATTGTACAGCTGTTGTATCGCTTGTAATATTGTGCCATGTATCAATATGGAGGTGTACGATGCCAACCAGACCCATACCAATAAGCTACTTATATGGAGGCGGATATCAAGACTGAAAACCTTATTAATATTAACAAACAAAAACACCAAATATAATATGAGATCTTACATAAAATAAAATATGTGAATCAAGCGCAGAAACCAGATAAGATATGAATTGGATACCAGCATATTCATATCCATATTTATTTTATTTAAAAAATATAGATATGAATATGAATATTAGTTAGATGAAAAAATTCATATCTTTATTTATTTTAAATGATTATGGATATAAATTGAATTCTAAAAGTATAGATATAAATATGAATAATTAAACATTATGACCATAGAACCAAAGATATATGTTGGAGATAAATCCCACTTTCGTCGAAGTCCAGTCTGATGCTTGGCCTAACGCAACCGGCAATCACGGAAGAGCTTCGATCGGAAATTCTCCCTCCAGCGGTCGAACCCCAGCCGACCTCCTCCAGCGACTGAATCCCAGTCGAACTCCTTCAGTAGCTGAACTCCTCCAACGGTCGAACCCCAGCCGAATTCCTTCCGAACTCCTTCAGTCGGATGCCTACAAAAGTCGAACTCCTTTCTGACTCCTTCAGTCAGATACTTACAGGAGCCGAACTCCTTCCGGACTCCTCCTTTAGTCGAATGCCTTCAGGAGCCGAACTCCTTCCGGACTTCTCCTTCAATCGGATTTCTACAGGAACTAAACTCCTTCCGAACTCCTTCGGTCGGAATTTCTACAGAAGCCAAATTCCTTCCAGACTCCTTCAGTCAAGTTTCTACAGGAGCCGAACTCCTTCCGATTTCTCCTTCAGTCGGAGTCTACAAGAGCCGAACTCCTGGACTCCTCCTTCAGTCAAGTTTCTACGGGAGCCGAACTCCTACCGGGATCCCTCCTTCAGTCGGATTTCTACAGGAGTCGAACTCCTTCCGGATCCTCCTCAGTCAAGTCAGAACCGATCTACAGTTGAGGGAGCGCCGAACTCCTTCCGGACTCCTTCAGTCAAGTTTCTATAAGAGCCGAATTCCTTCCGGATCTCTCCTTCAGTCGAATTTCTACAGAAGCCGAGCTCCTTCCGGACTTCTCTTTCAATCGAATTCCTCCAGTGGATTGCTTCCATATTTCAACTAACGTTCCTTCCGGATGATCTTCTCTAGCCGTATCCCCTTTAGGAGTCCGAACTCCTCTGGAATTGATGTATGTCAAAGCTCTTCACTGACCAACGCCTATTTCCTCCAAACTTCAATTATTGAATCTCAACGAACGGTCACTATCAGTCTGACGATACCTCTCTCTCCGTACCGAATCCCACGTGGCTCCGAGCGGCTCAGTATCGGATAGCTACGGCTGTCGCCATCAGTCTGCTATAAGCGGCGCTACAGGCGGTGCCCCCCTCTGTGACAGACTCTACCAGGCCTCGAGCGGTCCGCTACCAGACGACTGCAGCTATCACTATCAATCCGCTACAGGCTCCGTCTATAAAAAAAAAGATCCTCCAAATACGTTTTCTCTAAGCTCTCTTCTCCTTTCCAAAAACTCTACTGAACTCTTTCCTGAACACTCTATTTTTGTTGGCCAGAAGAGCTGACTTGATCGTCGGAGGATCCTGCCGAAGCCACCACCACCGACTCTGGATGGGACTTTATTTTGCAGGTCACCGACGGCGACCTCGTCTTCCTCGACTCCAGCTTGATCCGGCATCAACCAGATTCTGTAATAACAGAATTGGCGCTAGAGGAAGGACCCTCTATTCCTGAGGTACCTTTGTTCCTAAAGGAGTGCTCAATCGACCCTGTGAAGCTTCTTCTTCAAGATCCATCTCCATCCTCTCCCTCAACCCCGAGAAATACCTCCAAAGAGGACGACTATCCGGAGATCTACCACTTCTGCCGCCAGATCTGGGCCAGATCCGTCTGTCCCTGCTCCATCGCCGGCGCTTTAACCTCCTCCACTGACGACCGTGGTAGATCCGAAGCAGTTTAACCTGCTGATGCAGTGGATTCAGGACCTCACCAAAATGGTGCAGATCATGCGGCAGCCCCCGGTGGCGGTTCTGCCAGAAAACCTGCCGTCGAAATGTCAGAAACCGATCCTAAGGAGGAGCACTTGGGCTAGCATACTCGTTGCCCCTAGGAAGGAGAAACAGAGAGCAGAGGATCCTTGCTTGGATCATGGTTCTTCTCCGGAAGGAACCTTCCCCATCCACGGTCGGAAGCCTTCCAAGACCTGCAATCGAGTTGACGTCCTCGATCAAAAATTGTGGAAGATGGATCGACGGATTAAGGAGCTCGACCACATCATCCTAGCTCACCATGACGATGTCCACACCGATCCCCCTTTCTCTCTCTGAATTATGCAAGAGCCCGTTCCGCCGAACCTCAAGCTCTCCCAATTTGAAAGCTACGATAGAATCTCTGATCCGATCGATTATCTAAAAGCCTTTCAGACCATGATACTGCTCCATGGCGCACTAGACATCATATTATGCCGAGCTTTCCCATCTACCTTAAAGGGAGCAGCAAGAAACTGGTACTCGGCATTGAAGTCGAGCATGATCTTCTCCTTTGACCAGATGAGCCATCAGTTTGCGGCTCATTTCGTTAGCAGCCGACGTCCGCGCCGAGGTTCGGATTTTCTGATGAACATCAAGCAAAAGAAGGAGAAATCCATCCGAATTTATGTCACCCGATTTAATGCTGCCGCGTTAGAGGTTTGGAACCTGAACCAGTCAATTACGATGGCTGCACTCAAGGGCAGCCTTCAGAAGAACGATTTGCTATTCTTCTTGAAGAAGAAGTACCTCAGAAATTTTGCCGATCTGCTAGCTCGTGCTGAGGGATATGCTCGAGCGGAAGAAGCCTTCAAGTGGAAGGATGAGGAAGCCGCAGGAGAGCGGCATAGACTCGCCGCTGATGGAGGATCGAATGAAGTTCAACCGTGCTCACGGACTCCCCCCGAGCACAAGCGAGCCCAAACTCCTCGAGCTTGTCATCAAAGAAGCTCCGATGGAAGGACGTGAAGAAGTTCCCCCTAAAGGTTTCACAACTACGCCCCCCTCAATGCTCCACAGACGTCGATCTGAAGCAAGCCAATGGCGCCACTACAGCTAAAACCACCAATGAGGGAAGAACAATAAGGAGATCGACCACCTCCCGACATCATCAACGCCATCTCGGAAGGGAGGTTTAGTACTTCGACGAGCCGCCATCTCTCAGTCTCAAAACCAAGGGAAGCTTGCCTCAAATTGGGAAGGCCCACATGAAATAGAGGAGGTCGTCCAGTTCGGAACTTATCATCTGAAGAAGCTCAGAAGAACAACGCTCCTACAATCTTGAAACTCAGAGAATCTGAGAATGTACTGCCAATAATTTTTCTTCAATAAAACTCCTCCATTTCAACATTATTGTTTCTCGGTGCAAAAACTATTTAATGATATAGAAGAAGCAATCAATAATGACCATGTTAAGAATAGAAGGAGAATCTCGTCCTAACATTAGCAAGTCGAAAGCCTCGTTCATTTTAGACGAGATGGAAAGAGAGGCCCTGACAACGATCCTTATGTGCCTCCACAGTCCGTTAGGAACAGAAGGAGAACCTCGTCCTAACGTGAGCAAAGTCGAAGGCCTCATTCATTTTAGACGAGATGGAGGGAGAGGCCCTGACAACGGATCCTTATGTGCCCCACAGCCCATTAGGAATAGGAGAACCTCATCCTAACATGAGCAAAGTCGAAGGCCTCGTTCATTTTAGATGAGATGGAGGGAGAGGCCCTGACAACGACCCTTATGTGCCCCCACAGCCCGTTAGGAATAGAGAACCTCGTCCTAACGTGAGCAAAGTCGAAGGTCTCGTTCATTTTAGACGGGATGAGAGAAGAGGCCCCAACAACGGCCCCATTATGCCCAATAATGATAAGAGACAAGATCTCCTTGGACCTCAGCTGGAGGCAAGATCTCCTCCGAGCTTCAACTTCAACGTCAATCTCGGTTGGAGACAAGATTTCCCCCGAGCTTCAACTTCAACATCAATCTCGACCGGAGATAAGATCTCCCACGAGCTTCAACCACAACGTCAACAGGAGATTAGATCTCCTTCAACCTCGATAGGAGACCAGATCTCCCACGAGCTTCAACCGCAACGTCAACAGGAGACAAGATCTTCTTGGACCTCGGCTAGAGGCAAGATCTTCCCCGAGCCTCAACTTCAACGTCAACCTCGGTTGGAAACAAGATCTTCCCTAAGCTCCAACTTCAACGTCAACAGAAGATTAGATCTTCTTCAACCTCGGCTGGAGATAAGATCTCCCCCAAGTTTCAACTTCAACGTCAACTCCGGCTGGAGACAAGATCTCTCCTGAGCTTCAACTTCAACATCAATCTTGGCTGGAGACAAGATCTCCCACGAGCTTCAATTGCAACGTCAACAGGAGATTAGATCTCCTTCAACCGCGGCAGGAGACCAGATCTCCCACGAATTTCAACTGCAATATCAACAGAAGATACGATCTCCTTGGACCTCGGCTGGAGGCAAGATCTCCCCCAAGCCTCAACTTTAATATCAACCTCGACTGGAGACAAGATCTTTTCCGAGCTCCAACTTCAACGTCAACATGAGATTAGATCTCCTTCAACCTCGATTGGAGATAAGATCTCCTCCGAGCTTCAAAGTCTACGTCAACATGAGATAAGATCTTCTTCAACCTCGGTTGGAGATAAGATCTCCCCCGAGCTTCTACGTCAACAGTAGATAAGATCTCCTTCAACCTCGACTGGAGATAAGATCTCCTCCGAGCTTCTACGTCAACAGGAGATAAGATCTTCTTCAACCTCGGTTGAAGATAAGATCTCTCCGAGCTCCAACCCTTCAATAGGAGATAAGATCTCCTTTAACCTCGATTGGAGATAAGATCTCTCCAAGCTTCTACGTCAATAGGAGATAAGATTTCCTTTAACCTCGACTGAAGATAAGATCTCCTCCGAGCTTCAAAGTCTACGTCAATAGAAAATAAGATCTCTTTTAACCTCGACTGAAGATAAGATCTTCCCTAAGCTTCTACGTCAACAGGAGATAAGATCTCCTTCAACCTTGGCTGGAGATAAGATCTTTTCCGAGCTTCAACGTCAACGTCAACGTCAATAAAAGATAAGATCTTCAACCTCGGCTGGAGATAAGATTTCCTCCGAGCTTCTACGTCAATAGAAGATAAGATCTCCTTCAATCTCGGTTGGAGATAAGATCTCCCTCGAGTTTCAACTTCAACGTCGACCTCGGCTGGAGATAAGATCTTTCCCGAGTTTCAACGTCTATGTCAACAGAAGATAAGATCTCTTTCAACCTTGGTTGGAGATAAAATCTCCTCCGAATTTCAACGTCTACGTCAACAGAAGATAAGATCTCCTTCAATCTCGACTGAAGATAAGATCTTCCTCGAGCTTTAACGTCTACATTAACAGGAGATAAGATCTCCTTCAACTTCGGCGGAAGATATGATCTCCCCCGAGCTCCAACCAGAGATAAAATCTCCTTCAATCTCGGCTGGAGACAAGATCTCTCCCGAGCTTCAACTTCAACATCAACCTCGATTGGAGACAAGATCTCTCACGAGCTTCAACCGCAACGTCAACAGGAGACAAGATCTCCTTAGACCTCGACTGAAGGCAAGATATCCTCCGAGCTTCAGCTTCAACTTCAATGTCAACCTCGACTGGAGATAAGATCTTCCCCGAGCTTCAACTCCAATGGGTGCAGAGTCCGGAAAAGAACTTCGGCAGTCGCCTTTTTTATACTTCGAATTTCGAGCTCAAAAGTGGGAGGATTATTGTTGGGGATAAACCCCGCTCCCATCAAAGTCCAATCTGATGCTTGGCCTAACGCAACTGACAATCATGGAAGAGCTTCGATCGAAAATTCTTCCTCCAGCGGTTGAACCCCAGCCGACCTCCTCCAGCGACCGAACCCCAACCGAACTCCTTCAGTAGCCAAACTCCTCTAGCGGCTAAACCCTAGCCGAACTCCTTCTGGACTCCTCCTTCAGTCGGATGCCTTCAGGAGCCAGCCGAACTCCTTCCGAACTTCTTCAATCAGATGCCTCCAGGAGCCGAACTTCTTTCGGACTTTTCCTTCGGTCGGATTTCTATAGAAGCCGAACTCCTTCCGAACTCCTTCAGTCAAGTTTCTACAGAAGCCGAGCTCCTTCCGGATTCCTCCTTCAGTCAAATTTCTACAGGAGCTGAACTCCTTCCGAACTTCTTCTTTAGTCAAGTTTCTACAAGAGCCGAACTCCTTCCGGATCCCTCCTTCAATCGAATTTCTACAGGAGCCGAACTCTTTCCGAATCTTCCTTCAGTCAAATTTCTACAGGAGCCGAACTTCTTCCGGATCTCTCCTTCAGTCAAATTTCTACAGGAGCCGAACTTCTTCCGGATCTCTCCTTCAGTCGAATTTCTACAGGAGCCGAACTCCTTCCGAATCTCTCCTTCAGTCGGATTTCTACAAGAGCCGAACTCCTTTTGGACTCTTCCCTCAGTTGGATTTCTACAGGAGCTGAACTCCTTCCGAATTTTTTCTTCAGTTAAGTTTCTACAGGAGCCGAACTCCTTCCGAATCTCTCCTTCAGTCGGATTTCTACAGAAGCTGAACTCCTTCCGGACTCTTCCTTCAGTCGAATTTTTATAAGAGCCAAGCTCCTTCCAGACTTCTTCAGTCAAGTTTCTATAGGAGCCGAACTCCTTCCGGATTTTTCCTTCAGTCGGATTCCTCCAACGGATTCCTTTCAGATTTCAGCTGGCATTCCTTCCGGATGATCTCCTCTAGCTGTATCCCCTTTAAGAATCCGAACTCCTCTGAAATTGATGTATGTCAAAGCTCTTCATCGACCAATGCCTGCTTCCTCCGAACTTCGATTATTGAATCTCAACGAACGGTTACTATCAGTCTGACGACACCTCTCCCTCTCCATACCGAACCCCACGTGGCTCCGAGCAGCTCAGTACCAAACAGCTATGGTTGTCGTCATCAGTCTGCTACAGACGGCGCCTCCTTCCATGATAGACTCCACCAGGCCTCGAACGGCCCGCTACCAGACTGCTGTAACTGTTACTATCAATCCGTTACAGGCTCCGTCTATAAAAAGGGACCCTCTAGATACGTTTTCTCTAAGCTCTCTTCTTCTTCTTAAAAACTCTGCCGAACTCTCTCCTAAGCACTCCATTTATGTTGGCCAGAAGAGCTGACTTGATCATCGGAGAATTCTATCGGAGCCACCATCACCGACTCCGAATGGAACTTTATTTTGCAGGTCACCGACAGCGATCTCATCTTTCTCGACTCCAGCTCGATCCAGCATCAACTAGATTCTGCAACAACAATATGTAAATTAAGTTAATAGCATATTAATATAATTATATATATTTTTTAAAAGTTCACGAGTGCCGCATTAAGTTAAAAATGATTAAAAATAGATTCGAATATTTAGATACGGATCGGATAGTTGTCTATCCATATTCATATCCATTTTTTTTTAATAAATATAAATATGGATATAGATATTAGTCGAATGCTCAAATTTCTATTCATACCCAAATAAATTTGGATATAAAAATGGAGCCGAACAGATATCATCCAATCCACTTTCATGAATGTAATACCTCAAACAAACTATACTAGATTCCAGGAGGACTAACCAGAGACATGCATTTGGTAAGAAGTAATTCACTAAAGGAAAAACCTTTTAGTAGATCATCGAGGCATCTTAACTTCTAACAAGTAAAATGTAAAATAAAGTAATCAGCAAGAAGGAAAGAAATTATACCTCAACCATGAGAACACCAGGCATTATCGGCCGCTCTGGGAAGTGACCACGAAAGAAGTTATCATTAATCGTCACATTCTTGATACCTACAGCAGTAACTCCAGGCCAGTACTCGATCACTCTATCCACTAGAAGAAACGGAAACCTAAAACAAAATAATACTATAAAAATCAAAGTAACAAAAACAACGACAACAACAACAACAATCATCCATCCATGGCAATAACCCAAATCTTCCAAATCCAAGATCGCAAGTTTCTCCAAGAAACCTACCGATGAGGCAAAATATCACGGATCTGTTTGATGTCCATTACAGTCGGAAACGGCGGAAACCCTTCAAAATCACATTCTTATGATTAAAAAAAAAAGTGATTAAATCAGCCGAAATGGGACTTACTCTTCTCGATCGGGACCACGTTTTCCATCTTCACCGCGCCATCGACGGAGAAGCGAATCAGGAAGTGGCCCCGTCTCTCCAATCCCAGCGCCGAAGCAGGAGATTTAGGATTTGTGAGAGATAGAACGGCAGGAAAAGCATGCCTCGCTTGAGATTTGGGGAAAGGAAAGGACAGGAGTTCCGGATTGGACTGATGGCGAGAGAGCGATGGATTGGGGTGAGGTGGAGGCGGGGAGAGAGAGATTTCGCCACGGCGGAGGCTTTCATTTCGAAGAAGAGAGTGAGAGAGAGTGAGAGAGAGAGAGTATTCGATGACGTACGGAACCAAGGATTGCTCGATCAACGGTTTCGCACACGTACCACTGAGGTGGTAGTCCAGCTGGAACGGCTTAGCCCCGCGCTGCATCCTGGATTCGGACACGCCGAATAAAGAATGGAATTTAAAATTCTCCAAAGGGAGTGGGATCTCCGTTGAGGTTGTTACGCCCGGTCTCCCACTTCACTCCGTTTTATAGATTAAAAAAAAAAAATCGCACACGTCTAACATGTCCTAAATTCTAATTAGATTATCAAATCGATATACAATCTCATATTATATCGATATTCAATATATCTTACTATTATATTTAAAATATTAATAATATAAAATCTAATTTTGAGAACTTTGATTCTCACTATTTATAACCAATAATAAAAAAAAAATGCAAGTGCATAGAAATTTTAAAATAACTTTTTTTTTGTTATAATAGACTTCACAAAAATCATTATTCATCATATTAAATGGTCATTATTTATCTAAAAATATAATTATTATAAAAATTAGAAGGCTAGGCTAAAATGGCTATTAGGGATTTGGAGTATATGGCATGGTATTGCTAAGACTAGCTTACTGCTCCATTGATTATCTATTTTTATATATTTAAATTGAGCGGTGATTTAATAGATGATATTTAATGTTTTTGTTATAAAAATTAATACCACTATAGATATTATAATATTACTATAATATAAAAATTTATGACTTTATTTTTCATGCACTGTTTATTATTATTTAAAATCAAATTATCTCTTCCAAAACAAAATAGTGTACAAATTTTAAATTATAAATAAATTTAGTATATTAGCAAAAAAAGGGTATAAGTAAAAAAATAATAACATTAGTTGCAACGTATTTGGCTATCATAAGGCTAAACAATGCATTGTAATATTTTTTTTTATTTTTATGCATAAGTTGCAACCATTATGATAGCCATTAATTAGGGTCGAAATTTAGTTCCATTGAACATCCAAACTATCCTAATGAAGCAAGCTTATATTTGATTTAAATTGGATCCAGGATGGATACAAATAATAATAAAAAATTATATAATACTTAATATATATATATATATATATATATATATATATATATATAATTTTTTATAATTTTTTTTATTTGAGATTAAAAATTATAAAAAAAATTTCTTAAAAAAATTTGATCAATTTAATTTGTCCAACCTGTAATGTTCTATTTTGTGAGTCTACTTGTCCCATCTCAAGATGAGTACAAATCGAATATGGGTAATAGTCTCTTGGATGCATATCTGATCCTTCCATCCCTTATGAATATCAAACCATTAGGCTTTTAAAACTTAGGTGTGTTGGGCCCACCTTAATTGGTTGCAAGGATAATACTTTGTATATTGCCTATGGTGTAGAAAAACTATATTATCCTATTTGATTTGATCACGTAGCGACCGCTTTTCAATATGCATTTAATATCTACAGTCCACTTTTTTATTTAAAAATTTTGAATGATAAAAATATTACTATTCTTTAAAAAAATTATGATATTTTAAGTCAATATTGTAATATTTTGCATGCAAAATATTATAATATGGCTCAGGATATCATAATATGGGTCAGATGTTATAATATAGGAGTATTTTTATCCAACCATTTTTCAACATTCATTTAATATCTGCATTTCTATTTTTTTTTGAAAATATTGAATGATGAAAATACTCATGCTCATTGAAAAGAAATTATGACATCTTGCATCAAAATCATCTAAAATATATAATATAAAAAAAAAATTTATAATATTCTATATTAAAATTATAATATTCATGTCATAATGTAGGAAAAAAATATAACATTCTGAGTCATATTATGACATGCTACATGCAAGCAGGATGTTATAATATGAAAAAATTATGATATTTTATATTAAAATTATAATATTTTATATATAAAAATATTTTTATTATTCAAAATTTTTAAACAAAAAAAAATAGACTATAGATATTAAATGTATAGTAATGATCTAATTAAATAAAATGATATAATTTTTTTATATCATAATTGATGCATAAAATATTATTTTAATTGCAAAACTAATACACTATTAAATGGAACGATATAATTTTTGGCAACCGTGTCACAAAATATTACCCTAGTTGCAAAACCAATGCACTGAACTTGGGCCGAGGGTGATGCAAGTGGAAATCAAAGTACCAATCTTGAAATTATTTTCGACCGGCACATGTTAGTCACCATTCCGTACGTTGATGGTACCATATAAATTGGAAGCCAATCATTCCACGAGAGATATCTCCACCGGGGCAAAGAAGAGGTTCAAACAAAAAAAAAAAAACAAAAAAGTACGTTTGAACACGCACAAAACTTTGTTTTACCAGATTTTTGTTGCAACTTATTCAGATTCATAATTTATATCCTTGTTTGGCTGGATATGGATAAGAAATGTCTGGTTCCGTTTACAAGCTCTGTCTAAAGACTATATATCGGTTTCTTTGCATGTTTTTGATTTTTGTTCTGAATAACATTTTGCATGCTTTGTAGGCTTTATAGAGGTCTGAAACCATGAGTTCTTTTTAGCCATTTCCTGAGTTGCAGCATTAGATATAAGGCTGCCTTTTTTTCATCCTCCAGTAATTTCCATTTTCCAGACCAAAGACACGTACACAATAAATAATTTGTGGTTGCTGGGGCTCTTGAAGCAGTTTTTGTTTTCATTATTTAAGTACCATATGATTACAAAAGCGGGGACAATGTCTTTTTTGCTTGTCCAACACATGAAGCTTCTCGTCATTAAATACAGCAATTTTCTTTTCTATCGAAATTTTATGCGCTGATCGATTAATTTAAGTTGGCATCTGTTGAATTATAAATTACTGATATGTTCATGAAATAATGGGTTGATGAAGATGAATTATATGATTTTTCACTTATATCATCTCTAAATTTCCTTTCAACCACGGCTGGTCTTTCATGCAATGCACATGTATCACAAACACCATGCGCATGAACCACCGTACCAAACATATCCAAGTATACGAACCAAATAAAGGACCACAATAGGCTTCATTATCTTTGCTGATTGGCAGTAATGTAGTTCCATGCAGCTGGAAGAAGCTGTTCCCGATCCTAGCGTTGGAGTTTAAAACAAGAGCAGGAACTGATCCTAGAATTTTAATCCGAGTTGGTCCTTGCTCTTCCACTAGACCACTTGGATCCTGATACTGTTTATTTTGTTTAGAAAAAAAGAGCCTCCTTCCATCATGTTTGTACACTCAATATATCCCTGCTTGGCTGTTTGAGTCGCAAGAGAAATAGAGTTAATCAGCAATGTTTCCTCTGCGACTGATGATTCTGACATTGTTTATGTATTTTACTCCAATATGCTTGAAGCTCTGCAAAACGTTATGAACCATATCTGACGACTAGATGACATAATGCTGACATTGGGAGAAATTGGCTTGGTGTGTTGGGGATTTCCCTGTAACTTGGTTTTAGGAATCAGTAGCATTGTGCCTCAGTGCTGTTTAGATCACCTTTTGATGTACAATTATAATTTGAGATAAACAGATATCATTGTCACTAAGTTCTGTGGAGGTAAATTGGAATGCTGGACAGATCAAGGAATCAGGAGATCAGGTCATCCAAAATATGGCTCCAGTTGTGATCCCCAACTAAAGAAGACATTTATGATGCATCAAGGGATAATGATAGAAGGTAACACTGATCTGGCAGAGATTTTTTTTTTAAAAAAAAATAAAAATAAAAAATAAAAAAGGAATTGTTGGGGATAAATTTCGCTCCTGCCAAAGTCAAGTTCGGTGCCCAATCTGATGCGGCCAATAACCACAGAAGAGCTTCAGCGGACGCATCTTAACCGAACTCCTACATCCGACCGAACTCCTCAGCGGTCGTGCATCAGCCGATGTCCTTCAACCGATCGAACTCCTCAGCGGTCAGCCTTAGCCGAACCACCTAGCGGCCGAACTCTTTCTGATTGCCCAATCGTCGAGCTTCGGACTCCTAGCGGCCGAACTTCCATGAAAGCCGAACTTCTTATGATGGATTCCTACAGACGATCTCGCTACGGTTACACGACAATAACAATCGGCAATAACGATCGGCATTTATCGACAATAACGATCGACATTGATCAGGACAGTTACGACACTCATTAACCAAGGCGGTTACAACAAGCTCCCTCTATAAAAAGGACCCTCCGGATACACTTACGTCAGGTTCTGAAAATCCTTTTCTCTTCCTCAAAACTCTACCGAGCACTCCATTCCTGTTGGCCAGAGCTGACTTGATCGTCGGAGGGTCCTACCGGAGCCACCCCCCACCGGCTCCGGACGGGACGTTGTTTTGCAGGTCCTCAGCGGCGACCTCATCAGCCACTACTCCATCGGATTCCGGCGACGACCAGATTCTGCATCAACAGATTGGCGCTAGAGGAAGGACCGCCCGACAACGATTTTTTTCTTAAAGGAAGCCGAGTTTCCTTTGTTCTTAAAGGAGTGCTCGAAAAATCTCTCTTCCTCCTCTTTAAAATTTCCTTCCAAAAAGAAAAGATGCCCCCCAAAAGAGCCTCCACCCGGCGATCGGCAGCCTCCGCGGCCCGATCCCGTTCCGGTCCGTCCGCTCCCGCTCTAGCCCCGGCGACCCAGGCTCACTCTGTAGCCACGATAGACGCTGAGCAGTTTAACCTGCTCGTTCAGCAGGTTCGTGGCCTCACTGAGGCAGTTCAGGCGGTGCAGACCATGCACCAGTAGGCCCCCGTACCAGTTCAACTAATGCAGGATTCTTCAGAGTCGTGTGGTCCAATCCAGAGGCAATCGACATGGGCTACCCGACCTCCAATCCCTGGAAGAGGAAGGCAACGGAAGGAGAGCCCTTGTTCGGATCGCAGCTCGTTGTAGGGTGAAGCTTTACACCCATTCAGCAGGAAGACCTTGGAGATCAGAGACCGCGAGGATCTCCTAGATCAAAGGCTCTTAGAAATGAGCCGACGAATTGAAGAACTCCATCACAATCCCTCTTCACGCGGTAATGACATCTGCACTGACCCTCCTTTTTTGCAGAAAATCATGCAAGAATCGATTCCGCCGAACTTCAAGCTCCCACAATTCGAGAGCTACGATGGGATCACCGATCCGGTCGACCATCTAGAAGCCTTTTGGACAATGATGTTGTTCCATGGCACGTCAGACGCTATCTTGTGCCGGATTTTTCCCTCTATCCTTAAAGGGGCCGCTAGAAACTGGTATTCGGCGCTCAAGCCAAACACCATCTTATCGTTTGACCAGATGAGTCAATAGTTCGTGGCCCACTTTGTTAGTAGCCGACGTCCGCGCCGAGGTTCGAAGTCCTTAATGGCAATCAGGCAGAAGGAGGGGGAATCCATCCGAGCTTACATTACCCGATTTAATGCTCTGTATTGGAAGTTCGGGATTTGGACCAGTCTGTCGCGATGGCCGCACTCAAGGGCGGCCTTCAGAAAAATAACTTACTGTTCTTCCTGAAGAAAAGGTATCCTTAGGACTTCGCCGATCTGCTGGCTCAGATCGAGAGATATGCCCGTGCGGAAGAAGCCTTCAAGTTGAAGGACGAAGAAGCCTTAAGGGAGCAGCTGGCAGGCAATGAAGAGCCGAATGAAGTTCGGCCGCGCTCACAGACTCCCTCCGATAGCAGGCGGACCCGAACTCCTCAAGCTCATAAAGAAGCGCAAAGAAGCCCTACTCCCAAAAGATTCCGCGACTACGCCCCCATCAACGCTCCTCGAACTCAGATTCTCACCAAAGTTAAAAACCAACTGCCAAGACCAGAAGGGTTACGGTCTCCCCCAAACAAGCGTGACCGAAACAAGTATTGCTTCTACCATTGCGACCACGACCACGATATTGAAGAGTGCATCCAGCTCCGAGACGAAATCGAGGAGCTTGTCAGAAAGGGGCGGCTGGGTAAATTCGTTCAACGTCATCCTAAAGATCTGTAAAGGGCGCTGCCGTAACAAAAAACGATAAGGTCAACCGCCTCACGACGTCGTTACCCCAGATTCCAGCGTCGAAGCCAAGAGAAGCATACTCCAAAGTAAGGAGGCCAGCATGAGAAAGGAAAGGTCGTCCGTATGAAGAAGGGTGAAGGAACAACGCTGCCACGACCCTGAGTTACAAAAAATTCGAGAATACATTGCCAGTGGCTTTCTTTTAATAAAGTTCTTTCCTTTCAATGGTATATTATTTTTAGGTGCCAAAACTATGTAATGACAGGAAAAGAAGCAGTCAATAGTCGCCGTGTTAGGAACAGGAGGAAGACCTCGTCCTAACACGAGCAGGTCAAAGACCATCAACCTTCCGAGAAGTTCGGCCAAAGATAAGATTTCTTCCGAAAAGCAAGTTCGGCCAGAGATAAGATCTCTCCCGAAAAGCAAACTCGACCAGAGATAAGATCTCTCCCGAGAGCAAGTTCGGTCAGAGATAAGATCTCTCCCAAAAAACAACCTCGGCCAGAGATAAGATCTCTCCCGAGAGCAAGTTCGGCCAGAGATAAGATCTCTCCCAAAAAGCAAACTCGGCCAGAGATAAGATCTCTCCCGAGAGCAAGTTCGGCCAGAGATAAGATCTCTCTCAAAAAGCAACCTCGGTCAGAGATAAGATCTCTCCTAAAAAATAACCTCGGCTAGAGATAAGATCTCTCCCGAAAAACAACCTCGGTCGGAGATAAGATCTCTCCCGAGAGCAAGTTCGGCCAGAGATAAGATCTCTTCCGAAAAACAACCTCGGTCAGAGATAAGATCTCTCCCGAGAGCAAGTTCGGCTAGAGATAAGATCTCTCCCGAAAAGCAAGTTCGGTCAGAGATAAAATCTTTTTCGAAAAGCAAACTCGGCCAGAGATAAGATCTCTCCCGAGAGCAAGTTCGGCCAGAAATAAGATCTCTTCCGAAAAACAACCTCGGTCAGAGATAAGATCTCTTCCGAGAGCAAGTTCGGCCAGAGATAAGATCTCTCTTGAAAAAAAAAGTTCGGCCAGAGATAAGATCTCTTCCGAAAAGCAAACTCGGTTAGAGATAAGATCTCTTCCGAGAGCAAGTTCGATCAGAGATAAGATCTCTCTCGAAAAGCAAGTTCGGCCAGAGATAAGATCTCTTCCGAAAAGCAAAACTCGGCCAGAGATAAGATCTCTCCCCGAGAGTAACCTCGACTAGAAATAAGATCTCCCTCGAGCGACCCTGCCAACCTCGGTCAAGCTTTGACCCGGACCAGTACGGAGCCCAAAAGAAGACTTCGACAGTCGCCTTTTCTGCACTCCCTTCTTTCGAGTTTCGAACTCGGGAGTGGGGGGACTAGTGTTGGGGATAAATTCCTCTCCTGCCAAAGTCAAGTTCGGTGCCCAGCTTGATGCGGTCAATAACCACGGAAGAGCTTTAGCGGACGCATCTTAGCTAAACTTCTACATCCGACCGAACTTCTCAGCGGCCGTGCCTCAGCCGATGTCCTTCAACCAACCGAACTTCTCAGCGGTCAGCCTTAGCCGAACCACTTAGCGGCCGAACTCTTTCTGATTGCCCAATCGTCGAGCTTCGGACTCCCAGCGGTCGAACTTCAATGAAAGCCGAATTTCTTATGATGGATTTCTGCAGACGATCTCGCTACGGTTATACGATAATAACAATCGGCAATAACGATCGATATTTATCGGCAATAACGATCGACAATAACGATCGGCATTGATTAGGATAGTTACGACACTCATTAACCAAGACGGTTACAATAAGCTCCCTCTATAAAAAGAACCCTTTGGATACACTTACGCCAGGTTCTGAAAATTCTTTTTTCTTTCTCAAAACTCTACCGAGCACTCCATTCCTGTTGGCCAGAGCTGACTTGATCATCGGAGGGTCCTACCAGAGCCACCCCCCACTGGCTCTGGATGGAACATTATTTTGCAGATCCTCGGCGGCGACTTCATCAGCCACCACTCCATCGAATTTCGGCGACGATCAGATTTTGCGTCAACAGAAATTATTGCATATATCTTCCTGCTAGTTCAAATCAGACATGCTTTAAACAGTTACGACACTCATTAACCAAGGCGGTTACAACAAGCTCCCTCTATAAAAAGGACCCTTTGGATACACTTACGCCAGGTTCTGAAAATTTTTTTTTCTTCCTTAAAACTCTACCGAGTACTTCATTTCTGTTGGCCAGAGCTGACTTGATCATCGGAGGATCCTACCGGAGCCATCCCCCACCGGCTCTGGATGGAACATTGTTTTGCAGGTCCTCGGCGGTGACCTCATCAGCCACCACTCCATCGAATTTCGGCGATGATCAGATTCTGCGTCAACAGAAATTATTGCGTATATCTTCCTGCTAGTTCAAATCTGATGACAATTTCGCATGACCATCTGCATGGTATCACATCCTTCAAGAACTTAACCACTCGACTTTTATATTTGTAGCAGTTAATCTTGTTAATTGATTTGTAATGTTTACTTTGATTGGTGCCGGAGCTCTTGTTTCAGTTATTTCCAAAGTTCAGATCTTATTTCTCATGTGTTCCAATTGTAATGTGAAACATTCTAATACAAGTATCTGATTTTGACGGTTAAGACCTGCATTGGCTTCTACAAACGTACTCGGTCCAAGGAGGTGGTTCTGTAACAGGCTGGTTGTACCATTCTCAAGTTCAACTTGCAACCAATCATCGAACACACATCCAGCAACTTCTAAGAAAATAGCTGACCATTATTATATGGATAGAGAACAATATAGTTTAATCAACCTCATCACAAGCCAGAAAAAAAAAAAAAAAAAAAAACAAAAACAAAATATTATAGGCATGAATAGGAAAATCAAAACACGTCGATGATGCTCTAATCGAACCCTTTTTCTGCTGCTTGGAGGAGGTTCTAGTGGATTTGAGCTGGGCATTTTGCAAAAATGTCTACTCTATTTTTCATTTTTTGCAAGAATAAAAAAAAATTAAAAAAAATTGAATAGGAGAGAGAGGGAGTGGAATGAGAAATATCAGATACATACGAAATAAAATATAGGAAAAATATGGCTCATCAGCGAAGAAAGAAAGAGGGAAAGAGAACCTCTCATGGACGTGGGTTGTATCTTTCGAGCACAGATCTCAGTGCATCTTCAGCTTTGTCGTTTATATAAAGACATCGATCTCAAAGCGACCGGTGGATGAGTCCGACATATAAATTTGTTCTCCAGCATCGTCTGCCACCGCCGTCCACGGAGCCGGTCAAGTCCACTACTGCAAAGACTATTATATAGCTTCTCCCATAAGTTCAGTTATACCAACCCACTCGCGTGCCCATTGGTCAAGGATCAAGATGTACCGCACAAAACGTGACCAGAGATATAAGTCTCGGACCGACTTCGCTTTCCTCCTACTCCATAATCCCTGTACTTCACCAGAAGCCTTTGGAGTCTTTTCAAACCTCGAGCTATCTCCATTTAATGCCTTCCTTTTTTGACCTTCTATTCAAAGTCAAGGGCCCCCAACCCATTTCAGCCAGCGATTCCCGTTTCCCCGGACTATTTCTAAATTCCGTATCGTTTCCCCGCGCTCTTCTCTGGTGGCCTCTCCTGCTGGAGTGGACCGTGCTCGATCGAGGCTCTTGTCCGCCACGAGTATCTTCGTGGCTCGCATCGTCAACGATATCGCCAGAGTAAATACGGAAGCGAACGAAGCCCAAGTCCTTTGAATTAGAGGAAACGGCAGGGAAAAAGAAATGAGCAGAAGGAGTGTGGGTTTGACGACGACTCGTTCTGAAATCCCAGCCTTTGAATCTCTCGTGGGCTTCGCTCCTCCTCTCCTCCACCTTATAAACCCTTCTCTCCTATCCGGTTTCTGTTGGCCGAGGAGAAGAAGGCAGCGAATTGAATCCCTGAAAGATCGATCGTTGAATCCCGCCGTGATTTGGTCCTGGAGGTCAGAGGTGAGCAATCAATGTCATGAATCGTTTACGAACTTTTCTTCCTTCTTCTTCTTCTTCTTCTTCTTCTTCTTTTAATGATCAAGATTCGTTTTTTATGACGCTTTCTTGGTTTATTTGTCCTCTTTCGTGGGATTCGATATCTTGGAAGGATGGTCCTCGGTTTCCTGATGGGTTCCGGACAACGTGTGTGGTTTCTTGACTTCGAGTAGTTTAAAGATTTTGTTGAACTGGGAACTGATTGTGGTTTTCGTGATGGATGTGACATTGGGAAAATTTGTTTCTTTTTGTTGATTTGGAAGGGTTTTTTGAATTTAAGATGATCGTCTGGTTTCAATTTTTTTTCCCCCTTTTAGGATTTTAATGGTTCCTAGTGTTTAAATGCTTTGTTAAATTTGTAAAGATTAGAGGTAGAAGAAAAATTCGATCTTGGTATTTCTTTCTTTTGCTTGGAATTTCAGAAGGGTTCTTGAGATTAATTTCCTTTTGCCGAAGGTAAAAAGATGGATGACGACATTTCATCCATGCAACAGAGTTTCTTGCTTTTGCTTTGCTGTAATATCAAAATCATGTTTTCTTAACACTTTCCCTTTTCTGAGCTTAAATATGCAGATATTTCTAATTCTTACCAAGCCAGCTGAATTTGTGGAGTAGGCTTATTGTCAGGTTTTTATGTTTAGAGCCATGGATTTTTAATTTTATCAACTTTTAATATATGCCCTGATATCTGGATTTTTAGAGAGTTAAAATAATTAATGGAATCCTCAGAGTGATAACGTCAGATTTAGTTGTCAATGATACCAGCACACAGCATTTAGTTTTACATAGAAGGGGATGTTAATATACAGCTAAAGAAGAAATTTACTGACAGTGTGTTTGGTCCATTCTTGAAGAAATCTATTAGATTCTTATATCTTATGAACGAATGCTAGTTCATTTCAAAACATACCTTCTTGCTTTACATTGCTATTGTTGAACCTTAACTCGGGGAAAAAATTTTCTGGCAGGTTTGCTTGGTGTCAAGTTTTTCACTTGAAAGTTTCTGCTGCACTTGAGCAGTAGGTATTTACATAACTTTCTCGGAAGATATGAATCCATATATCGTTGGCATCTTTGTCCCCCTTCTGTTCTCTTTCATGTTACGGAAATCAAAGGATGGAAAAAAACGGGGAGTGCCTGCTGATGTTAGCGGAGAACCTGGATATGCAATTCGTAACTACCGTTTCACTTCCCCCGTGGAAACTCAGTGGGAAGGGGTCAGTACACTTGCTGAACTGTTTGAGGAATCCTGCAAGCGGTTCTCATACAAGCCTTTACTCGGCTCTCGAAAGCTTATTTCAAGGGAAACAGAACAAACCCAGGATGGTAGATCTTTTGAGAAGCTCCATTTGGGAAATTATGGATGGATGAGTTATGGTGAAGCTTTCAAAGCTGTCTGCAGTTTTGCATCCGGTCTAGTGCAGCTAGGCCACAAAAAGGATGAGCGTGTTGCAATATTTGCTGATACACAGGCAGAGTGGCTGATTGCCTTACAGGTGATTTATGTTATCTGATAACTATGCTTATGCTGCAAATGAAATTTGTAATTTAGACATTGTTCAATTTGGTGCCATATGCTTGAGATTTTCACTCTTCTTTATGCTTAGTAAAACATGAAGATACTTAAGTTAAACAAAGAAAATGGACATAGGTGGTTCTATGCAAGAATTCAGGTCCCAGCGGGACGTTGGGACGGGGTACCATCACACGTGTTGGGATAGGGCCATCTTGCTAGCATCTCAACGTCCTGATCGGGATGTCTTGAGACATCCTCTATCCCAAGTGTCGAGATGGGGCAAGATGGCGGCACATCCCATTTCATTGAAAAATCGGGACACCCCATCCCACAATATTTAAAACCTTGGTTCTATGCTTCTTTGCTTTTTGCTTTTAGTTAGATATGCTTTTTGGTGATTAAGAAAATGGAAAGCTTAAAATATTTAAGTATCTTAGTTGCATATCACATGACTATGATGGCATGCTAACAAACCTTCAATTAAACATTTTAAAAACTAAATATGCAAAAACACCTTCGCTTAGCATAAGATACAGTTCAGTTACTTGGAATTTATCATATAATAAGTGTCCTTTCAGCAATTACCAATTGATTCCTAACTTGGTTTTTGCAAGTGGCGTGTTCTATATTTTTGACCTGCAGATTAATGTCAGTGCATAATGCATAATGATTACATGTTTCCTGATGACATTTATTTTCAATTTGCTAATGTGATTTACTTTGCTTTCTTGAAATAGGGTTGCTTCAGGCGAAATATCACAGTGGTCACGCTTTATGCTTCTTTGGGGGAGGAAGCTCTTTGTCACTCATTAAATGAGGTTAGATGTTACACATGTTCTTGACATACAGAGTCTACATGTCCTGCATCAACTTGACTAAACATTGAATGTTCACTGTGATTTATATGCTTTCAACTTCTATTCACATTTCAACAGCTATAGACCAATGTATGTATTTCAGTGTTTGTCAAGTTTAATTAAGGATATGTCGCAGCATTTTTATTTTAAACCTAGGTCTTCCCTGATAGTTGTTGCTCAAAAGTAGTCATTTATGGTCGCAAAGCTATTTGCGCTTGAAATATTTATCTTACTCATCCTAAGTGTTGATTAATTTGCATAGTCATTCTTTTTTTATTTTATTTTATTTTATTTTATTTTTACAGTTTTATATTCCTAACTACATTTTATCTATATCAACAATATACTTATGTTTTCCTCATTCCCTCAATCATTCTCTTGGAATGGCATTCTTTGATATTTTCATATACTTAAATTTTGTTTTCATTATCATTGCTTAGACAGAGGTCTCAACTGTAATCTGTGGACATAAAGAATTAAAAAAGCTGGTTGATATAGCTGGACAACTTGCCACTATAAAACGTGTGATTTATGTGAATGATGAAGGCATCTCAAACGAAGTATCATTGGCTGAGAAGAATACTAATTGGACTATTACATCATTTGTGGAAGTAGAGAGCCTGGGCCGGGAAAATCCTGTTGATGCAGAGTTGCCTGTCTCAGCTGACATTGCAGTGATCATGTATACAAGTGGTAGCACTGGTTTGCCTAAGGTCGGTTTAAGCTCTGACATTCCCCTGTTTCTTATATCAGTTTAGAAATTATGTTTTATCACAAATCATTTTATTTTTCTGGCCGGTATGCTAATTTTGAAGCTATCTCGATGCTTTGTAGTTGTGGAGAACACTGTTTTATCCTTACAGCCTCAGGTTTCTAAAAACTTCTCCGAACTATGTGATTAAAATTTGAGACTTTTCCATGAAAATGCTGCACGGTGCCCTTACCTGTGTTGTGGGTTTTACGCTGACATTGTGTGACATATATCTTTGTACACTACACAGTTTTCATGCATATATGTGTGTATATGTATCTGCATCTCCGTGTGCATGCATGCATGCATTATGAATTCATTTGTCTATGGGTCTCCATGTGCATGCGCTGTGTGCATATGTGTTTGCAAACACTTGCTTTCATATATACAAATTGAATTACACTTCCTTGCCATGATATGTACCATACCCATTATCTTACCATGTATGTTGATTAGTAACTTTGTTCTGTCAGCCGCAACTTTGATGCTGTGAGGGAGTTCAGCTATGCACATGCATTCATACATGTATCTGTTCGCCAATTGCTTGTTCAGTAAACTGCTATCTTAGTTACTTTATTTTTAGGCTATCAAGTTATTTTTGTGATGCAGTTCATCCACGTGCAAAGCGAGTTGTTGTGGGATTCTTTGGCCCCCTTTTATTGGAACTTTACAAGAAAAAATCAATTGCTATGAAATTTCAATTTCGATGTGCTTTATCACATTTCCTTGTTATTTTCTTTTTATGCCTAACCTGATTCATATCACCATATGATGGTTAGCCCTACTAGCTTCTTTTGCTGATAGACATGACTTCTGTGTATTTCTAAGTTCTCTTTTAGTCGCTTTTGGTTTAAAGCATGCCTGTTTTGCCAGTTTTGTCTTTTGGGCCCTTACATTTCACACAGAGCTGTTTTTGTCTACAGTGCGATGTTTTGAACTCCCTCGCAACTTTTTTATTATTTTGAATTAAATCTGCTATCTGAGCTGGTATCTGTATCTGTTTCCTTTTCCAGAAAGTAGATTATATTTTCTTTTGCTGCTTTCACTTGAGTTCATGGTTATTGGTTGCTAATATGATCGATTAAAAATATTCTATATGAGATTGGATCCCATATGAGAAATGTAGGATTAATATTTCAGAATGATAATGTAGGTGGAATAATTCAGGAATATGTTGCTAAGTTTGTTCAAAAGGCTTTCTTCTTGTCAATATTTTAGTTCCTCATTGATAAGAAAACTGATATTGTTATCATAGACCTAGTTAAAGGGTTTTTTTTTTTTTTTTTTTTTTAAGAGCTATTTGAAGGACCTTAGTTTCAAATTTCTCTTCTCAATTATTTTGTTCTTATTGACAGATGGCCACATTCAAATTCCAATCTTGCCACCATTAGGGCAGTGGCCTTAAATTATGGACTTGATCACTCAGAGTAGACGGAAAGACCATGCAACATGACCTTACCCAAAATCGTCTTCCTACTAAAAAACCTAATTTTTGGTAATATCTGGCTTTTGTTGAATCAGCTATATTGGGGTGCCAACCATGCTTTTGATCTTCCCCAAACTGAAAAATAGTACAATTTTTTCATGATAATAATCAAATTAACCTCCACCATTAATTTGACATTGTCAGCGTTGAAGCTGATTGTCCATTCAACAGGTTTGTTTTTTAGCAATTTGAAAATTACTTTTGGTGCACATGAGAGTGTCATAATCATAACCTAGATGAGTAAGTGGACAGTTCTCAATAGTAAGCTCATCTTCTAGGTGCCTTATGAATAGTTCCAAACATTCTTCATCTTAGCTTTTGTGCCATTTGCTGCTTATGTGCATTCAATCTCTTTTAGCTAATTTTAAGTTAGTATAGAATTTTGTTTGTGTAATTGTATGAATTTAAAGATACATACATAAGATTTGGAGCCTGTCTTGCGGTTTTCTGAATGGAAAATCAATAATGTAATCACGACTAACATCTGAGATGCCTGAAAACCTAAATTAAATGTTCCGGAGATTTCTTGTGTGTTGAGTTATAAAAAATTGACAGCTTTAATCTGTACAATTGGTTTGAATAGATTTATTATTTGAAATTATTCAAATCTGGCTAATTTGGCTCATCTTTGTTTTAACTTTTAAAATGTGTTTAAGAATGGTGCAGTACTGTTGTCACACAGAAATCTTACACCAACAGTTACACCGTTGAAATGTAATTTTTCTATTGTGCCGCTCCAGTCGTGTCAATGTCAATGAGCGGATTAATAAGAAGTTACATGTTAGATGTGTAACTTTTTCGTGTGAGATTTCTGATTTACCAAAGCATTTCGTCAAACAACACAGATTCTTGAATCATATATATATTTTGATTTTTGACACATTAGTTTTACCAGCTCTATCCTTTTTGGTTCACTTGATGCGCATTTCCAAGCCTTGAAGGCATTTAACTTTTGTTTTTTTGGCATCTTATATATTTATTTCACCACTGAGTGATGTGGATCCTCTGTTTAGATGCCAAACTGTGTATCATGCACCAAAAGAATCTGGGCTTGTATCTTATTAGTACAATTCTAGCCCTCCTCATTTTAGATGGCAAACCATGTATTATGCACCAAAAGAATTTGGGCTCAAATCTTATTAGTACAATTCTAACCCCTCACCTCTCTCTCTCTCTCTCTGCATCTGTGGATGCATGCTTGTGGCATCCTTGTATTACTAAAAAGTAAAAACTCAGCAATGCTGAGGATGCTGCTTAAGCTAGTTATGTCTACTTATTTTTTTTCTGGCAACTCTCATGTAGGGGGTAATGATGACACATGGCAATGTCCTAGCTACAGTTTCAGCTGTTATGACAATTGTCCCTGCACTTGGTAGTAAAGAAATATACTTGGCATACCTGCCTCTAGCTCATATACTTGAGTTAGTAGCAGAGGTAAGGGATTTCAAACCACATCAACTACAAACTTGGATGAAACCTCATGCATGTCATTCATGGTTAAGTTTCTTCTTTTCTCTAACTAATATTCTGTATTGTGCATATTTTCCATGTAGAATGTAATGGTTGCTGCAGGAAGTTCTATAGGATATGGGTCGCCTTTGACTCTTACTGATACATCAAACAAGATAAAGAAAGGAACAAAGGGTGATGCTTCTGTCTTGAGGTCAACACTGATGGCTGCAGTACCTGCTATTCTTGACCGTGTTCGTGATGGTGTGCGGAAAAAAGTAATGACACTTTTCCATGTGGATTTTTAAGTATCTTTCTGCACATGATTTCTGTGAGACTAATTGCATGTGTTTCTTTTTCTTTTTTCCCTTACACAACATCAGGTAGATGCAAAGGGTGGCCTATCAAAGAAGTTATTTGATATTGCATATTCTCGTAGGTTGGCGGCTATTAATGGAAGTTGGTTTGGAGCGTGGGGTCTAGAGAAGATCCTATGGGATATTCTTGTCTTCAGAAAGGTTCGATCAGTTTTGGGAGGTCATGTCCGTTTCCTACTTTCTGGAGGGGCTCCTCTCTCCGGTGATACACAAAGATTTATCAACATATGCATGGGGTTAGTATGATACACAAAGATTTATCAATAAAATAAAAATAACTCGGAATTAAACTATGAGCCCCTATTGCATGCATTTATGGGTGTTTTAACATTGTAAGTTTTTAAATAAGAATTTATGCCTTCTTTGGTCTTTATGTTATGAAAAGATGAAGTAGCAACTTAAGGATTGTTGCTTCACGTAAACATAATTCTGCAATACCCATATTTTTGGAAAATGAAACAAATGCAACAAAATGGAATGAATACTCTCATTGATTCACCAATTGGCATATGCTGCCTTCGATCCTTGGCTTTTTGGCATATTTTGACAACATGTGTAGTGATTTTTTCAGAACATTTGCAGTGATTTTTTCAGAGGGTATCTGAGGATATTTATCCTCATAATTCATGAATTTTTTGTAAGTCACTCAATTATTTTGGATGTTTGATAGGCATTACATTGCATAGTTCCAGGCAAGTGTCATTAGGAGATTGAGTGTAGATAAGTGGAACCATATAAATATTTTAAAATGAAGATGGATAATGGTACTTGACCTTTGTAATGGGAACAAAAGAGTTGGTGAAATTTCAAACACATTCAAATGTGAAAAAGATTTCTAAATGAATGTAAACTCCCGAAACATGTAACCACGGACTTTTGTTGAACCAGCAATCATATATCATGGCAATCGTGGCATTGTTAATGTCATACTTTCATCTTATTCCTTGACTTGTCTCCTCCTCAACCAGAGTCATTGTCCCCGTGTTTGGTTCAAACAGAATGCAGATGCCTGATGATGATAGTTGAGGGAGAATCTTTGTATGGTAGTTTCAGATAAACAAAGGCATAGATGAGTTCCTAGATAATGTCTATACAAAATATACAGCATTGAGATTACAAGATTAAGTTTTAAGTGTAATTTCAGCTTTGAATGCTGGTTGTATGAGTGGCAAGCACATTGTAAAACAAGGGCATTCCATCTTGACTTTTAAGAAGGTTAGAGATTTGGAAGAAATATCTCAGATTTTTTCACTCTATGTAACTACAAAAAAAAAAAAAAAAAGGAAAGGAAAAGAAATTCTTTGCCTTTTCCAGATATCTTTTCAAATCAATTAAATTAAAAAATAATGGAGAAGTCAAGATAACATCCAGAAAGTATTAACATGTAATGCTTTTTCTGGTTCAAAGTTTGAAAAGAAATGTCAAGATGTTGAAGGGTTGTTAATTCTCTTCGCTAACCTGGATTTTCGGCTGGCGATGATACCACACGAGGAGGTAAGTTTCCAGAAGTGTATTATATATTGGCCACTGGGCCTCAGGCATGTTTGAAGTTACATTCTGCTGACATAGATTCTTTGTGAAGCATACCATTTATTTGACATTTTTAGTAAATTCTCAAGTTAGGGGTGCCTTTATGTTAGCTGTGTCCTTGTGATACAATATACAATGTTTATACTAGGTAATATGTCAATGTCTTGTCTTCTTGACGTCATTTATTCTTCTTCGGTGATAGTCTCATGTGATTAAAACATTGATGATTCTTCTGTGAAGAAGATTGTGGGACATATCACGCAGTTCCCTTTTTCGTGTCAAAACTTTGGGTTTTCAGCTCAATTGTTGACCAGTTCGCTTTTTGCCAAGAAGCACCAAATAGCTTTCTTATAGGTAGCTTGCCAAAGCAACCAAGACATGTCACTAGTTTTCAATTTTGAATCCCTCTGAGGTTGGAAGAACTGCAGCTCCAAATATTAAGTTGATCAATTATATATAGAAGGTGATCTCTTCTAGTTAATAGTAGGTTCATTTAGGTATTCCAGCTAACAATATTTGCATTTTTATATTTGTAAAGGCTCAAATGCCTGTATACCTTTAAACTAACCTACTTTATATGATGTCCAGGGCTCCGATAGGGCAAGGATATGGTCTCACTGAAACTTGTGCTGGAGGAACATTTTCTGAATATGATGACACATCTGTTGGTCGTGTTGGTGCTCCACTTCCTTGTTCATTTATCAAGGTAAAAATGTTATTTTCTCATTTCTTTGATAAGTGCAGCTTTTCGAGGAAATTGCTTTGGCAGGATTAATTGGCAGGCCTTCTATTGCTAATGTTTCTCTCTCTCTCTAATCATCTATTTTCCTGCAATTACACCTTTAAAGTCTCTCTCTCTCTCTCTCTAATCATCTGTTTTCCTGCAATTACACCTTTAAAGGATATGAGTTTATGATGCCTTCAAATATGCTAATTTTTTTTTTTCATGTTCTATGTTTTCATGAAGTTCACTTTTATGAAGTTCTCTGCATATCGTTTATGATTTAATTGATTTTTTTCCCAACTTTCAGCAAGAGGCATGGCAATTATTTTATCATTATATCATATAATGCAAGCAATAATGTATTTCTTGGCATAGTGAGTTCCAGATGAATCCAACCCCTAGTCATTAGTTTATCTATTAAAAATATATGCCAATGACAATTGAAGAACTTTTAGGTCTATATATATGACTACTTCCTACACTTTCTTGTATACGTTCTTAGTATTCTCATTATGACCTTTGTTTCTTCTTTCTTTTATCGAAATTGCCAAACTACTCTAGCATCACCACCTATAATTCATTTTTGTCTCCATTTTTTCGGGAAAAGAACCTGTAAATATTAGAAGAACTTATCTTTTAAATTTTACCAACATGCATGTCCTATTTCTCCTCCCGTTGCCCATATCAAATCCTAACCTCATGGAAAAAAATAACATGCTGAGGTAATAGTATCTTTGTTACTCCTGGTTGTTCAATCTTTATGAACACTGGCCAGTGGAAGTTTGTTTGTCAGTTCCAACAACTAGTAGTACTAAGAACTGCAATAGATAAGAGGATCCATATCAAATTTGATTGATCCACCTTTTCTGCATCTTCATCCAATACTATAAAAATTTCCCTTATATTCCATTAAAAGTACTTATTTGTCACTGAACACAAATGTACTTACCAATAAAAAGTGTCCCTTACATGGTTTATCCTCATATTAATTGTAAAACATCCACAATCATTAACATAGGGTGTACTTCTATGTATCAGCTGATTGATTGGCCAGAAGGTGGATATTTAATTACAGATTCACCAATGGCTCGAGGGGAAATAGTTATTGGGGGTCCAAACGTAACTCCAGGTTATTTCAAAAACGAAGAGAAAACAATGGAGGTTTACAAGGTAGGTTGCCATCGCAATGCTGTAGGAACCTGTTTTACATAATTTGTTTGAGGCTAATCATGATGTATTGATGTCTTATTGAAAAGGTTGATGAAAGGGGGATGAGATGGTTTTACACTGGTGATATTGGTTGTTTTCATCCTGATGGTTGCCTTGAAATTATTGACCGTAAGAAGGATATTGTGAAACTCCAACATGGTGAATATGTTTCTTTAGGAAAGGTATGAAAATTATGTATGGTATGTCTTGTATTATTGCAAACCAACTTCTTCAGATACAGAGATTGCTGTCAGTGCCCCTTTATTATTGCAAAATAACTATTTCTTCACAGGTAGAGGCTGCTCTCATTGTGAGTCCTTACGTCGACAACATCATGATCCATTGTGATCCTTTTCACAGTTATTGTGTCGCACTTGTGGTACCTTCACAACAAGCAGTAGAAAATTGGGCTATGAAGCAGGCAATTGCTTACAGTGATTTTGCGGATTTATGCCAAAAGGAGGAAGCCATCAAGGAAGTGCATGGATCATTAGTAAAGGTTTGCATTTATTTTTCTTATTATTCTATTTATTATAAATAATGATAAGAAACTGTGCTAAATGTGAGGTGGTTCCCTCAGTTTCATCAGGTATGATCAAACGGGACTTATGCTAGTTACTTCCAAAAATAGTTTTAGGTTTCTAGTTTTGTAAAATCTAGTCGTCACTTACTAAAATATCAACATATGCTACTCATTTTAAAAACATGCTAAGTTTTCCTCTAAGCAAGAAGTGCGCTAAGTTTACTGGGTGTGATGCATTTTTATCATAGCATGTTAGTTGGAGTTAAATGTTTCCGATCAAAGTTAAGGGATATACTAGTCGTTGTTGTAATTTATAACATGAAGCAAGATGCGAAGAAGGAAAGTTAATCCATCTGTAGCATCTTTTCTTCCTGCAAAACCTCTTTCTGTGTCCTAATTGAATACCTTGAAGGATGACAGTCAACAGACCAGGACTCTTGACTTCTAAACAGCAAAGCGTCCCCAGGTTTTCCATACTCTATTAGGCTAACTTACCATGCACTGGTAATACACCTAGGCTAATCTACAGCAACCCTACTGATACACTCGAGGGCAACATATTCATCTCAATTTTATGATGACGAATTAGCTTCCTGGAGTTACATAATTGTAGCAGAGCTTGATGATCGGATCCATCTTGGATACAGCTAAGAATTCCTTTTTTTTTCTTTTCTTTTTCAAAAGAGAATTTTAAGAATCTGTAAAAAAAAATTATCATTGAAGAAGGGAGGATAATAATCTTCAGATGGAGCCTCGGCTAAGTGCTAAGTTGACGGGCACTTGCTTAGGTGATGGTTCAAAGAAGTGGCCTATATATGCTACAAGGTTGTTGCATCAAGAAATTAGGTAAACCACCTCCCAACAGAGGGGACATCAAACCCACCAGCTCAAATGTCTCAAGAGAATGCTGAATTTCACAATTATAGGAACTTTTCTGCCAAGAATGCCAATTTCCTTTTTCTCCCTTTTTCGCCTTTCCCATGTAACATATGCTGTTTGCACGTTGGTTGTCATCTCTGTTACTGATCCCTGTCACTGCATTGCATACTCTATCATATGGTTGTAGGACATGGTCGATGCATCATCTTTCTTTCAAGGTGTATGTGGTGCATAATTTATTTTTGTGGTCTTATCCAACTGATTTATTTATGGTTGATCTCTCATCACCTGTAATGAGTAAAATGGCATAGAAACTGCTTGTAGGGATATATTCTGGTTGTTGTCTCCAATTACTTTTGTGATGGAAAAACAGAAACACGGCAAGTTATTTTCATTTTGATCCTGCGTCTTACAGGCAGCAAAACAAGCACGTTTGGAGAAGTTTGAAATCCCATCCAAGATCAAATTGCTTCCCGAACCATGGACACCTGACTCCGGTCTTGTCACTGCTGCATTCAAGCTCAAGAGGGAGAACATTAGAAAGGCATTTGCTGATGATCTTGCCAAGTTGTATGCTTAAATCTTAGGTAATTATGAGAGGAATTTTGGGTGCATGAAGCTTTCAGTTAAACAAATTCTTGTTGACGTGCCCAAGTTTTTGTACAATTTACGTTTGCTTTTCAATCGAAATATTAAAGTTTGTTTTTAGTGAACCTGAAATCTACGATTTACATTATTTTTGATAAATTTTTAAATAGGGGTTGTTTGGATGCACGAACCGTGTGTATATATATATATATATATATATATATATATATATACATATATATCAATTTTTAATAGCTGTAGTTCAGAAGAAGCATAGTTGGTTGGTGAAGAACTTCGATATATATCAATTTCAGAGGAGTTCAGACTCTTGAAGGAAATATGATTGGAGGGGATCATCTGGAAGGAATGCTAGCTAAAATCTGGAAGCAATCCGCTAGAGGAATTCGATTGAAGGAGAAGTTTGGAAGGAGTTCGGCTCCTGAAAAAGTTCGATCGAAGGAGAAGTTCGGAAGGAGTTCGGCTTCTGGATGAATTCGACTAAAGAAAAAATTTGAAAGAAGTTCGACTCCTGAAGGAACTCGTCTGAAGGAGAGATTCGAAAGAAATTTGGCTCATGTAGAAATTTGACTGAAGGAGTCCGGAAGGAGTTCGGCTCATGTAGAAACCCAACTTGAGGAGTCCGAAAGGAGTTTGGCTCCTGTTGGTGCAGAAATCCGTCCTCGCCGGAGGTCGCTGGAGTCGAGGCCGCCGAGGTCGCCGTCGGGGACCTGCAAAACGAAGTTCCGTCCGGAATCGGTGGGGGGGTGGCTCCGGTAGGACCCTCCGACGCTCAAGTCAGTTTCCGGCCAACAGTAATGGAGTGCTCGGAATGGGTTCCGGAGCTTAGAGATGAGGAGGAGAGCTTAGAGAGTCGAGAGTTCAGAGAGCTTAGCCTTGGCGTATCTAGAGGGGTCCCTTTATAGCGGAGCTTAGTTGATGGTGACGGCCATGCCGTCTGGCAGAGAGTCGTCGGACAGCATGGAGTTCGGTACGGAGAGGACGGCATCGTCCGGTGGATCGTGGGAGCCATACTGGCACGTCGTGGGCCGCATGGAGTCCGGTACGGAGAGGAAGGCGTCGTCCGGTGGATCGTGGGAGCCATACTGGCACGTCGTGGGCCGCATGGAGTCCGGTACGGAGAGGAAGGCGTCGTCCGGTGGATCGTGGGAGCCATACTGGCGAGTCGTGGGCCGCATGGAGTCCGGTACGGAGAGGAAGGCGCCGTCCGGTCTTGCTGCAGGCGACAGTTCGTCCAGAGGAGTTCGGACTTGTAACAGAGTTCGGCCGAAGGGGAAACCCGGGAGGAGCTCGGCTGGCTGAAGGGTCGGCCATCTGTAGAGTTCGGCCGAGGGACGATTGCCGAGGAGTTCGACCGCCTGGGCTCGCCTGGAGTCGGTCCGAAAGGAAAACCCGGGAGGAGTTCGGGTGGCCGAACGGGCGTCTGGGAGGAGTCCGTCTCCCGAAGAAGTCCTGCCGCTTGGAGTCCAAGGAGCTCGGCCGTCAGGAAGTTCGGCTGGCGGTGGGAGTTCGGCCCGGAGCCTGGCGCTGGGGAGTTCGGCAGCTAGGTAGTTCGGCCCGGACCTTGGCGCAGGGGAGTTCGGCCTCTAGGCAGTTCGGCCCGGACCTTGGTGCAGGGGAGTTCGGCCTCTAGGCAGTTCGGCCCGGACCTTGGTGCAGGGGAGTTCGGCCTCTAGGCAGTTCGGCCCGGACCTTGGTGCAGGGGAGTTCGGCCTCTAGGCAGTTCGGCCGTGGTAGGGGCTCGGCCTGGCGCCTGGCGCTAAAGCTCTTCAGCGGCTACTGGATTACATTGGGCTGAGCGTCGGGCCGGGACTTCGGCAGGAGCGGGATTTATCCCCAACAGTAGCCCCCCCACTCCCGAGTTCAAAAATTGAAGGAAGGGAGTACCAAAACAGGCGACTGCCGAAGTCTTCTTCCAGGCTCCGTATTTGTTGCAGCTGAAGCTCGGGGGAGGTCTCATCTCCAGCCAATATTGACGCTGAAGTTGAGGCTGAGGCTTGGGGGAGACCTCATCTTCAGTCGATGTTTGGAGTTGAAATGGAACTCGTTTCCAGCTAAAGTCGATGAAGCTGATGTTGAAGCCGAAGTAAATCTCGCCTCCTACGGTCGAGGTCGGATTTGAGCTCCTCGGGGGCGACATTGTCTTCATCAGCTGAAGTCGACTCGAGGGAGACCTCCTCTCTTGCAGCCGAGGTTGAAGTGCGCGCTCGGGGGAGATCTTATCTCCTGCAGTCGAGCTTCTTCGGGGGAGATCTCGTCTCTAGCCGAGGTTGGTGCTCGCGTTAGGACGAGGTTCTCCTCCTGTTCCTAACCGAGGTTGTTCACGGTCGCTCAGGAGAGATCTTATCTCTAGCCGAGGTTGTCAACGGTCGCTCGGGAGAGATCTTATCTCTAGCCGAGGTTGTTGCTCGCGTTAGGACAAGGTTCTCCTCCTGTTTCTAACCGAGATTGTTCACGGTCGCTCGGGAGAGATCTTATCTCTAGCTGAGGTTGACAACGGTCGCTCGGGAGAGATCTTATCTCTAGCCGAGGTTGATGCTCGCGTTAGGACGAGGTTCTCCTCCTGTTCCTAACCGAGGTTGTTCACGGTCGCTTCGGGAGAGATCTTATCTCTAGCCGAGATTGTCAACGGTCGCTCGGGAGAGATCTTATCTCTAGCCGAGGTTGATGCTCGTGTTAGGACGAGGTTCTCCTCCTGTTCCTAACCGAGGTTGTTCACGGTCGCTCGGGAGAGATCTTATCTCTAGCCGAGGTTGAAGTGCGCGGTCGGGGGAGATCTTATCTCCTGCGGCCGAGGTGCGCGCTCGGGGGAGATCTTATCTCCTGCGGCCGAGCTTGTTGCTCGCGTTAGGACGAGGTTCTCCTCCTGTTCCTAACGCGGCGATTATTGACTGCTGCTCTCCTGTCATCGCATAGTTTTCGCATCCAAAAATAATATTATGCAGAGGAGAGAATTTTACCGAAGGGAAATCGCGGACAGCGCGTTCTCGTTTGAGGGGTCGACGGGGCGTTGTTCCTCGGAGCTCCCTCGAGCAGCAAGTCCCGTCCAGACGACCTCCTCTATCTCATGCCGGCCTTCATAATTTGGACCATGCTTCTCTTGACTTTGTCGCTGGGGATGACAATCACCGATGTAGCTAGCTCCTAGCTCCTCCCCGGGGTGGCGTTGATGACGCCGCGGGACGGCCAACCTTCTTGTCTTTTCCAGTTACGGCAGTGCCTATAGCCGATCTTCTCCTTGATCGCGCATGTTTGGAGAGGCCGTAGTCCTTCAGGTCTTGGCGGCTGGCTCTTAACTTTGCCGAGGATTCGAGTTAGAGGAGCGGGTCGAGGATTCGAGTTAGAGGAGCGGGTCGTAGCTGCGGAATCTTTCGGGAGGAGGATTTCTTCGCGCCCTTCTGTCGGGGCTTCCTTTGCGGTGAGCTCGAGAAGTTCGGGCTTCGCTTGCGTGGAGCTTCATTCCGCTTTCCCGCGAAACTTTTCGTGGGAGAACTTCATGCTTCTTTGTCGGGGAGTTCGGCCTCGATCGCCCTGGGGCGGTCTCGAGCACGGTCGAACTTCACTTGGGTGATCTGCGAAGTTCGGCCTCCTTTATGCCGAACTTCAGGCGTGGGAGAACTTCGTTCCGTCCTTGCCGGTGCCGATCTTCATTTCGCCTTGATGATGAGCCTTGGGGGAGCTCGGCTTTTCTTCGAGCCGAACTTCATTCCTCTTTCCCACGAGACCCGCCGTGGGAGAACTTCCTGCTGCTCTTGTTCGGACGAGTTCGGACGAGCTCGAGGGGAGCTCGGCTTTTCTTGCCCGAACTTCGTTCCGCCTCCGGTGAACACTTTGTAGGCGGTTCCTTTGGGGGACATACTGGAGCGTGAGTTCGGCCTTACTTGCGCCGAACTTCGTTCCGCTTTCCCGCGGAAGCTTCCGCGGGAGGACTTCATACTTCTTTGTCGGAGCTTCCTCGATGACGGGCTCATGGGTGGGTTCGGCCTTCCTCGCGCCGAACTTCATTCCGCTTCAGCGGGGGAACTTCTGCTCTCCGTTTCTCTCTTAGGGGCGATTGGGCTCTTCCTTAAGGCTGATTCCTCGCGCCCTCATGGCGGGCTTGCTGGTGGAGTCGCCATCGGAGGTTGCTGTATAGCCTGCAACGCCTCCGTGAGGCCACGGATCTGTCGGACAAGCAGGCCAAACTGCTTCACATCCACCGCGGGTGCAGGTGGAACCTAGGCCGCCGGGGCTGAAGCAGGAACAGACGGGCCTGGACGGGATCGGGTCGCAGAGGTCACCGAACGCCGTGCGGAAGCTCTCCTAGGTGGCGTTTTCTCTTCGAAAGAGAAAAGGAAGATCTCTGGAGAGGGAAGAGAAGGGTCGCCGAGCACTCCTTTAAGAACAAGGGAACCTCGAAGGTTCAAGCCCTTCCTCTAGCGCCAATCTGTTGGTGCAGAAATCCGTCCTCGCCGGAGGTCGCTGGAGTCGAGGCCGCCGAGGTCACCGCCGGGACCTGCAAAATGAAGTTCCGTCCGGAACCGATGGGGGGGTGGCTCCGGCAGGACCCTCCGACGCTCAAGTCAGTTTCCGGCCAACAGTAATGGAGTGCTCGGAATGAGTTCCGGAGCTTAGAGATGAGGAGGAGAGCTTAGAGAGTCGAGAGTTCAGAGAGCTTAGCCTTGGCGTATCTGGAGGGGTCCCTTTATAGCGGAGCTTAGTTGATGGTGACGGCCATGCCGTCTGGCAGAGAGTCGTCGGGCAGCATGGAGTTCGGTACAGAGAGGACGGCATCGTCCGATGGATCGTGGGAGCCATACTGGCACGTCGTGGGCCGCATGGAGTCCGGTATGGAGAGGAAGGCATCGTCCGGTGGATCGTGGGAGCCATACTGGCACGTCGTGGGCCGCATGGAGTCCGGTACGGAGAGGAAGGCATCGTCCGGTGGATCGTGGGAGCCATACTGGCGAGTCGTGGGCCGCATGGAGTCCGGTACGGAGAGGAAGGCGCCGTCCGGTCTTGCTGCAGGCGACAGTTCGTCCAGAGGAGTTCGGACTTGTAACAGAGTTCGGCCGAAGGGAAAACCCGGGAGGAGCTCGGCTGGCTGAAGGGTCGGCCATCTGTAGAGTTCGGCCGAGGGACGATTGCCGAGGAGTTCGACCGCCTGGGCTCGCCTGGAGTCGGTCCGAAGGGAAAACCCGGGAGGAGTTCGGGTGGCCGAACGGGCGTCTGGGAGGAGTCCGTCTTCCGAAGAAGTCCTGCCGCTTGGAGTCCAAGGAGCTCGGCCGTCAGGAAGTTCGGCTGGCGGTGGGAGTTCGGCCCGGAGCCTGGCGCTGGGGAGTTCGGCAGCTAGGTAGTTCGGCCCGGACCTTGGCGCAGGGGAGTTCGGCCTCTAGGCAGTTCGGCCCGGACCTTGGTGCAGGGGAGTTCGGCCTCTAGGCAGTTCGGCCCGGACCTTGGTGCAGGGGAGTTCGGCCTCTAGGCAGTTCGGCCGTGGTAGGGGCTCGGCCTGGCGCCTGGCGCTAAAGCTCTTCAGCGGCTACTGGTTACATTGGGCTGAGCGTCGGGTCGGGCTTTGGCAGGAGCGGGATTTATCCCCAACAGCTCCTATAGAAATTCGACTAAAGGAGTCTGGAAGGAGTTCGGCTCCTAGAGAAACTTGACTGAAGAAGAAGTCTGAAAGGAGCTCGGCTCTTATAGAAATCCGATTGTAGGAGAAGTCCAGAAGGAGTTCGGCTCCTGTAGAAATCCGACTGAAGGAGTCCGAAAAAAGTTCGGCTTCTGGAGAAACTTGACTGAAGGAGAAATTCGGAAGGAGTTCGGCTCCTGTAGAAATTCGATTGAAGGAGGAATCCAGAAGGAGCTCGACCGCTGAGGAGTTCAGCTGGAGCTCGGCCACTGAGGAGTTCGGCCGACTAAGGTTTAGCCGTTGGAAGAGTTTGGCTGGCTGAAGAAGTTCGACTAAGATTTGGCTGCTGGAGAAGAATTTTCGATCGAAGTTCTTCCATGATTACCAGCTGCATTAGGCTAAGTATCATACTGGACTTCGACGGGAGCGGGGGTTTATTCCCAACAGATATATATGTTATTCGGATGCAAAAATTTATATCCATATTTATTTTAAATGAATATGGATGTAAATAGGATATCGAAACTATGGATATAAATTCAGATATAAGTTGGATGATTAAATTTTATGGCTGGAATCAAATATATTACTAAGTAAATGATAAATCAAGATAATAGTATATTAATATAATTATTTATTTTTTTAAAAAAATATAAATATTTTATAAAATTAAATAAAATTATAAATAGAATCTAAAATGGTTTGGATGGTTAACTATTCATATCTATATTTATTTTTTTTAATGGATATGAATATAGATGTTCAAATTTTTATCGGATGGATTTTATCTATTTCACTTTCACCCCCATGAGAAAGAGTTTGGACGCCAGACTTTTCTTTGGTACATGTTCAAGGTAAGCTGCTCAAACTCATGATTCCTCCAATGTGTAATCAAATATGGATCCGCTGCGAGAGCGTTACCCTTTATAGCTGCAACCTGTAATGAAACCACCATCTTTTCATTATCAATTCTCTGTATCTCCTATCTTTTAGAACTCCGTGTAAGACTTCTCCAAAGCCTGAGTTATCCTCCCCAATCAGAATTATGCCTTCATCCAATGGACTGTGGGTTTTCTGGCCAGCATACGGCAGTAATCGCTGTCCAAGAAAGCGTTCCACATCTTTGTTTTGTTAAAAGCAAGGTTAAATATAAAAGAAACGGGGACTTCAGATTTCTGGGCTTGGCTTGAACTTGAACTCAAAAAAAAGAAGAAAAATGGTAAAAGGGTAGCACTGCGCTTACCAATACAAACGATTAAATTCAATCAGTTTGATGGTTTGTGATAGAGGTTCTACATAATAAGTGTTGCTGGTGAACAGAAAAGCAAAGAAAGTTTCCATATTGGATAGCTTATGATTTATTTTTGCCTTTTAAGGAAAAAAAAAAACAATGTCGTTAAGAAACTATACAAGTTACATAAGACATCTAAGCATATTTAATTACCAAATAAATATTTTTTTGAGAATTATATTAGTTCACAATTTTGAGGATTCAAAACAGTAGAATGCAAATAGTTGTTGCATGTAGGATTTTCCCTTCATTTTTAGATTTAACTGGGTAGGTCTTCCACGTGAAATTCTTGCTGAAACTAACTTTCCATCCATAAATTATTCATTTAACAATGATTCCATCGGCTATATACGAAGGAGTGGTAATTTGGATGGACGGGTAGTACTTTTTTTTTTTTTTTTTTTTTGTCCTCACGAATCCACCGTTGGATTGCGCAGTGGCCGCACCAAGATCTATGTAGGCAGATGGATGCAGGTGTTGTGAAATTAAAAGAAAAGAAAATAAAAGAGAGAAAGAAAAGAAGAAGCACGCGAGCTAGAAATGGAAGCTATTTATCTGACAAGCGATCACAGCCGTCAAGCGATCACAGCCGTCGATGCCTTGCGTCAATCGCATGCATCACAAGCGGCCAGCGCCGGTGAGTGGATCCAGTTGGGATGACTCGGGATACTCTCCAGCTATTGATGGTGGTGGTGGATGACTTTAACCGGACATGCAAACAAGCCTACCAGCTTTTCACCCAGAAGTGAAACTCTGATCATGGACATACAAACAAACCACGTGTCAGCTTGGCTTTCACCACCACCCTTCTCTTTTTACCACCTGGTCTCCTTCCTCTCTTCCTCCATTTCTCCCCACCATTAATGTTCATCGATCTCTTCCCTAACAGCATGGATGCCCATGGAGAAGATCTCCCACGCTGCTACTTCCACCCGGAGCAAGTAGTCGTGGGGATATGTTCCCTTTGCCTGGGAGAGAGGCTCCTAAACTTGGCCTCCAAAGATGGCCACCAACCCCAGGCCAAGGACACCCACAGATCTCTCCAAGTTCTTAGAGGGAAACTCGCCATTTATCTCCCTAGATTCCATGCTGTCAGCTCGATCCTCCATCGCCTCAAGTTTGGGCAGCGGAGAACGAATGAGAGTTTCGATGAAGGCTCAATCTCCGGTCAGGGTACTTCTATCTCCAATCTCTGCTTCAATCTGCTTCAAAAGATATGAATTAAAAAGAAGCAAAAAATTATTAATCGCTTCTTAAATCATCTGATAAGTATATAAGATATGAGTGAAACAAGATTTCAAGATGTTTTCGGAATTGACAGCGGATCGATCTTTTGATGCATTTATTTCTTCTCTGTCAGATTCATTCATATCCATGGAGTTCGATGGTGATCGGCACCCACCGCACGGTGACGAAAGATCGAGTGCGAAGGCTTCCTTGTTGGAGCTTGTTGACTCCGCTACCAGCCACCAGGCGTTGCCGAGAGGAAATATGGAGTATGTGAAACAAACTGGAATACCAAGGTGGCGCAAGCGGATTGGCGGCCTGCTCAAGATGGCAAAGTGGAAGGGGTCCCCCAGGCCAGGCACGTGCAAGGAGAGGACCCAGGGGAGGAAGGGTTGGACAAGGAGGACCGCCTCAGAATAAAGGGTAGGAGGGAGGGAGGAGTTGGCCGGAAAAGACTTTATGAGCTTCCACCGTGACAAAACCTGTTCTCTATGTTACCGGTGGTGCATGTAATTAGATGTACGAGGGTCCCCTCCTCGATCATTTTTTTTCTTTGTTTGTGGTGTGGTGAGCGTATGAGGGTCTCACTCTCATAGATGAACTTCACTAATTAATAATTTAATACGCGAGGAGATGCATGGCAGGATGGAAGTGTTTTTAATTAGGAATTCTAATTTGGATTTTGACGGGGTTTATTGTCGTAGTTATATATGATGGTGGCATCAAATTGTCGTAGCTTGCAGATTTCTGTTGCTAGCGATGTTCTCGTTGCAAAGTAGCACGTTTCAAGGTGCATAAGTATATCGTACCATTTGAAGCGTGCATTATTTTCCTTTGGAACCAGCTTCCTGTCTGCTATTCTTCCAAAATGTAGTTTAATTAGTTTGTCTCTCTTTGGGAACGGAGCATAGGGAAATAATGATCAATACCATACAACTACGTACGTCCATTCGCATGAGAGGTTTGTTCCATTTACGGTGGAGCTAGGGAGCATGGAAGATTTATCTATATGATGTTAAAGGCAATCTCAGTATATATATAACAGCTGCGATATGGTGCATCATAACGAATACGGAAGGCTCGGATGTCTTTAATTTTTGTAATAGTATCCCTCTTATCCATGCAGGCTTTTCCTTTTGCTTCTAAGAATTCTCTCTTAGATTACAATATTCTGTTTATCAAACATAGCCTCCTAGAACGCGCGGTTCAATGCTGAGTAAAATATATTATATTAGGAATTGGATGCCGATTATTGATGATCAACCTGACATTTGATTGCAGAAGATGACGAGACGACAAACGGATCCACGAACAAAAGGAAAATGGAGATTCTATGTAGACCTCCTAGGCAGGATATCACAACCATGGCCCGCATAGTGGTGGCCCCCGAGGACCCTTGCAACGGGTAGTACATTCATTATGCCACAAAACAACCGCACGGCCGCTATCACGGTTGTACGCATGTGCTTGGTACTGGACCAATGTCATTGTAGCCCACTTCACTTGCTTATTGGTGGCATTCCTCTTCATTGAGATTGCACGATTTTAATTTCTTTCAAAATTCTATCACCGACTCTTCTTCTTGTCTTGAAGGAGGCATTGACGAAGAACGCCCTCTTTTTTCGGACTTATTTGCATCTGCATCTACCGTTTGATCTTTTCAACAAATTCATCTCAGAATCTCGGAAGATTGATTGCTTGTTATTCGGGTTAAATTGCTGGACAAAATGTAAAATGTTATTCGTGAACAATCACATCTAATTGATTTTATTTTATATATATATATATATATATGTATTGGGTATATTAGTAAGATTGAATTTTTGCTCAGCTATTTGGTTTAACAGCCTTTTGCTTTGAGGATTTTCTATTACCTTGGTTTCATCCCGCTTAAACTTTCCAAAAAGAAACTGTATTTGTATATAAAGATCTATATTACAAACTAAACATTCGTACGAAGATTGAAGAAAATGAAGATGTTAAGCTATTCTATAACTAAAGAAATATAAGACAACGCAGATCAGCCACATCAATTGTCGGGCGATAATTTGCTCACCATGGTGCTCGATGGTGGACACCAGTCACCAAATCAACTTGCGTTATCTCGGCAAATTAAGTCAATGGATCTTTCCGTCGAGAGTGACAGAGGGACATATATGAGAGAAGGAAGAACCCATTTTCCATTCTTTCCTTCAATTATATTTGTTGGTGTAGAAATCCATCGCCGCCGGAGGTCGCTGCAATCGAGGCCGCTGGGCGCCGCCGGGGACCTGCAAAACGAAGTCCCGTCCGGAACCGGTGGGGTGGTGGCTCCGGCAGGACCCTCCGACGGTCAAGTTAGTTTCCGGCCAACAGTAATGGAGTGCTCGGAATGAGTTCCGGAGCTTAGAGGTGAGGAGGAGAGCTTAGAGAGTCGAGAGTTCAGAGAGCTTAGCCTTAGTATGTCGGGAGGGGTCCTTTTATAGCGGAGCTTAGTTGATGGTGACGGCTGTGCCGTCTGGCAGAGAGTCGTCGGGCAGCATGGAGTTCGGTACGGAGAGGACAGCATCGTCCGGTGGATCGTGGGAGCCATACTGGCACGTCGTGGGCCGCATGGAGCCCGGTACGGAGAGGAAGGCGTCGTCCGGTAGATCGTGGGAGCCATACCGGCACGTCGTGGGCCGCATGGAGTCCGGTACGGAGAGGAAGGCGCCGTCCGGTCTTGCTGCAGGCGACAGTTCGTCCGGAGGAGTTCGGACTCCTGAAGAGGAAGATAGGAGGGAGTTCGGCTCCCATAGGCGTCTGGCTAGAGGTATGCAGCTAAGGCTCGTCCGCAGAAGAGTTCGGTAGGAGCTCGGTCGGCCGAAGTTTGATGAGGGCGACCGCTGAGGAGTTCGGCCCAGTGACGACTGCTGAGGAGTTCGGGCTCCTGAGTGACGACCGCTTGGGGATTCCACTAAAGCCCGTCCGCTGAGGAGTTCGGCCCAGTGACGACTGCTGAGGAGTTCGGGCTCCTGAGGGTCGGTCCGAAGGGGTTCGGCCACTTGGGCTCGCCTGAAGTCGGTCCGAAGGAGTTCGGCCGTGGGGTCTGAATGGGTTCGGGCTTGTAGGAGAGTTCGGCTGAAGGGAAAACCCGGGAGGAGCTCGGATGGCCGAACGGGCGTCTGGGAGGAGTCCGTCTCCCGAAGAAGTCCTGCCGCTTGGAGTCCAAGGAGCTCGGCCGTCAGGAAGTTCGGCTGGGGGTGGGAGTTCGGCCCGGGGCCTGGCGCTGGGGAGTTCGGCAGCTAGGTAGTTCGGCCCGGACCTTGGCGCAGGGGAGTTCGGCCTCTAGGCAGTTCGGCCGTGGTAGGGGCTCGGCCTGGCGCCCTGGCGCTAAAGCTCTTCAGTGGCTACTGGTTGCATTGGGCCGAGCATCGGGCCGGGCTTCGGCAGGAGCGGGATTTATCCCCAACAGTAGCCCCCCCACTCCCGAGTTCAAAAATTGAAGGAAGGGAGTACCAAAACAGGCGACTGCCGAAGTCTTCTTCCAGGCTCCGCATTTGTTGCAGCTGAAGCTCGGGGGAGGTCTCATCTCCAGCCAATATTGTCGCTGAAGTTGAAGCTGAGGCTTGGGGGGGGACCTCATCTTCAGTCGATGTTTGGAGTTGAAATGGAACTCGTTTCCAGCTAAAGTCGATGCAGCTGATGTTGAAGCCGAAGTAAATCTCGCCTCCTACGGTCGAGGTTCGGATTTGAGCTCCTCGGGGGCGACATTGTCTTCATCAGCTGAAGTTGACTCGAGGGAGACCTCCTCTCTTGCAGCCGAGGTTGAAGTGCGCGCTCGGGGGAGATCTTATCTCCTGTCGAGGTTGTCAACGGTCGCTCGGGAGAGATCTTATCTCTAGCCGAGGTTGGTGCTCGCGTTAGGACGAGGTTCTCCTCCTGTTCCTAACCGAGGTTGTTCACGGTCGCTCGGGAGAGATCTTATCTCTAGCCGAGGTTGTCAACGGTCGCTCGGGAGAGATCTTATCTCTAGCCGAGGTTGGTGCTCGCGTTAGGACGAGGTTCTCCTCCTGTTCCTAACCGAGGTTGTTCACGGTCGCTCGGGAGAGATCTTATCTCTAGCCGAGGTTGTCAACGGTCGCTCGGGAGAGATCTTATCTCTAGCCGAGGTTGGTGCTCGCGTTAGGACGAGGTTCTCCTCCTGTTCCTAACCGAGGTTGTTCACGGTCGCTCGGGAGAGATCTTATCTCTAGCCGAGGTTGTCAACGGTCGCTCGGGAGAGATCTTATCTCTAGCCGAGCGCTCGGGGGAGATCTTATCTCTGCAGCCTGCGGCCGAGCTTCTCTCGGGGGAGATCTTATCTCCTGCAGCCGAGGTGCGCGCTCGCGTTAGGACGAGGTTCTCCTCCTGTTCCTAACCGAGGTTGTTCACGGTCGCTCGGGAGAGATCTTATCTCTAGCCGAGGTTGGTCGGTCGCTCGGGAGAGATCTTATCTCTAGCCGAGGTTGTCAACGGTCGCTCGGGAGAGATCTTATCTCTAGCCGAGGTTGGTGCTCGCGTTAGGACGAGGTTCTCCTCCTGTTCCTAACCGAGGTTGTTCACGGTCGCTCGGGAGAGATCTTATCTCTAGCCGAGGTTGTCAACGGTCGCTCGGGAGAGATCTTATCTCTAGCCGAGGTTGGTGCTCGCGTTAGGACGAGGTTCTCCTCCTGTTCCTAACCGAGGTTGTTCACGGTCGCTCGGGAGAGATCTTATCTCTAGCCGAGGTTGTCAACGGTCGCTCGGGAGAGATCTTATCTCTAGCCGAGGTTGGTGCTCGCGTTAGGACGAGGTTCTCCTCCTGTTCCTAACCGAGGTTGTTCACGGTCGCTCGGGAGAGATCTTATCTCTAGCCGAGGTTGTCAACGGTCGCTCGGGAGAGATCTTATCTCTAGCCGAGGTTGATGCTCGCGTTAGGACGAGGTTCTCCTCCTGTTCCTAACCGAGGTTGTTCACGGTCGCTCGGGAGAGATCTTATCTCTAGCCGAGGTTGTCAACGGTCGCTCGGGAGAGATCTTATCTCTAGCCGAGGTTGATGTGCGCGCTCGGGGGAGATCTTATCTCCTGCGGCCGAGCTTCTCTCGGGGGAGATCTTATCTCCTGCAGCCGAGGTGCGCGCTCGCGTTAGGACGAGGTTCTCCTCCTGTTCCTAACCGAGGTTGTTCACGGTCGCTCGGGAGAGATCTTATCTCTAGCCGAGGTTGATGCTCGCGTTAGGACGAGGTTCTCCTCCTGTTCCTAACCGAGGTTGTTCACGGTCGCTCGGGAGAGATCTTATCTCTAGCCGAGGTTGTCAACGGTCGCTCGGGAGAGATCTTATCTCTAGCCGAGGTTGATGCTCGCGTTAGGACGAGGTTCTCCTCCTGTTCCTAACCGAGGTTGTTCACGGTCGCTCGGGAGAGATCTTATCTCTAGCCGAGGTTGTCAATCGGGAGAGATCTTATCTCTGCCGAGGTTGAGAGATCTTATCTTATCTAGCCGAGGTTGATGCTCGCGTTAGGACGAGGTTCTCCTCCTGTTCCTAACCGAGGTTGTTCACGGTCGCTCGGGAGAGATCTTATCTCTAGCCGAGGTTGTCAACGGTCGCTCGGGAGAGATCTTATCTCTAGCCGAGGTTGGTGCTCGCGTTAGGACGAGGTTCTCCTCCTGTTCCTAACCGAGGTTGTTCACGGTCGCTCGGGAGAGATCTTATCTCTAGCCGAGGTTGTCAACGGTCGCTCGGGAGAGATCTTATCTCTAGCCGAGGTTGTGATCGCTCGGGAGAGATCTATCTCTAGCCGACGAGGTTCTCCTCCTGTTCCTAACCGAGGTTGTTCACGGTCGCTCGGGAGAGATCTTATCTCTAGCCGAGGTTGATCAACGGTCGCTCGGGAGAGATCTTATCTCTAGCCGAGGTTGTCAACGGTCGCTCGGGAGAGATCTTATCTCTAGCCGAGGTTGGTGCTCGCGCTCGGGGGAGATCTTATCTCCTGCGGCCGAGCTTCCCTCGGGGGAGATCTTATCTCCTGCAGCCGAGGTGCGCGCTCGGGGGAGATCTTATCTCCCGCGGCCGAGCTTCTCTCGGGGGAGATCTTATCTCCTGCAGCCGAGGTTGCGATCTGCTCGCGTTAGGACGAGGTTCTTCCTTCCTGTTCCTAATACGACGACTATTAACTGCTTCTTTTCCCTGTCATCTACATAGTTTTGGCGCATCCAGAAATAATATTATTGAAAGAAAGAAATTTTATTGAAAGGAAGTTACTAGCAAGCGCATTCCCCGAATTTCTTGTGTTTCAGGGATCATGGATAACGTTATTTCCTCCGCATTTCTTCGGCAATAAGTTTCGGGGTGGACGACCTCCTCATTTCATGCTGGCCTCCTCAATTTGGTGCATGCTTCTTGTTGCGCTGGGAGGACGACGAATCGCTGATGTACCAAGATCCTTCCCAGGGGCAATGCTGAATGACGCCGTAAGGTGGCCGACCTTCTTGCATTCTCTGGCTACGGCAGCACCCTTAGCCGATCTTTTTCTGCTTCAGGCCGGTACCGGAGGAATTTACCCAAGCCGCTCCGTTCCTGACGAGCTCCTTCAATTTCGTCTCGGAGCTGGATGCATTCCCTCCGTGTCGTGGCCGTGGTCGTGATGGTAGAGGCAGTACTTATTTCGATCGCGCTTGTTTGGGGGAGATCGTAATCCTTCCTGATCTTGGCAGCTGGTTTTTAACTTCGGTGAGAATCTGGGTTCGAGGAGCGTTGAGGGGGGCATAGTGGCGGAACCTTCCGGGAGGAGGGCTTCTTCGCGCCCCTCGGGGCTTATCAGGGCGAGTTCGAGGAGTTCGGGCCCGCCTGCTTTCGTGAGGGGGTCTGCGAGTGCAGCCGAACTTCACCCAGCTCTTCCATCGTCCGCCAGTCGGTCCTTTCTGACGAGCTTCCTCATCCTTTCAATTTGAAGGCTTCTTCCGCACGGGCATATCTCTCGGCCTCGAGCCAGCAGGTCGGCGAAGTCCCTGGGATACTTTTTTTCCAGAGAGAACAGCAAGCTATTTTTCTGAAGGCCGCCCTTAAGTGCGGCCATCGCGACAGACTGGTCCAAGTCCCGGACCTTCCAATGCCGCGGCGTTAAACTGGAGTGACGTAAGCCCGGATGGATTTCCCCTTGCTTTCTGCTTGACGCTCATCAGGGAATCTGAACCTCGGCTGCCGGTCGTCGGCTGCTGATGAAGTGGGCCGCGAACCGACTGCTCATCTGGTCGAAAGAGAAGATCGTGTTTGGCTTCAACGCCGAGTACCAAGTTCCTCGCTGCTCCCTTTAAGGTAGATGGGAAGGCTCGGCACAAGCATGGCATCTGAAAGCGCCGTGGAAGCAGCATCATGGTACGGAAGGCCCCCAGGTGATCAACCGGATCAGAAGTTCCATTGTAGCTTTCCAGTTGAGGGAGCTCGAAGGTCGGTGGAACAGGTTCTTGCATAATTTGGAGAGAGAAGGGAGGTTCGGCACGGACGCCGGCATGATGAGCCGAGGTGACGCGGCCGAGCTCTTCAATACGCCGGTCCATCTCCCGTAGCCTTTGCAATCGAGGGCGTCGTCTTGGCTGCTGATCTTCGGATGCTTCTGACTACGAATGGGAAAAGGTCTCCCCCAGAAGATAACAATGATCCGAACACGGATCCCCGGCCCTCTGTTTCCCCTTCTCTGGGGCGACCGGTACGCTGGCCCTTGGTACACTTCCTTGGGGCCGATTTCCCGGTGTCCCAATGGTGGGTTCTCTGGTGGAGTCGCCACCGAGGGCTGCTGTATAGCCTGCAATGCCTCCGTGAGGCCACGGACCTGTCGGACAAGCAGGTCGAACTGCTTCCGCATCCTACCGCGAGTACGGAGCGGGCCCGTGTTGCCGGGGCCGGAGTGGGAAGCGGACGGACCTGGAACGGGATCGGGCCGCGGAGGCCTGCCGACCTCCGGGTCGAAGGCTCTTCTGGGGGGCATTTTTCTTTCCAGAAAAGAATCTGAAGAGGGAGAAGAGAGATCCGGAGCAGGGGAAGGAAATCGTCGCCGAGCACTCCTTTAAGAACAAGGGAACCTCGAAGGTTCAGGCCCTTCCTTCTAGCGCCAATCTGTTGGTGCAGAAATCCGTCGCCGCCGGAGGTCGCCGCAATCGAGGCCGCTGGGCGCCGCCGGGGACCTGCAAAACGAAGTCCCGTCCGGAACCGGTGGGGTGGTGGCTCCGGCAGGACCCTCCGACGGTCAAGTTAGTTTCCGGCCAACAGTAATGGAGTGCTCGGAATGAGTTCCGGAGCTTAGAGTGAGGAGGAGAGCTTAGAGAGTCGAGAGTTCAGAGAGCTTAGCCTTAGTATGTCGGGAGGGGTCCTTTTATAGCGGAGCTTAGTTGATGGTGACGGCTGTGCCGTCTGGCAGAGAGTCGTTCGGGCAGCATGGAGTTCGGTACGGAGAGGACAGGCATCGTCCGGTGGATCGTGGGAGCCATACTGGCGCGTCGTGGGCCGCATGGAGCCCGGTACGGAGAGGAAGGCGTCGTCCGGTAGATCGTGGGAGCCATACCGGCACGTCGTGGGCCGCATGGAGTCCGGTACGGAGAGGAAGGCGCCGTCCGGTCTTGCTGCAGGCGACAGTTCGTCCGGAGGAGTTCGGACTCCTGAAGAGGAAGATAGGAGGGAGTTCGGCTCCCATAGGCGTCTGGCTAGAGGTATGCAGCTAAGGCTCGTCCGCAGAAGAGTTCGGTAGGAGCTCGGTCGGCCGAAGTTTGATGAGGGCGACCGCTGAGGAGTTCGGCCCAGTGACGACTGCTGAGGAGTTCGGGCTCCTGAGTGACGACCGCTTGGGGATTCCACTAAAGCCCGTCCGCTGAGGAGTTCGGCCCAGTGACGACTGCTGAGGAGTTCGGGCTCCTGAGGGTCGGTCCGAAGGGGTTCGGCCACTTGGGCTCGCCTGAAGTCGGTCCGAAGGAGTTCGGCCGTGGGGTCTGAATGGGTTCGGGCTTGTAGGAGAGTTCGGCTGAAGGAAAAATCCGGGAGGAGCTCGGATGGCCGAACGGGCGTCTGGGAGGAGTCCGTCTCCCGAAGAAGTCCTGCCGCTTGGAGTCCAAGGAGCTCGGCCGTCAGGAAGTTCGGCTGGGGGTGGGAGTTCGGCCCGGGGCCTGGCGCTGGGGAGTTCGGCAGCTAGGTAGTTCGGCCCGGACCTTGGCGCAGGAGAGTTCGGCCTCTAGGCAGTTCGGCCGTGGTAGGGGCTCGGCCTGGCGCCCGGCGCTAAAGCTCTTCAGTGGCTACTGGTTGCATTGGGCCGAGCATCGGGCCGGACTTTGACAGGAGCGGAATTTATCCCCAATAATATTCATGCAGGGTGAAATGCAAAATAAAGAACTTAGGACGGCATGGTTATGTGATTGTTATGCTGGATGATTTGGCTTTGTTATCATGCAGTCATAGAGCTCAATCATCCACACACGACTAACCAGTCTTATCATCAATTCTCCCACCACCTAAAGGAAACAAGTACTACTCATCTTTTCGCGGCAATTGGAGTCGTCCATTGCAGGCCATGATTAAGACAAGAGGAGGTCGGCGTGCTCTTATTTGCAGAGCACCAAGCCAATCAGTGTCAGTGACACATTCATATATCGAGAACCAGTTTATAAAGAAAACCAGCCAACTGAAGATCTCAGTAGGTATTCAGTTGGAGTTGAAGCTCTGAAATGAAATGAATTGAAGCTCTGAAATGAAATGAAAATGAAAATGGATGACTCTGATTTCAACGAAGAGAGCCCCATTCCAATTTGAATTCTAAAATAGAATAAAAATAGCCTAATCAAATCTAATCTCATTTCCTAAGGATTTAAATCTCCATTCTAATCCCAATCATGAACCAAATGCTTCGAAAGGTATGGTCATTCCGATTCTCATTCCAATCCATTTTAATTTTGATCACAAACCAAATATCCCCTTAGCAAGTTACTTTTAAGTATAAACCACGATTCATGATGACTGTAGAATCTTATGAGCCATCAAAGAACCATATCATACTTGGAGACTAACATGAACAATTGTTGAAAACATTAATATTTCCCATGATGAGTGCGAAAAAGCATCACAGATTTCTTTGCACTAACAATGATATCCATGAAAAAAAAAAAAAATTGCAGGGAATAGCCCAGAAAGGCTTTTGCCACTATAGAGAGGTTATGGAAATAATACTTAGGCCATAATCAAACGACCTTACTATAGTGCCAAGGCTCACCTTCAAAGATATCCATGAATATAATGACACTAAAGCCTTAATAAACTGTTGTCTACTTTTTTTGTTCTTCCTTGATTAGACTACTATCTCTGCTTAGATGAGGATGACCAGAAAGAGTTCACTGTAATGGAAATATCAGAAATAAACATCTAGCGGCATGCTGTTAGTGAGGCTGAAATAACAACAGGCAATCCCTCAAGTTCAAAACAAATGATCTACTGAAGATCCATGAAACTAAAAACCACATTGTATCACTTTAGCAAAAGATCGTTAGAAAGAAACAAAAAACAACAAAAAATATACCAAATTGTGGTGCCACTCCGAACCTTCAGGAGAGCTGAAAATTGTCAGGCGGCTGGTTGCTAGCGGGAATAGATGGTTCAAAAAGTTCAGTTTTCAATATTACTAGAGACAAGGTAGGAGTTAAAATGTCACTAATCAGTCCTGTGACTCGAGTCAAAATAGTACTGCAGCAAGAGTCAGATGCTAAAGTTAATCTTCAAGCTTTCTTCATCACCTACATCTGTCATAAAGAAAAGAGAAGAACACTTCATTCAGATAATATAAAAGGACATACAAAACCTCATATGCTTACAAGGGCAAAAACAAAATTTCTATTCAATTAATATCTAAATAAGTTACCAGCTATGCAATGGGTTCATAATTTAAATGTTATACTATAAGTGAGAACATATACTAGCTCCTTTCGCCATTTCTCTAAAAGAAACCATATTTTGCTATCTCACACCCCAAATGGAGTCCCATGCCAGGGAGGCCCAGAATTTCCACTGAAGAATCGAAGTAGGTAGCGGGAATACGCCAAGTTGTGGGCTATTGTAGCATTGCTCTTTCCATGAATCAAATGCCCTACATGATTTCTTTAACAAAATGGAAAAGGAAAGCCAAAGAACCAGTTGATTTCTCACCGAGTGCTCAGAAAAATGCTCCATTAGCAGGATGATTTCCTAATTCAGAAACATCTCTCGAACAGCCCGGAAACAATGAAATGATTAGGCTTGCGAACCAGACAGTAGCATCATGCATAGCATTTGCATCTTCTTGTTTTTGAGGTTGGGCTGCTTTGGACGCTAAAAAACAAGATGGTTGCCCAGTGATGAGAAACTAAATTGGTCTGCCAAAACTAAAGGATGGCAGTAACTGCATCTTCAGATGAATAAAAGGATGCTGATGCCACTCAGAGGCACCAGCATATCCTCCCTACTAAATCACTAGGCTGGTGGCCTTGCTGCGATTCAGAGCATTGCATCACAATCATAATATGTTTTTTAAAGCTTTGGTCAGAACACAGTTGTGCTATGCATTGACGGGACATGTGGAACTACAGAGGTCATGGATTACATGCCAGAATACTCCAGTCATTGGCCTCATCTCACACTAAGAGTTTGAAAAAAAGGAAAAAAGGATATGGGATGGTATCATGAGCATTTGCAAGAACATTGTTTGTGGGTGAACCAGTGACTGTCAAGGAATTAATTTGACAGACAAAGGAGACTCCAAAGTGCGCAATTCAGCATCATTATAAATTACACAGAAGGAATTGAGGACAGGACCATCTTTTATTGAGGTTCCCCAAACCATGTACTGAATAAAAGCAAAAGCAACGGCTTTTCACTGACCCTAGCAAAAAAAAGAAGGGAATGAAGGATGGTAGCAAGAAAAAATATGAAAAGGATTTGATGGACCATGACATCGAAAAGAACCAGATACACTGAAGTTGGAGAAGGCATAAAAATAAATTTTACTGTTTTGGAGTGAAAATTACCATATATTAGTGAGAGTCCCCTGCATTTAAGGTAATTCAACATGAAAATGCTGATCCACTATGTTCGCAATGAATAAGTGAAAAGATATTAAGGAAGCCAAAAAGGATTGATGAAATTATCAACCTCACTGCTGCAAAGATGTTGATCTTTATAAGATGTGTGCGTAGACCATTTAATTTTATGAAGTTAAATGGAATTGTTGTATACCATGCCAAGTAAAATGCCTGCACACATGGTGTACAATGAGAAAATTATGTACCACATTTTCATTGTACTAACAACTCGCTTTTATCTCCTGCAAGGTATCAATGCTACTAGTATTCAGACTCCATGTTATCCTAGTCTTTTTTCTTTTTTTGTGTAATCATATTTTTGGATTTAGAGGAGATGAAGACAGTGTCAAGCATTTCATGAACGATAATATTCATTCCTTACACATAAAAAAGAGGAATTTTCCTATACATGAAGTCTTACATTACACTCCGGTATTGTCATTCCCAAGAACTATTAGGAGGTTATAGCAGAGGATATTAGTGAAAGCATCTCAATCCAAATTAACTTTCAATTTTAGAACTATAGCCAACTTCATAATAAATGCCTATTTAGGAAACCAAGGTGATACTCAGTTTGTCTATGGATATACATGAAACAGATATTGTGAAGCTTTAATTTGAGATATAGCTACTGAAATTCAATGAAGAACAGGGGAAGAACTGCTTTTCATAAAAGTGATTATTCGGTTTCCACGACCTATCAGTTTTTCCAAAATAAGTTTTATAAAAAAGCAACCAGATAAGCATTTTCATAAGACTCATTTATCTTTAGGTTTTGCTTAAACTTTAGGCCCATTTTAGTAGAACTTGACAAATAAATATCCCCTCGACATTATCTAATTTGTAGATAGTAACATCACTGTATTAGCAGTATAATCCTTCAAGCATAGATCTGGACATGTAGTTGATTTAAAATCTTCAAACTATTCTCTTAATTACAGAACCATTTTCCCTTTGCAATTAAAAGTATGTTGGATCCTCCATTCATTGGATTGTTTATCATGTCCCCATCTCATGATTGATATGGCATTACTGAATCACAAATGCAATTCTACCTGAACCACTTGCTATACCTTTTTGAATGACAATGTTGGATCTTCTGCTTATTGCTCATAGAACTCCTAGACTTTTCCATGACAACAATACTTTCCCTGTTTCTTTCAAGCATACTGATCCTAAATTCCTGTGCACAATGATTACAGTATTATATAAAGGAACACGTCATGGATCAAGGACACAAAATTGTATAGCATTCAAGGTTTTCCTGCAGCCTTCTCCTAAATGTTGCTTGTCAACAATCTTCGCAAAATGACCTACAATTAAGTATGTCTTATCCTCAGGATAAAAGATTCAAATCATTCAATAAACGAATAGTAGTGCCATGCATCCTAATCAAGCTTGTTTTCTTCATATATGAACTGCATGTAAATTAGTTATAAACCAAATCTGACCTTCACAGCTCAAATACCTATCTAGACTTTAAAGTACTTACTTTAAAAAACTAGTCCCTGAACCACAAAAGCAAATCTCCTAAAATGACAGAGTTTTCTCCCTATCTAGTTATGACATCGGAATCTCCACAAACCAAATAATATAACCTACATATCAGCTCAATGGTTTGTTCACACTAAATTACAAAAGCAATTTTCCTGCACCAATTTGATGCACAACAATCTGAATTTGGATTCCCAATCAGACAAGGCTTTTAGAACTTAAAAATCTCGTGTCTCTATCTTAGAGAAAAGGAATTCAGAACTACTAAAATCAACTCCAGAAACAGAACCGAACCGGTCGGGGAATAGCACGGTTCTGGCTATATATTCAGTTCACTCCCTTTGGCTCAGAACCAACGAGAGAGCATGAAAGAGCACCCCACCACCCACCCACGCCCCCAAACCTATGCTCGGAAAAATCGAGAGAGTGGTCCCCTACTTAGAAATATTGAGAGAGCACTCCCCACTTGTGAGCACCATGCCCCCCTCCCAATGATCTACCCTCCCACTGATGGTAGGTCCCTCCCCCTATCTCTCTCTCATGCACACACGCTTGGGTTAGGGTTAGCGTTTGTGGAGACAGCCCTCCACCTTCCTCCCTTCCTCTCTCCTTCTCTCTCTCCACCTCCCTCTCCCTCTCTATGAGAAATGGAACAAACCAGTTCCTACTTTTTCTTATTTTTGAATTTCGAATTGCAGTCAGCAAACTTCAGTTCGAAATTTGAAGAAAAAAAAATCCAAAAACGAACAAGAATGGTATGGTACGGCTCGTCCATATAGTACCACTTACCAATTGGCATGGGTCCTAGTATCAATTCAGCGGACCTTCTCTCATAAGCTTTTAGAAATCAGCCTCTAGGTTCTTAAAGGAGAAGTTATGATGGAATTACTCTCACCAACAATGTTCTTCATGAAGAAAAAGTAATCCTAGTTTCTAATTAAATTCTGAATAATAATTTGATTTCAAGAGGCAAACGATCACTGATCCTAGGGTAGACTCTAAATCATACATTAGATTTGAGTTTATATTTCCAAACTTTCTCTAACAAAAGAAAATTAAGACATGCTAAAATTTCAACATTCAAATATATGCAACCCTATACATTATGCCACCAAGATCACTTTAAAACACAATCATAAGGACTTCAAAAATTTTGTAATTAAACATTATTGGAGGTTGGAAATGTAGACAATGATTTGATTTAACTTAACCTCAAAACCTAGATAGCGTAAAGAAAAAAATGCATATTACAAAAAAAATGCAAATAAGTTATTCTGCTTCTAGACTCTTAATGAAAGGAATCTTGACACCAGTTATGGCTCTCCATCAAGTCATCCATTGGTATGGATCAACCAATCATGGTCAAAATGCCAACTAATGATCCTAAAAGAAGTTCTATTGTATCATGAATCCCAAATATTTCATTCTTCTCATTGATCGATACATGGTGAGAAACCTGATAGCCAGTTAGTCTTCAAATAATAAGAGATCATGATGATGTGGCAAAAGATATTTACCATCTTCTGCTGTACAATCCTGTACCAGATGGTCTAGGGCATACTATACCATACAATACCATACTACTATGGTGTCTCGTACCATATTGCAACATGTACCTACCAAACCATGTACCGACACTATAATAGGATGGCACCGGTATAGGGCCCAATACCAAGACCGAAATCTAGGTAAGCACCTTATGAAAATGCTTATGCTTTTTAAGTAACCTCCATAAATCCAATTTGCACCTTATGACATGATCTTTGAACATTATTATGCTTCATTTACTCCCTTTGGTCTGACCACGTTGGGTCTTCCACTGAAATGTTTTTGAAGAGCCTCCTTTTCTATGACTGTATCTTCCCCAAATTCAAAAGTAATTTCATTCCAAAGTAATTTTAACATTTTTCCAGACGTACAAGTAGTAGACTCCTCTAATGCTGCATATTTTCTGTCAACAATCTCTGCCAATAATAACTTGCATTTAAAGCATACGTTCATTGTCAAAGCATGATATCTCAGGGAATAGTGTCAAGTTTTCGGCTTTAAGTTAGATTCTTAGAACACCAATCAACTGATGTTGCCCCTTTTTCCCAGCAATGGTTTGTGCTGTTTCTTTATTAGTTCAGATCCACAGCCATATCAAGATCCCTTGCATTCTCGAAAAACACATCAAGCTTCTCTAGATCTCCACAAGAACTCCTCAAACAACTAAAAGAACCCCTACTTACCAAGCAAGATGCTAGCCTTTGATAGTAGTTACCTTAATTTACCCTTCACTTTGCAAGTGCTACTCAATTCCTCAACTTCTGTTGATGTTACTGTGACAGATATACTGATGTCAAACCTCAGTGGGATCAAAATATTTAATAGAAGACCACAGTGGTTAAACTAATTTGAAGAACTTCTTCAAAATGCTGATAAGAAAGCAAAAGGATGCACATCAACATATAACCTTTAATGCTCAATATCATGAAGATACCTAGTTACCTAGATCAAAAATGCATGAGACACTGCTGGTTACTCCTATTCTTTTGGAGCAAAGCCAGGAAACAAAATATATAATATCTTATCTTCAGATCTGAATCCTCCAGGATGTGACCAAATTTTAAGATCAGAAATAGGCAAGGGTCTCGACTTATCCTGCACCAACAAGACATGGAAAGAGCATGACGGCCCTCCTTCACACATGCTGTTAATACTATAACGAAATTGTCTTTCAATAGTTTCCATGTCAAAGCTTAGCACTTTGAGCAAACCGTGTCAACTCCAATTCACTTCAAGGGTCTGGAACTGTTGAGCTATTTAGCTTCTATGCTAACAGAATTTACACCTTATAACATCCATACACAACTACATAAACACATGTGCATACTACCGTATTAGTGTCTTGAATTTTTATAAACATTAAGCACTTGAAATTCACACATACATCTTCTAATCAATATTCATAATGGATATATGAGTGACTAATTAGGTCTGACCAAGCTGATCTACAAAAAGACTTACATATATAAGTTAACCATATTAGTTAGAGTTTTTTCTAAAAAATATAAATGTCATTCCTTTATGCTATCTGTAATTTGTTTGCCTCTAATATTAATATTTAGGGATATCTTCCATCATTATGTGCTTATTCAGTGCTTTGTAAGACATACCAGACAATTTTGTGAGCTCCCAGGACCCTGAAAATCCTTAAAACCCCAAGCTGAGAACCCCAATTTTTACCAAGCTTGTATCTGGCCTTCACTACAACCTACCTCATTGACAATCCAACTTCATCAGAGTTTGATCTATTTAAACAAAGTTAATTATTACAATGATGATGAAATGCAAACCAGGATAATATGCACTCAAATATTAAAATTTTCAAGCACAAACTCACTAAGGTGGAAAGTTGTTGCATAAAATTAGTTGAAGGCACTGAATAATGAATGTTAACCAAACAGCAGTAAATATCAAAGCCAATAGCTCAAAGACGATTCAATTTCAAAAGAAATTAAATGCCTAGAATTAAACATGCATTCTCACAGGTAATTCAGTCGTTATTCTAGAGAACTAAATCCAAGAATAGAATTGTTTCTGATTTTCAACTCTAAGTATTTGAATGCAATAATTATGAGGCAAAAAAAAAGATGATGTTGCCTAGGCACTTGAAACTTTGGTTTTGTTGACATGCCATACGATTGACAATGGTACTCCATATCATTTCATGATACTTTTTGACTCTTCGCATGATCAATTATAATGGCACCATCTTTCTATGTCTGTGTTCAGCTCTTTTATGTCTATGTTCCACTCTCCTAGCCATGTGTTAGCCAGTCCACTAGTTATGGTCATGTATATATCCACATATATTTACTCAAAAGCAGATAACATGTGACCCAGTTTCCACCCTATTCCTTTAAAATCCTCCCTCATACCATAACATTTTTGTTGTTCTAATTAACTTAAACTAAAAATGAAAAGATGGCTTGACCTAGCTATGGAAACATTGTGATTGTGTAGGTCAACTGAATACATATTTTTGTTACAGTGCAAACGACAGCAGTTTAACTGCAAATAGCAATGTATTTTTCAAATGTTAAGAAAATGGTAACTTATTGCACTTATATCTATATAGTTGCATGTTACTTGTTTACTTCCTCCTTAGGTCCAGTTACCCCAAAAAAAAGTTGGGGTTCATAAGTCACAATTCTGGGTGCAGTTAGCAAGTAGTGAGTGTTGTGGGTATCATGAGCTGTGTGATAATATCAGTTTTCTCCAAGTTAGAAATAAGAAGTTATTAGTGCACAGAGTATTACAATATGAAATAATGGGCGGAAATATTATTCGATCACTCATACCTGTACAAGATTCATGTTGCAAATGCAGACATCTTCTACTTTATGGAAAACATCCTTCCACAGCTGAAACTCTTCGATACTGCACATCAATACTGTTACACTTGCACCCAATGGATTCAGTAAAAAAAAAAAAAGATACTAGAGCTCACCTTAGTCTCTTGGTGTCCTTTATCAGCATCTGCATCAGAGGACTCATCTATGTGGATGATCCGACCAAACAACTGAAATGGAGGCCTAATATTTTCCTTATTAGGATTGCAAACTGTGGTAGCAGGAAGCTCCATGGGCTGGAAATGGATGCTACCTTGGCTGAGAGGCAATGAGCTCTCCAATTGTGGCGTACTCACAACATTTAATTCTTTAGGGACCTCAGCTGTTTTCTGGTGCATGCCATTGCTACACTGATTATCAAAGTGCAAGTTATCAGTATTACTGGGTGCAAAACTGGGTAATTTGTTTACACTGATCAAATTATGCCTGGCTCCCTGCATGCCAGCAGGAAACATATTGTAACTGAACAGTGATGGTGCTACACTCGCCATCATTGTATTGGTCATCCCTGTCATCGGAAAGAACATTTGTTCCTCTGCATCCATGAATAAATTGGGATACTCTAACAGCCTTGGTTTTTTTGGGTCAGAGTTTGGGGTCTGCATTTGAGGAGTGGCAGAATCTAGCTCCACTTGCCAAGGATTGACACTTTGAAGGTATTGTGAAACCTCTGCCTCATCCCAGGTGACCTAAACAGTAGAAACAGTTAATGCAAGATCATTCAAGTGAACTCAAACAATTCACATTCTCACTCAAATTGGTATTATTCTTTTTGTTTGTACTTGACTGCATTGAACTTTCCAAGGAGATACTGAAAGAAAGAAGAAGCGGGAAGATTTTCAGCAAAATATTCAATTATTGATGCCTGAATTTATTTTTTAAGAGTGAATGCTTGTAATTTATGGAAAATGTAAATAGAACACCATTACAGTTGTACCATATTATATACTAGTAGCTAACAAGACCCTTCTACATGTACACTCTACTTGGCAGCCACAACTTTAAGAAAATCAAGCAGTTTCATTGGTAATTATTAAAGGCTTGACGGGAACATGAATATTTAGGCCAAGTTTAATCTGATCAAGATTGCTTCAAGGAGTTTTGGCAGGATTATAGACAGTTTTTCTCCAAGTCTGATTTCAGGTGGAACTTGGCGGCTAAATTTGCCATATGCCTGTCTACTTCAGAAGTGCAGCCACTCAATTCTAAACTAACTTCAAGCCCTATGCTCACCAGTCAAAGACTCAATCTGATTTAAAATCAGATGGAAGGGTTAGAGCTGCCATTTGAGACATTCTTAATCTATTTAGTTTGTTTTAGATAGACAACATATGTATTGCTTAGAGATGACACAAGGAATTTTTAAAGTTATACCATCTGTATAAGCATGTAAAGCAAGGTCCTTGTCCTTAGATGAGTATTTGACAATCAAATAAAGCTAACCTTCTATCCTTAACAAGGGGTCACTAATGGATAATGATGGGTTTGTTAGCATGTCCCCATGTTTTAGACTCCTCATAACAACTTAGCTTGCAATTTCATGAACTACCTTCTGTTTCAGCTTGCAGTTGACAGTTTAGCCTCTTTAGTTTTCCTCTATTCTTCTTTTCCTCTTAGTCTCTAAATCATGTAAGTATAGATGACTCTGCATCATTGGTCAAACTCCCAGAATGAGCGACCAAATATTCCATTGGAATCACATTCACAAATAAATTTAGTATGCTCAAGTTTATTGTCATTTGTAATAATTTCACAATGTTGTGCAATGGGTTTAGCACTTGCTGGTCATCAGTCCTGTTTATGAGATGGAAATATATTATAATAATAGCCAATTGACCTGAATGTTTCATGTGGTGGTCCAAGTGTTCTTGATTTGGAAAATGTGATATTACATGGACCATTCATAAGGTCTTCAAAATTCTTAATTATATTTATGATGTTATAGACAATTTTGGGAAAAAATAGACAGTAAAGCAGCATTATGAACTGAAATTTGAACTCGACCCCTCAATCCAGAGATCACAACTTACATATGATTTTTACATTCAAATATTACCTTGTCAGATGCATGCTCTTGGAACAATATAATCAGAATGTTTATATGTGGTTTGATAAGTAAAACAAAATTCAAGATGCAATGACATAAAACCAGATTCTATTTCCAAACACTTTCATATGTAAACAAAACACAACAAGTATACATTCTCACAATGCCCTCATTCTAACAATAATCCAAAGAGAACAGCACTCAACAAACAACCCTCACCCCCAAACAACACCTAAAAAAGTACAGATAAATAAATTTAAAAAAAAAACGACCATTTGCGAGAAAAATCCAAATAGTTCTTGCCCTTTTCTTTTCCTTTTTTTTTTTTATAAAAAAGCTGCAAAATGGAAAAGTCGGCAAAAGATTTTTAATTGCAAAAGCAAACAAGGTACCCAAAATATCGGAGTTGAATCTAGGAGAAGAAAAAAAATGACAGAATAAGAACAGAAACTGAGGAAATAAATTACCTGAAGTATCCGCCATGGAGAAAGGGGCCACCGAGCTTGGTCCTGGACAGTGGTGCCGGACACCGTTCCACGGAACACCGTTGTCCTGGACAATCCTTCTGTCTCTACTGACATCCTGACTCTCATCCCGGCAGTCCAAGGAACCCTCAAAGCCGCATTCACTTTCTCCACCCCTACCACAAAGTCCGCCGCCGAGGCCCTCGGGTAGTGCACCACCTCAAATGGGTGGCCCATCTCCGCCAACCTCAGCGCCTCCACGACCGCCTCCGCCGGAATCCTCCCCCTGGCATTCCTCGAAAATCCCTTTCCGGTGCCCATATTCATCTCAGACCTGCCATCCGGCGCCGCCCCCACCGCCGCAGGAAGAGGAGGAGCAGCCTGGGGGTTGTAGCGGAAGTAGTCGTGCGGTCCACCGGCACAGGACCGCGAAGCTCGCCGGATTCCCACGTAGAGAAGGCCATGCCGGTTCTTGATGAAGACCACCGAGTCCCCGGCGACGAGCTTCTTGGCGTTGACGAACTTGCTCCACCCGGTGGTCAGCAAGTGCCGGCGAGGTGTCCCCCGGTAGATATGCCGGAATGTCCACACCTTCCCATGGACGTCGCGGATCGTCACGTTTTGGACCGGCGGCTCCGCCGCCATGTCCAGCGGCGGAAATATCGAGTCCGCGCAAAACCTCGGCACCGAGAAACCCCCGCCATTGTTCGCGTCGCTCGGCGTCAGAACCTTGGCGAACGCCGCCGCCCCACCGTCGTTTGGCTCCTCCACCGAGGAGGATGGCGGCTCCGGCAAGAGAGCCAGCGGCGGCGGGGGCCGGGGGTCGAGGAGGATGCGAGCGAAGACCTCGTCGGTGTCGGGGTCAGCATGGAAGCCGATGGCGGCCGCTTGGCAGAGGAAGAACGAGGGGCGCCGGCCATCCCCGGCAGGGAAGTCGGGCGGGGAGGAGGCCTGCTCGGCGTGGCCCTGAGGGAAGTAGCAGACAGCGGATCTCAAGGCAGGGAGCTTGGCGGCAGGGCCAGCGCAGGCTCGCCAGACCTGGGGATCGACCGCCGGGAGCTCGGTAGAAGCATCGATCGCCATTAGAGTTAGGGTTTCGAGAGCTCGAGATCTCGACAGGAAGAGATCGAGGATCTCGACAGGAAGAAATCGAGGGTTAGGGTTTCGATCGCCCTCTTCTCTCTCTCACTCGCCCGCTTCGATCGCTGGCTCTCTTGAGTTCTTGGTTCTGGGTCGGAAGAGTTTATATATAGTGAGGGAGGGAGGAGTGGAAGAGAGAGACGGTCCCGTCTTCGAGTCGGCGAACGGGCACAGAAAGAGTCGTATGGCGCAACTGCCCTTTTATTTTTCCGAGAATCACGTTATTACCATTCCCCTTTGACTTAATTACCCTTGATTCTTGATAAAATTACCAAGAATGCCATTTTAGATGCGCGAGATTGCCCCTGGAGAGCCCGAGGTTGTCGGGATGTTGGGATCTCCTTACCTTTTCGTTGGCCGGCGGGAATTTATCCGCATCTCACTATAATTAATAAGCTACTCCAGTTGTTTCCCTTAAAAATCAAAACTCGGTGAAATCCGCAATCGGTGGATTGGATTTTCTTCGGGTTTATAACGTTGTGGGGATGGAACGGGGGCGGCGAATGAGAGATAGGCGTAAAATAGTCATTTTAATTGAGAAGTGGGTCTCTGTGCGAGTCCACCACACGGGAGTTGGACCTTGTGCAGTCCAATCGCCACGCCGTGTGGGTTGGGCGAGGAAAGTGCCCCTAAAGCCGAAACCCTGTAGTGGACTCACACCACTCTTGCTCCCGCACCGGTGTCTGGACGTGCAGCAATGTGGACCGTCTGATTTAGTATTAACACGGTATATACGGTCCCAGATCGACGTTCGGCGGGGTCCAAATTGGGACACGCTCAGCCGATAGATTAGATCGGAACGAGTCCGAAAAAGAAAAAGGCCCCACGGTGCCCAAACTCTTGATATACGGGGGCAGTTTCGTCACCAAATATTTATTTATATTTTATTGTTAAGAAAAATTCGGTTGTCGTATTAGCTTGAATCAGCTGGGAAAAAGGTTTCCCGATCGGGCTCGAGTCGATCTCTCTTGGGGCGTTACGAAACGCGACAGAGAGGCCGCAAACCCGGATCGTGCCGGGCGTAACGGAAACGCTGAAATATAACGCCGTAATTTCTTGAGAAATAAACCTTCCCGTCTTTCGAAATTCTTTGACAACATATGACGGTCTATGGCAACCGTTGGAGCGTGGCTGTTCGATTTTGTTGACATTAAATTGCCATCCAGCATTAAAAAGTGTTTTGGACTTTAAAGTTCCATGGAATTAAAGCAAATGTTTGGGAATTGGATTTGACCGCAACCTTGTCTATCTGGGATACAAGGGAAGTCCAAGGTAATTAATGGTTTCCATCTCTTTGGGGCTGTCAGTTAGCAACTAAATCAAATTGCGTAGGCCATCTTTATGGACCATCCAGAGGTAGGTGTTCGTGCATCTGATAAGAATGTATAAAATTGATGGGACCCACCTAGTAACTAGTGATGAGGTCACATAGCCAATGCAGGACTGCATGGATTATAACATCTTTGTCAACAAGATGCTTGCCCTGAAATATTTCTCATGTACAAATCGACCAGCGTAATGAAGTATGATATGTCTTTTGGTCCAACTCTAGATGCCTAAAAGGTGATTGCAAGTCCACATCTACGATCATCCCGATGATTTCGTTGTCCTTCACCAACCAAATATTTATTTAGAGTATGTCTCGATGACCAAACATTAATAAATTATCTAGTTATTTACTTGTCACTAAATTACTTGGGAATGTTCATGTCATGTTTGTGAATCATTTATACAAAATGTCATTTTCGTCGCATGCACATGCAGTAATGTTGCTAGATCTATTATTGCAATCTTTTGCTATACTTATTTATTTTTATGACTCTTATAGGAGTATAAAATATTTGTGTGATTTAAATAATATATATATATATATATATATAATATATATATATATATATATTTATTTATTTTTTTTGCAAAGTTGATGCACCTCGCAGTAGATCATGCTGTAGATAAAATAATAAAAAGATTGCTGGCTTGTGCTCTTGTGATGACTGCAGCGTACATGGAGAAAGAAGGTGACCAGACCGTGATATTAAATGGATGGATTGTGTAAAGACAAAGAGAGGACGTACGCGTGGCGTGTCCGGATATCCGCCTGGCCGAGGACGACAAGGGATGAGGAAGGTGGCATATACCCGGAGGACGAGCTAGGGGTCAAACAATGATTAATATATCATAAACGCTTCTCGCCCGCGTGGGGAGATGGGGTACCAACGTACTCTTGTTACGGGGACTAAGGGACGAGGACAGGGCCTGTCCCCTTTCCATGTGAACGGGTGACGGTGACCTAAGAATCCAGCACCTCGTCAGTTGAAAATAAGAGGGTTGGATTAGGCGCCACGGGCATCCAAGCTTTTATTTTTTTTTTTCTTAATAACATCGGATTTGTTTACAGTGATTAAAAAATAATATATCTGTATGGATCAGAAAATAAAAGATAAAAAGATTCAGAAAAAAAAATATTTGATACAATATCTATAAAACAGTGCTTATGTAAGCTAATATGTTCGTTTGTAAGCTGGTAATTTTTTACACTTATAATTCTCAAATTTTGAGCGAAATCATTAGAAAAATGCAATCCACGAATTTAGTAGAGATCGGTATTGAAATGTTGCTATCCTGGTCGCGTCTAATTAAATCTTAAATTTAACACATTCATTGGATCAGTAATTGAAGTTGTTGCAGCCCCAAATTTAGCCGACCTTGATACCCTTTTTATTGGACCTACTGTGCTTTGTTACGCAGAAGGTTAGCTTATCCTCGACCCTCAAGTGTAATGCACTGGAAGTTACACTTAGCCTTATTTTATGGTTGTTTGGACTTGTGCACGGTGACAAAAAATAGGAGGATGAGGCTAGCTTGCTTAGCTTGTTTGCGAGCTTGTATTATATTGTCTCATGAGCTTGACCTTAAACTTTAGACTCGCAGGTGTCTGTAAATAATCTCTCATGATTATTTAGCTCGACCAATAATCATTAAGTCCGAACATCACCAATTCTATTCCCATTTGTTGAACTCATAATGAAACTACTTTACTATTGCACCAAAATCCACCCTCCTATCTGAGATTGTTTGGTATCAAAAAAAAGATTTGTATAGGCCATAGGAATGGAAATACTGTAATAAAATTATAAATCATGAGCTATGTAAGTTTTATTAAGTTAATTAAAGTTATAAAATGTGGTATCCTTGTAATGCTTTTGCAATGATCCTTAAATAATTTGCGAAAGAAGTTATTCAAATGCTAGTTGGAAAACTGTGTATTCTAGTGGTAACCACGTGATTAGAAGGTCAAGGGGACCTCTTTGTATGATAGTAATCCAAATACATTTTATTAACTTAGATATTAATTTTGGTCATTCAAAAAGCTTGCAATGATCTACAACCTTTTGATGTAATCATTCAACATGCAAGGTTTGGGTGTAAATCTGGAACAAGCATACGTCCAACAATTTTGTAGCTTATTAAGGAATTGAAACACTATAAAATTATAAAATTCCTACTTTGAGTCCCATGTAATAAGCAAGGAGTGTAGGCATATTGTACATTCATTCATTCAAGCAGTGTGAGCAACCTTCTTGCATGCAATAAGCCTGGGTGTTATTATCAAACTGATGATCCAAATCTATTAAAATCTTATCGTAAGTCATATAAATTAAATTATAAACATCATAATCAATCTATGGACCTGTGCTATTTCTACTAAAAAAAAAAAAAACCTGTGCTATAAATCATCTTGTTTATATGGGTCATAGGCCAGATTAGCTCTAAAACCCTTTGCAAAAGTTCAAGAAAAATATTATTTAGATATTTGTATAAGTATCCAATATTTACCTATAGTGGATGTGCACGTAGATCCTCACATTCATTCAAGGACGACCATGCTTTGTCATTTTAGAGAAGATAAAGTTTTGATATGTATAATAAAAACAGAAATATCAAGTGGAAAACATTCTTCTCTGACATCTCCCTCCAAAGATGGTAAGAAATCCAGTAGTGTTCATTTTGTTGAAAATGAACAATGAGTTGAGATACGTCACTTTACATCTCTCTCTTCAATGCAAATAAACAACAATAATGATGGATAAATAAAATCTTGGGATGAAATAAATATAAATTCTTTCAGAATAAATACAGATCTTTCTAAAATAAATATAAATGAGTCTAGAACAAATAGAAATAGAATAAACAAAAATATTTCATAATAAATACAAACTCTACAGTAACAAAATAAATAGAAATAAAATAAATAAAAATACTTCAAAATAAATATAAATTATTGAGGGTTATTAATTTGCCACCCAACTCACCAGCCCATAATTGATTGACCGTTGACCATCGATGGTTATCTGCCGACTGACGATCGATGATAGGAAGACTCGTCGAAGGATCAGTGTCCCATCGATCTACTATCGGTCCGACCAACACAACAATAGGAGCGTCGACACACTACCATCTGATAGATGTTCGGTCTGATAGATGATGGCCCTGAAGTCTTCCACACGACTGTCGATCGGTCAACAGCCTTCCGACCGACTGTTGATCGACCTAAAGTCTTTCGATCGATCATCAATCGATCTTAAGTCTTTCAATCGATCAATGATCGATTGGTATCGAGCCAGTTAGCTGATCGACGGAAGCTCTCTAAATAGCTCATTCAGACGATGATTAGCTCTACAAAATCATCCCCGAAAAGGATGGGCAATAGCGATTAGTGGATAGTTTTAACTACCTGCCCATGATCACATTATATCAGAAAAAGAGGGATCCACGTACCAAGCAGTTATCATCCTGACATCTATAAAAGAAAAATAAACTGACCAGTTTGGAAGGACACTCGAGAATATTAAAAAGAGCAAACTCTATCATCCTGCTCTTCATTTTTTCTATTTGACCAGTCCATCTTACTAACTTAAGCATCGAAAGATCCCTGCTGGAGCCAACTCTGATCAGTGCGAACTTTTTTTTGTAGGTTTTTAATGTTCTTTCATAGGCGCAAGTGGATTGACCATAATAGATTGGCACGCTAGGTAGGAAGAAAAAAGATCAGTGAAGTTTGTCATCCATTGTAATGGCAAAAATACATGCTCGCAACTCACTTAGCTCCATCAGCTAGTCATCCTAGCAAGAAGCACTTCCCCTCCACCATCGATAATGGCGAAACTGAGCTCTTCGTGTCTGAAAGTCACGATGGATGCACAAGCCCAGCAACTAGCTACATTGATGTAGCAGGTTCGAATGCTGATGGAGGTCATTCACAATCTCTAACAGTAGCCACATGCAATGACGAAAGGTCCAGCGATGCAAGCGGTACCATCTAGGCACAACCATCGCATCTCGAGGTGCTCCACCATCCTCTCACCGAAGTGAATATCTCGACATTCCTGCCGGATGGAAACTCCATCTCCTCACCACTTGTGAGGAGCTATCCATCGATCGTGATGCTCTATTTTTTTGTCTTCCCATCGGAGTCAGCACAAGAAAAAATGGCCATAGGATTCGACCACCTCCTCCTTCACCAGTTCCTCAAGAGGATCAACCTTGGGGATGTCTCGCCAGTAGTGGTTCGATAACTATGAGCGAAAGCTCAAAAAAATCGATCGTCGATTGGCCCAAATCTAGAAGGATGCAATAGGAGGGTGCTCCGATGGCCTTCGTGTCCAGGCAGCTTCTCCATTTTTCTCCCATATCTTGAACAACCCGATCCCATCACGGTTCAAGATGCCACAGGTGAAATCGTATGATGGCTCCACTAGTCTAATTGATCATCTCTAGAGTTATAAAGCTCTCATGATGATCCAGGGGGCGAACGATGCCCTCATGTGCATCGACTTTCCGACCATCCTATGGAAAGCTGCTCGAGCCTGATATTTTGGATTTTAGTCAGAAAGCATCAACTCTTTCGAGTAGCTTGAGGACTCTGTAGCTCACTTCAGCACTAGTAGAAGAATGCCATAAACTTCTGACACCCTCTTCTCGATCAAGCAAGAAGAGGGAGAAACTCTTTGAGCCTTAATGGTGCATTTTAACGCCGCCATGCTTGAGATCCAAAACCTCAACGAGGATGTGGCCATCTCGACCATGAAACAGAATTTGCAGGATTCTTGGTTCACCTACTCACTGGACAAGAATCATCCCCAGATTTATGCTAAACTCTTGGAGCATGCGGATAAATACAATCGCATAGAAGAAGGCGCTTTTGATCGATGCCAATTAAACAAAAAAGATCAGAAGAAAAAAGCAGCGGAAGAATGACGTTTCGATTGGACTGAACCAGCCCACCCCAAATAGGAAAACGATCTTCTTCCAGCTAAACCCAGTATCGACTAATGTGAAGAGTCGGTATGATATCTACACTCTCCTCTCTGCTCCATGTATCCAAATTCTAATGGAGATTGAAGCCATCGATGAAGAATCGAAGTAAGGACAAAAGAAAGTACTGTCAGTTTCATCGTGACTACGACCATTACACCAAATAATACTTTCAGCAGAAGGATGAGATCGAGTCTCTTATTTGATGGGAATTTCTTGGCAAGTTCTGGCTCGATCATCCAACTCAGTCGCCTGCTGATCAACCACCATCGGCATAAAAAAAAATTCATCAAAATCAACCGACAGCTGGGGTGATCAACATGATCTCTAGGTGACCAAGAGCTGAGAGGCAACATCCGAAGAAGAATTGGTCAAGAGACGACGATCCGATGAGCCCATCTCTTTTTCGAATGATGATGTAAGAAGAATTCAAACTCTCCATGATGATGCTGTCATCGTCTCGACGACGATAGCAAATTATGATGTAAATTTTTTTTTTATTGATAATAAAAGTTTGATCAATATTTTATTTTACTATGCTTTCTTCCAAATGAAATTATCAACAGAATGCCTCCGAAGAGTTTTCATCTTTTTGGTCGGATTCATAGGAGACGTCATCGATGTTGAGGAAAAGATAGATCTTTCATTGACTATGGGGATAGAACCTCGATAAAGCACTATTATCTTAACTTTTATGGTCGTTAGAGTCTCATCGGCATACAATGCCATACTTGAAAGATCGGGACTCAATGCCCTCAAGGTTATAGTATCGACATATCATTTACTAGTCTGATTTTCGATCAAGATAGGAGTCGGAGAGATGCGAGAGGACCAATAGATTATCCGACGTTGCCTCGCAATCATTGTAAAGGAGAATAAATTGAAAGATTTTTTGCCACTAGAAGAACTTGATCAGTGGAAAGATGAAAACCAAGGTGAGCCGGTTGAACAGTTGATCTTCATTCCATTGCAAGAAAATGATCCGACTAAGATTGTTCAAATTAGATCGCACATTCAGATGATGAAGCATGAACAACTAGTTTGATTGCTAAGAGCCAATATCGACGTATTTGCTTGATCGATAATCGACATGCCAGGCATACATCTAGAAATAATCACTCACCAATTAAGCATTAATCCGAACCTCAAGCCGGTGAGATAGAAAAAGTGACCATTCGCTCCCTAGCGATAGAAGGTCATCGATAAAGAGGTGGACAAACTTCTCGCATTAGACTTCATCAGAGAGGCCCATTATCCTGATTGGCTTGCGAATATCATCATGGTAAGAAAAGCCAACAAAAAATGATGTGCATTTGCATTGATTATACCAACTTGAATGAAGTATGCCCAAAGGATAGTTTTTCTCTTCTGAAGTTCGATCAGCTGGTCGATGCAACATTGGAACATTGACTCCTAAGTTTCATGGATGCTTTCGTAGGCTACAACTAAATCCGAATGGCACCAAAAGATGAAGAACATATTGTCTTCATCACTGATAAAAAAATTTATTACTATAAAATCATGTCGTTCGGACTCAAAAATGCAGGAGTGATCTACCAATGGTTGGTGAGCAAAGTCTTCAAGCCACAAATTGGATGGAATATGAGAGTATATGTCGACGATATGCTAGTAAAATGTGCTCAAAGTCAGGACCATGTCTGAGATTTAGAAGAGGCTTTCGACACACTCTAATGACATTGAATGAAGCTAAATTCGATGAAATATGCCTTCGGAGTAACAGCCAGAAAGTTTCTTGGTTTCCTCATTTTGCATCAATGAATTGAGGTAAATCCTGAAAAGATAAAAATGATCGTCGATATGAAACATCCAACTTCAAAGAAAGAGGTGCAACAGCTTAACGAAAGAGTCGCCGCACTCAGTCGGTTCATCTCCAAGTCAGTTGAAAGATATCTTTCTTTCTTCAAAACTCTACGGCAAACTAAAAACTTCTTATGGACCGACGAATGCAAAAGATCTTTCGAAGAGCTAAAGAAATACCTAATGACGCCTCCGTTGCTTGTAAAACCGATGGAAAGAGAACCTCAATATTTATACTTGGCCACATCCGATGAAGCTATTTGCTCGATTTTGATCAGAGAAGATGAAAATCGGATACGACACCCCATCTATTATGTAAGTAAAGTACTTCAAAGTGTCGAAACTCGATATTTAAAGATCGAGAAGATGATCTATGCCTTAATCATTTCGATGCAACAACTTCGGCCCTACTTCCAAGCCCACATAGTGCATATTTTAACCGACCAACCTCTGAAGTCGATTTTGCATCGACCAGATACCTCGAGGAGAATGGCAAAATGGATGATAAAGCTTAGCAAATTCGACATCCAATATCACCCTCGTCCGTCGATGAAGGCTTAAATTCTGGCTGATTTCATTATCGAATGTACCATCTCAAACGATAAGTTCGATCAAGAAGCAACTCGCAATCGATGAAAAACATTCTTGAAATCGATCATGAGTCTGCTTGGGTGCTACATATCGATGGAGCATCAAATGCCCTCGAAAGCGACGTTGGACTCATTTTGGCAAATGCCGATAGAGTAGTCACTGAGTATACTCTTCGATTTAACTTCAAAGCTTCGAACAATCAAATCGAATATGAAGCTCTTCTTGTCGGCTTGAAAATTGCTAAGGAGTTCGGTGTCGAAGAATTGAAGATGTTCATTGACTCCCAACTCATCGCGGGATAAGTCAAATGCGACTATGAAGCTTGTGATTCGACAATGCAGAAGTATTTGGAGAAAATGAAAGACCAAACTTCTATCTTCAAATACTTCGACATTTCTTATGTCCCTAGAGTAGAGAATGCTCAGGTCGATGCACTCTTCCAACTTGCTGTCACTGCCCCTAACGAACTTGGCTGAATCTACATCGAGTATCTCGATACACCAAGCCTCGAAAAGGTGGAAGAGATATTGCAGGTCAATGACGAGCCAAGTTGGATAGATCTGATAGTTTGGCATCTGACTGAAAGAATCCTATCTGATGATCCATCGAAAGCAAAATGCTTAAGTGGACAGCCTCACAATATATGATGATGGACAGACAACTCTACAAATGATCCTTCTTCCTCTCGCTATTGAAGTGCCTAGGACCTACCGATGCCAACTACGTGCTTCGGAAGGTTCATGAGAGAATATGTGAAAATTACTTGGGGGTAAGTCCCTCGTCTATAAGACCCTTCGGTAAGGATACGATTGGCCAACAATGCAGAAGGACACAATCGAGTTCGTTTGAAGATGCGAACCATGCCAAAAATATGCCAACATCCAATGTTAACCGGCGACACAACTGACGTCGATCATAGCTCCATGACCGTTTGCACAATTGGGGGATCAACATACTTGGTCCTTTTTTTTTGGCATCTAGACAAAAAAAAATTTTGATCATCACCATCAACTATTTTACAAAATGGATGGAGGCCGAACCTTTGGCACAGATTATGGAAAGTAAGATTGAGGACTTCATTCAAAAATCTATCATTTACAGATTCGGACTTTTATATACTATCATAACTAATAATGATCGATAGTTTGACAACCAAAACTTTAAAGACTTCTATGCGACGTACCACATCGCGTACAAGCTGACGTCCGTCGGTCATCCACAATCAAATAGAGAAGCGAAGATCATGAATTGAACGATCCTCTATGGCTTGAAAAATCAGCTCAACAAGGCCAAAGATCTATGGATGGAAGAATTACCTTCGGTATAATGGGCCTACTGAATAACCCCTTGAGTTTCGATGGGCGAATCTCTTTTTAACCTTACTTATAGAGTAGAGATGGTAATACCTATTGAGGTCAGACTACCATCAATGAGGATTGAAAAATATGATGAATCAAATAATTTGGATCACCGAAGGATGAACTTGGATTTGTTGCTTGAAGTTCGGCAGCAAGCTCAATTCAGAATGGCCGCCTATCAATAACGAGTTGCAAGGTACTATAATAGAAGAATTAAGTCGAAAGAAATATGTTCGAAAGATTTAGTCCTGTGGAGAGCCAAAGTATCCAAACCGTTGAACCAAGAAAAACTCTCTCCTAACTGGAAAGAACCCTATCAAATGATGGAGATCCTTCGACTTGGAGCATATTGACTCGAAATACTTGACAGAGCCAAAGTTCCTTGGATATGGAACACTGACAATCTCAAAGTATATTATCAATAAAATCAACTCCATGTACTTTTGGCAAACACAAAAAATAAAACTATTGCAAAGTTTTCTTCAAAGATGTCTCCCTCATTAACAACGATCGATTAGTTGACATTTAGTTGGTTGAAAACTGGATGAACTGACCAGATGAGAGTCGGAACAAATTCTAAAGCAATGGAGAAAAAATCGATCGATCAACTATCTATTAAAATTTATAACCGATCAACCATCGGTACATTACGGTTAGCAGGACTCAGCAACCGACCGTTAAATGGCGGTCATCAATCAGAGTATCATTCGACGTCGATCTTCGATTGACGCATCTTGAGTGATCACCATGGTTAATCAAAAATAAGCCGACCTCCCATAGCAGAATGGTCGACTGACTGACTTATAAATGGTATCGATGCATAACTTTCTTATGAAACGACAAGAAAGAAAAGCATCAAGCTATTGGTTGTGAACTAGTTGGCTTATCCCGACTAGTAAAGAACATGACCCTTGCTGATTTAGCCATAGTTGAATTATAGGACATTTGGCTTACACCTGATCATCATGCACTTCTGTAAATCGATCAAGTGTCGGACGATAAAAGATCGATCGAAGGTCGGTTGGAAATTGATCCATGGTTGGTTTATACCCGATCATCAAGCACTTCGATTTAGTTGGTGAAAAATCGACTAAAGTCGGATAGAAACTGACTCAAGGTTGGCTTATCCCCGATCTATGAGTATCTCAATAAATGACTAAGTATTGGTTAGTTAAAATTTTTGACTTTAAGTCGGTTAAAAAACTAGCCGATAGTTGGTTATAGAAAATCGACAAAAGATCGATTAATGATCGATCAATAAAATTTCTATAGATAAATAAATGCAAGCAGAATGTAAATGAAGTTTTCTTTCATTACTATAAAAAGAAAAGTTACAAAAGTGGACTTTAGTCCTTACAAAAGTTTGGACTTTAATCCCCAAAAAAAATAAAAGTACAAGTTTATCTATCGATCGATTGCTTTGGAGTTGGATCAGGAGCAGCTTCAACTTCGGTAGTCGGTGCAATATCGATTAGTGAAACAGCTTCGATTGGGATAACTCCCTGGCTCTCCGATGGGACTTCAGCAGCCAACTGAGGGGTTGTATCCATCGATGCAAAAGAAATCGAAACATCCTCAATCGGAGCAGGAACAATGATGGGAGTGCCATCTTTTATCGGATCACCAGATGCTTCATTTTCGCCTCTCTCTTTCTCTTCTTCAGCATCGGAGATGCCTCCCTCTTCCTCTCCTTTAGCACCAGGGACGACAATGCTACTGAGATCAAGGTCAAGAAAGAGCTGTTGGACAACGTTCTGACCATCACCAAACTCAATCCAATAGGAAGCTTCACTTTCTTGAAGGATCAAAGTCTTCAGGTCAGTCGAGATCTTGAATTCCTCGATGCCTAGCTCTTTCGCCCGATCGAGATTCTACCATAGAAACTGATATCCGCCTTGGCCAAAGATGCTCCCTCATCGACAGACTACCACTTCTAACACCAATCCTCCGTCTTCTTGGCTCAGTTATCGTGGTCCTTTTTCAGCTTATTTATCTCATGCTTCTTCTTCTTAATGCGACTCTCTTGCACCTTTACTTCCTTCTGAGCTAACTCAAGTTTGGATCTTACCAATCCAAGCTTGACTTTGAGGTGAAAAACTTTATCAGACAAGTTCCTCTCCTGACCAGCTGCATCCCTCTTTAACTGCTCCAACCGACGAACCGTTGAATCACGTTCGACGTTTATGGCCGACATCGAGTCAGAACATGCACGCCGAAGATTGGCCATTCTGCAGTAGACCAATTCAAGCTCGGCCATGTCGTGAGTCCACTGTTCAAGGAAAGCAAACCAAGTTATAAAAAAAAAAAAGAAAGAAGAAAGAGAGGAAAGAAGAAGCAGAGAGGTAAATTGCAAATTGTCGACTCATCCTAATAAAGGTCGAGTAGAATGACCCGACCCAAACAAGTTGGCTAAGGTCCGACTCTTTCTTGACTCTCGATCAATCGAGAGGAGAATGGCATGAACAAAACTCCTCATCAACTAGGAGTCGGAAAGAGCCGACCTACCTTCAGGGATCCAAATGTCGACTCATTTGGAGTCTGTATAATCACGGCTAGAAGCGTCACTCCCAGCCGATGCAGGAAGAATTGGCGCCTTTCCTTTTCTTTTGGCAAACAATTGCTCAGGAGGTGCAAACATCCACTCAGGCATGGATGAAGATGATGGATGCCCTCGATGGATTGGAGTCGATCATGGAGCAGATGCAAAAATAGACGGCTGAGCTCCCAACATAGGAGCAACAGTCAAAGCGTCGATGATGACAATGTCTTCTTCCGACTGCATGATGGCCGAAGGGGCTTCGACGAAAGTGGTTGTCGTTGGGGCGCGCAAGGCAACGACTGGAGCTCCAATAGATCTAGAAGGTGCCATCGAAAGAACGTTGGCAACTGAGGGACCAATTGCCCAACTCTTCTTCGGTGCGCACGATGGACCAATGCCAGATGCCATCCTCTTTCGAGTGGTGAATGGACGGACTTCGTCCGCAGAGATTCCAAGAGGAAGATACATCCCGATGAAATCAAATAAGAAATTCGGATCAATATCAAAAACCTACTGAAGGGAAGAAAATGCAGAACTACAAATACTACATATACCTACGGACGACGTCGAACCAAGTTCAGCATCAAACAAAGCCTCTTCAATGATCAAATTTTTTTATGGAAAAACTTTCATATTTTTCAGCCAAAGAAAGTCCTTTCGATTGGTCGGATCTATCCAACTATTCTCGTTCGGAAGGACATTTGGCTCTCCCCACACTGATGAAAAATCTTAGAAAGTAGGAGGCGAAACAAAGAATAATTGGATCTTCCAATCATGGATGGACGACGGAAGATCAGTAATGAAAGAAAGCCCTCTCCTCGGGGCAAAGTACCACCATTTGTCAGCTTTCAAATGGGATCGAAGAGCAAAGAAATGTCTGAACAAAGAAAGTTGAGGATTCGTCTGAATTAACCGACACAACAAGGCAAAAATAATCAAAAGCCGAATGAAATTCAATGCTAGCTGGGCCAAACACCCCCGATAGTAATCGAAAATGTTCCTGAGGAACTCCAAAATAGGGAACCTAAGGCCCGACCTAAGGTTCTCTAGATAAAAAGCTATAAAATCCAATGAAGGTGAAATCATCCGATCGTCGGGATTAGGAGCCAACAGACGAAACTCTTTCGAGATCCGATATTGATCCTGAAGTCGCTTTATAACCGACGCTGTCAGCGTGGATGCTTCAGCTGTAGGATCCCGTGATGAACTACTACGAGTACTAGCCATGTGTACAACTCGACAAAATAAAATAAAAGAAAAAGATGAAAAGGGTGTCAGAAAGAAGGTTCAAACCTCGAATTTGAAAGCTAAAAGACAAGGGAATAAACAGATCCCTTGAAAGCTCCTACTACTGAAAGCGATAGAAGAAAAATCTGCAGGACGGGTCCGATATTTATAGGACCCATCGATGGTCGTGCTGCACAGAAGATTACACCAGATGTTGACACGTATCGACCGAAGATTGGCCGAACATTAAATCCTTCGAGCCTTGCGATCATGTGACTCCTAATGGCGATCATTCGGATCCCCGAAACGTCGGCTACAATCTTCTCAAACGTTGCAAAAATCATTAATGACAAGTGCTAGAATGAAATTTAAGAGATGCCACGTGTTGACCTCCTACATTCGATGCATTAAGACGAAATATAAAATCACTGCACCAAACTTGGGTGTAGAGGATAACTATTGGGGGTTGTTAATTTGCCGCCTAACTCACCAGCCCACAATCGACTGACCGTCGGCCATCGATGGTTGTCCGCCAACTGACGATCAATGATAGAAAGACTCACCAAAGGATCATGGCCTGCCGATCTACCATCGGTCTGACCGATACAATGATAGGATCGCCGACACACTACCGTCCAATGGACGTTCAGTCTGATACACGATGGTCTTGAAGTCTTTCGACCGACTGTTGATCAGCCTGAAGCCTTCCGACCGATTGTTGATCGGCCTAAAGCCTCCCAGCCGACCATCGATCGATCTCAAGTCTTTCAACTGACCAATAATCGATCGATATCAAGCCAGTCGGTTGACCAACGGAAGCTTTTTAAATAGCTCATCTAGGTCACGATTGGCTCTACAAAACCGCCCTCGAAAAAGATGGATAACGATGATTAGTGAGTAGTTTTAACTATCGCCAACGATCACACTACACCAAAAAAAGAGAGACCCACGTGTCAAGCAGTTATCATTCCGATATCTATAAAAGAAAAATAAACTGATCAATTTGGAAGGACACTCGAGAATATTAAAAAGAGCAAACTCTATCATCCTACTCTTCATTTTTCTTCGACCAATCCATTCTACTAATTTAAGCATCGAAAAATCTCCTTCGGAGCCAATTTCGATCAGTGTGAACTTTCTTGTATAGATTTTGGATGGATTGACCGTAATATAAACTTTATAACAATAAACAAAAATGACTCGATCCCATTACTTGACACGCATGGACTTTCATGATCCATCCATCCATATTAATGGCTTTTTAAAAATTTTTTCAAATGCAAATAAATGGAAAAATGATCATTAATTCTTATTTTGCTGCATAGAGATCTGGACCGATTGGTTGGTGAGGAGTCTGATTGGATGACCTATGCCTAGTCTATCCATATAAAACGATTGAAAAAATAAATCATAATTATTAAATTAAATATATAATATAGATTGAAATTATTTTACAAGAACAACTCAAAGCACTTATTGTCGAGTTCTTGATTGAATCTATATCAACAATATCAGATTCATTTTTTTGGTCTGATACGAGAAAGATATATAAAATCCATTCTTATTATCCTCTTGATGAATACATGTCGGTAGAAAATTTTGATCTTCATTGAACTTGAACTTGCCCATTTGATGAATCCCCAAGATCCGAAACACATGGATCCGCCTTGGAAAACCAGATGCACTTTGTCCTGTCACCAGACAAGCAATTGCTTACCATTTCCAAATCCGAATTCGAGTGCTGGCATCTGTGGTTTCTGAGATAAAATCACTCTTACAAAGTGACAGACCCTCTGGATAAATAAGAAGAGAACAGGCCAGAAAGCGCATTGTAGAACTTCCCATACAGGATTTTTGCTCCTCGTCGATCGTATACAAGAGAGCTCCAGGGAGGGTTTCGAGGAAGAAATGTGTCCTTCCAACAAACTAAAACGCATCAGTATTTCTCAGTTCCACCAAATTCTACGAACAAATTCATCTTAGCCTTATTTTTTTATACGACTATCGGCTCTCTGTAATCCACCTCCAAGATCTATGCATACAAGAATCGCGAAAGTTTTTGATATAATAACTAAGATCAAACCCTAGCGAAAGCCGAATCAGAACAATTCAACACAAATAGAGTTTCTCCCGAATGCCGACAAACTATTCGATGAAAGAACTAAGTGATGATTTTATGAAGATAGTGAGATTACGGAGACATAGGAGCTGGTGGGAACGACGAGCTTCCTCCTCGGCACGTACGTGTGGACCATGTCCATCGCGGTCTTCTTCTTCTTTTTCTCCTTGGCTTCGCCTCCTCCATCGTCCCTGGACTCCAGTATTCTCTGATCCCCGCTTTTGTCTTCTCCTCCACCTTTTTATCGTCCCTGGGCTCTCCGTGATGGGACAAAGCATCGAAATGAGGCAAATGAAACGCGATTTTCGATCTGCTTGAAATGCCGACTTCAAATTTGAAGAATGCGATCTGTGATCGATTTAATAGTTCCCCAGTCACTTTTGTGTCAGGAAGAACAGGGCAGTAGAGTGTCACCCAGGCAAAGCGTGATACACAAACAGATTGAATTTTATATAAATCTTTTACAGCTAACCGGTTGCCTTGGTTCATTTCTTGGAGAATTTATTGCCAATCACAGCGCTGATTTCTATGAACCCCATCATCAAGCGCGTATCTAAATGCACAAGACACGTCACAACATAGAGGCTCGAGCCACTGACATGTCTGCTGTACAACAGCAACCTGTCTTGCAATCCTCAGCTGCACGTCAACCGCAATCAGCCAAACAGCCACAGAGACGAAGACAGAGGAACCATCATTACTCCAGTCCACCGCTGCCACAGCACTTTGTGACCCGATGAACCAGCCACCAAAGGGTCCAACACCAATACAGGCTTGGTCAGCCACCAAATGGTTACCTTGCTCCACTACAGGGTTCAAGGAATATCATAAATTCCCCGTATCCCAACTGTGAACATGTTACACCAGTAGGTATGAACAAGGGAAGCTCTAGCATGGGAAATAAGCACACACCCAAGAACACCATGCCAACATTTAAAGGCGATTGAGGCAGACCAAATCATTGTATCCATTCTACAAAATGAACGTTTCCAACACCTCAAAACAGCAGCCAAACAGCTGAGAGACTCAAGCAGCTGTTTGCTTGCATGATTCGATAAATTTAATATAGATGCCAGATCACAAAACAGTACGATCATTTGTAACATCTAGCAATGCAAATCACAATGGAATCACATTCAATGTAACTATTACAATGGCCCGCAGGATCATTTATAGTCATCTGCTTGCATCTTAGTCCGCCCGAGACTGGCCAGCCCGAGAGGAAAGGATGATGCCAACAATGAGACCATAAAGGGCAAGTGCTTCAGCAAAAATGAGAATGAGAATCATGCCCACGAAAAGTTTTGGCTGCTGGGCGTTGGCCCTGCAAAGAAATAAGAAAACCATCGAGCTTAGACATTTTGGCATGCTGCAAATTAATCCAAATCAAACATATAAGAATCTCTAAAATATTTGATTAGAGACGAGGGTCAGACAGCTCAGAAACACAAAAATAACAGGTAAAGAACAGAACAAGAGCAGAGGTTATAGCTACTCATCTGACTAACCAAGTCACAGGACAAGTCATGAGAAAATAGCTAGTTTTTTATATGAGGCCCACCATGAAATCAGAGGGATCAAGTCATCCGTTCTTCATTAATGAAAATTTGGTGCAAAATGGTCCTATCTACAGACAGCTTCAGACATCTGACCTACCATAATCAGCAAGTTCTACTTTGTGCCTAATTTCCACACATGGACGCCCCACAATGACCATAATCAGCATTTGAAATCCAAAACATTTGAGGCCAATTGAACAAACACTCATGCATTCTCTACCGGTGCATGCTTTACAAAATACTTACCAAAGACTATGTTCCATGTTTGTTAGTTTGTTGCCACATTCCTGATCTTTTGATCTAACCTAATCATTAGTGGAGCCTTTGATTAATGTGGATGTACTATCTCAGTTGTTTCTCCGCTAATTGATTGGTGGGACACCTATGCCTACTGTTCTTTACAAACACTATCCTTTTAGAGTTCGTGCATCATGACTCAGTGTTCTCCTCCAAATGACAGTCACCTTACGTAACTTGATCTTCTCTTCTATTTTTTTTTTTTTTTTATAACACTGCAATCATATAACAGCTACAACTTAGTGTCATTTTAATAAATCGTAAGCCTCAAATGTATCCAACAAGCAACCAATAAAAGGCATATCTCCACTTCTTCCACTTAAGAAAATAAATATCTACATTTACTGTAATGTTCAGTAAATTTGGCAGATTGCACGAATGACCAAGCTTGCATCATTTGGCTATTGGTGGTGGCCATAGACTCATTACAACTTATTTGCAAACTAGAGTTTCATTCTGTGCATCAAGTTACTAATTGGTCGTGCAGATTTAGTTATCAAATCCATAGCCACATACCATACTTTGCCTTGTCAACTCTTCCAAAAACAGCAAACAGCTTGGCACCTCCTCTAGCACATCGGTACTCATCACATCTTACAAGTATGCATTACAGAAGAGGGGCAAATTTTCATGCTCAACACAATCACAGCTAAACCAAAGTTGATTAACTGAATCTGGTTTCCACTATCATTTCCATAGAAGGCTAACTCATCCTAGTAATAGCTCAGTTTGCTACAATGCAACCAAATGATGAACATGGAACTTAAATCCTTCAACCTAGGCAACCTTCTCAAAATATTGCTTAAAAGATAAATTTTATCATGAGCTGTGTGTGCTTTAGTTTCAAATTGGCGATCAATGTCCATATGCATAAGAGGTACAGTTAGAAGGGTTTTATCAAACCATTTGATAAATTCTATCTTGATTTATACATGGAACAACATTCATGAAAAGCAAATAGTGGTTAAGTCATATTCTGGACAATGGAATTAACTTTACTTCCAAAACAAAAAAAAAAAAATGATAGTCATAAGTGAATTCCATTGAGAACAATTGCTGCAGAATAATAGTAAAACAAATAATAGTCTTTCCTGAAAACTAACATCAAGAGAATGCTGCTATAATAGAAATAAGCAATATAAATCTTCTAATAAACAAAATCATGCCAATACTACAACAATCATACATACAATTTCAATTATTCAACTTCCCAGAGCAAATTGAAGCAAAGAATTCGTACATTGAATATGAATTGTGTACATCAGCCAAGTAGCAATCAAGAGGAGCATACAAGCCACTGACCATCTAAAGAAGCAGAAACCTCAAACCATAATGATGAATAAACTAAGTCTTATCTTCGATGTGAGTAATCACAGAAAAAGGGAACTGTTAAATAACAAACAACCAGACACAAAATGATGAAAAATATCTCTGAAAGAACAACAACAACTGAAGAATTGTGTACTAATTAATCTCTGCTCAACTATAACAAATCCATGTCTCACAAAATCTCCTGCCATTAATAATTCACAAACTATCATGGAACATAATCTCACCCATAGAGCTAACCAGAAAAAGTAGAGAGCTAAAATCACTCATCCTTTCTAACCCTATCTGGTGCAACCACAAAAGTAGTAGTAAAAATACAAATTACAACCCTATCAGATAAAGACTCATATTGATTCTGTGACAATTTAAACCATGATCAGATTACTTACCAATTCCACCAAACACCAGACTAAAAGACAGTTTTTTTCAATCCATAAATAAGATGAGAACTCAACACAATCTCCTATTCTTAAAATTGGGACTTCTCACAATCCTTCATCTTATCGCCTATAACCACTGCCAAAAACTATGCTTTTTTCTCCCTTTTTAACAAAGCCAAATACCATCACCTTTATCATTCTTAAGTCATGATCCATGTAAATTTTATTTTCTTCCTATAATTCTGATTATACTAAAGTCATGGGAGACACGCACGCAAAAATATCAATCTTTAAACGTAAATACCAACTCATAACACAATATCAATATTCAAACACAAATTAATCACCATAGGAAATTTGTCAACACACAAGATAACCATAAATCAAGATGAATTAAGAAACCCGGATCCACATCTAAGTTCATAAGAGGCAAAAAGGGGGGAAACAAAGGTTACCGGACTCCAGCATCGCCAACGATCCCGATAGCCATGCCCGCAGAGAGCCCGGCAAGGCCACAAGCCAGACCGGAGGAAAGATGAGCGTAGCCATCGAAGAGGTAATACGACTTGGCCTTAGGGTTGATACCGGTGCTAATAATCACGGCTATGATCAACCCGTAGATTCCGAGCACTCCAGCCATGACCACAGGCACGATCGACTTCATCACCAGCTCCGGCCGCATCACCCCCATGGACGCCACACCCACCCCGCTCTTCGCCGTCCCATACGCTGCCCCCATGCCTAAAATCCCAAAAAAAACAAAGAATTAGGGAACGAAAACCCTAAGATCGGAGATCAGAAGAAACCTTGGGATCGGGATATCACAGGAGAAGACGAGGGCGGCCGCGGCGCCAAGAAATCCGAAGAAGGGGGCGGTTTCGTCGCCGCTGAAGCTCGACATCGTCGGAGATATTAGTGGAACCCTAGATATCTTTCGAAACCCAACCCCTATTCAGGACCTTCGAAACCCTAATCTCAGAATATATAGAATTTTCGGGCAAGAAGAAAGGAAAGAATTGGGGAATGGGTGGAGAATGGAGAGGGGGGCATGGAATGGAAGAGAATGAATGGCTTCCGGTGACCGGAGGGAGCACCCCGGAGACCGTCTAATTTACACGTTTTATCACAATAGTTGGAGATGGATGTGAAGAGATTTTTGGGATTGTACGTAATATTTGACCCCTGCATGGACAAATCATGTGGGTATACTAGATTTAATTGTGGAATAAGTTGGCACACATTGCAAATGGGCTAGCCTAGCCAAGGTTAGAGATGTAAATAAATCAAATAATATAGGCACGGTTGAATCTAATTTTATTTTAACTCAATTATTATCAAGCTATTGGTACGAACAGTTCTACTAGGCACGTGATGGCATATATGGCACCATCAAAAAGACCACCATTACAGATAATACAAAAATAATAATTATTGATCCAAGATCGGTATAATATTGACTTGGAACTATGATCATTTCCTAACAAGTTAGAATCAATCAAAGTGATCGAGATAAAATCTATAGTATACCGACTATATCAAATTCAGGTCGGTGAACTACTGTTCCCAACTTATAAGTCACGTTTAGTCAGAAATTAACATCCAGCCGATCTCCCAGCAAGCCACAAAACCATATCAGTATTCTATCAGCTTGAAGGCAAATAGCAGCTCAGAATCCTCACGTCGGGTTTTTATCGACCTGAATGACGCCTGAGCAGAATATGTAGCATTAACTGTAGGAGATCAATAAAACACCGACCTCTTCATAATCTACATTGGTGTTTTACCGATCTCGAGGCATGTCAAAAGTCAGTTATGCGCCAACCGCGATCCCACCTGATTACGACCTCCAGCTGTACTATAATTGACTGCCACCAAGGTAAAATGAACAACAACTGCAATCCAGCTGGCCATAACAAACTAACGGTCTAAGCAATCCTCTCTACAAATAGGGGATAGGGTACTCCTCCAAGTAAGCTCACGCTTAAGATTCATAGAGTCGAAACTCTACTGAAATCAATTTTCGACTTTTTCACTGAAGAAAGATTGAATTTTCTCCAAAATTGTCTTATTTCATCAACTAAATTTCTATTTTTTACTATCTGTTCTCAAAGCCTCAACTGACTTAAGCATTGAAGAATCCTAAATCGGAGGGTACCCCATCGATTCTTGAACTTTTTTCTTGTAGGTCCCCTTATGATCAGCATCGATCTCGTGCAGCTAGCTCTCTAGCATGAATTCTCCTCTTCCATCTGAAGCCTTGTAGCAATAGATTAGTACTAGAGGAAGGGCTTCCATCCAGAAATTTATAAAAAATGGTTAAGAAGAAAAAAAACCAACTCCATCTTTTCCCGGAGCTCCTCTGGAGATGGTCCAAATCCCATCCTCTGGCGATGATCAATCTCTAACAATTTAGCCTTCTGGTATAGTAGGTCCAAGCTCTGACCAACGCTGTGCAACAACTCTAGTAGGTAACGGAGCAATGGCAAGAATCGATTTCGCAAGAACCCCAAGAAGCTGCATTATGGACCGGCCATCCCCCAATTCCTCAAGAACACCACCAAGCGTGCCTTCCGGATCAAGAAGATGAGCGCTCCTTTGAAGCTAAATCGACTCCTTATAGCCGAATCCCACTACAGGAGATGGATTTTGAATCAAAGCTTTAGGATCTGGAGAAGAAGTTGTAAGAGGTATAGCTTGGAAAGACCCCCCAAAATAAAAGAGATTTTTATCTTATCTCTTCCTTTTCCATTGATATCCTGAATGAACCGGTTCCATCTCGATTCAAAATGCCTTTTCTTGAGCCATTTTATGGCTCTACAGATCCCTAAGACTATCTTGAGGGATACCATGACATAATGAGGCTTCAAGGCACGTTTGGCATCCTTCTTTGTATGGCTTTTGAAGGAATCAGATTAGAGTTTTAGGGCTAGATCTTGAAACTTTTTCAAGATCAGAAAGCGAAAGATTAAAATAAATCAAAATTTATTCATAAAAATTAGAGAACCCCTAGATCTAAGATCCTATTATATGATTATAGCATGAGATTAAATCAAAAATTAAAAATATTAGAAAAAAAATATGTTGATCATATTAACATGCATCTATACTACATCTAAAATGGGTATATAATAATAGATCAGATCCATATTATCCATGCAAGTTAGATGTTCTAACTTGCTGATCTAGACTTGAGGATGAAGCTCCGATCCACATACATGTCCGACCTCTAAGAGATGTCCACACGAGCCCACGAATCTCGATCAGAAGTCTGATGTAGAAAATCAGCACAGTATACTAGTACTATGCTGATCCTTCTTTGACGATCAATCTAATACTTTCTTCTTCAAGATTTAGACTCACCAAAATATCAGAAGGAAGAGAAGAGATTTTTGGACCTGAGATACTTCTCCAAAAATCTCTAAGAAGGAGGAAAAGGGGAGAAGTAAACAGCCCTAGAAGAAAATCCTCTTCTTCTTCTTTGTTCTCTCACCTAGACACCTAAATTGGTGTCTTTAGAACTCCCATGCGCAAGATGAATATTTTCTTAATTTTCTCACACCCAAAAGGTCTCTCAAATTTCTAGAATCTACAAAAAAATCAATCCAAAATTTATTTTAAATAATGAGATATGGAAGAATCCTTGTCTAGGTCAAATATCTAAATAAGGAATGTCCAAATTGGGCAAGATAAGGGGCGTCCAACTCTTGGATGCCCTCTCCTTTTTCTTTGGCATGGACCATCCTTTTTTGTCGCATAAAAAGTCTCCTTTTTTCATAAAAAATTTTAGGAGAAAATAGGAAGTGGGCAGCACCTTATGGAAGGAGTTTTGGTTTATTAGGATTCTATCACCTAGAATTCAAAACCACAACAGCTAGTCTTCTATTGACTTAGTCCATAACTTAATTCCATGTAAGAGAGAAGGGGAGCAAGTGGGCATGCGTGAAGATCTAAGAGAAAAAATTTTCTATGAAAAAATCCTAAAAAATAGGCATGAGGGCGTGGGGGCGTGGGGTGGGCATGAGATATCAAGTAGCGCAAAGAAAGAAATCCTAGTCTTACTAGGACTTCTAATTTGACTTGGTCAAACATGATTTTTGAACCAAATTAAATCAAAATTAATTAAACCCAATAAGAGCAGATCTTAATCCAATTAAGAGGATAATTAAATCAAATTAAATAAAATTTAATTTTAATTTAATTTTTTAATCAAATTAAAAAATTGGGTTGACCTAAGTCATGGTTGAACTAGGACTAGTTCTTTCTTGCACTTGGTTTATCTAATAAACCAATTAAACTTGATTCAATCAAATCTAAACTAAATCTAATTAAATTATCTTTAATTAATCTTAATCTCAGTCTTTCAACTTAATCAAATTAATCTAATTAGCAATGAAATTGCTAATCGATCATTCTGCAATATTTGTACTAGGTTAAACATCAATTGTATTGATCGTTTAACCTTAGAATAATTTTCAATCATTAATTAACCATCTGATCGGATCATGAACTCTAATGCGTGTGATCTTATAGGTCTGAATCTAAGCTGATAGTACAAGAATAAATTTCTATACTAATCGAAGTGACCATCTAGTAATGGTATCCGACAGTCGGATAGATCGAATGTGTAGAATAATATTCTTAGAATCAATGTGGATATAGTTTTCATATATTCATTTTCTTGACCAAAATGCTTGTACGACACCTCAAAGTTCAACTGTCAGCTTTGATCAAGCTGTTCATATTATATTTTAAAATATAAAATCCATCTCATGGATTATCCTGACCAAGATTTTGCTATATTAAAATACAGTGATATATTTTTCTCCAACTTTTGGATGGTCAATCTCATCTTGATCACACACCAACTTTGCAAGTACTTGACTGTGCCCAAAAATCTTTCGTTACTGAATTAGAAATTCAGTTAGTCCAATATCAAAGCACAATGAGTTGCTTGCAAGCTACTGAGGTGATCTTAGGTCTAAGGAACACTTATACCTATATTCCATTAGAGACATTCTCAATAGCAGAATGCTCTAGAGTTGGTCACGCTCAGTAACAATGTACCCTAACATCTCATCTGTATGTCATACCAGTGTCTCCATACTTCTTGGTTAAGAGGATAACCAACCTATATGGCATACAGTGACCTATGCTCGATAGACGCTGTGGTCTTTATTAATAACCTATCATTTGATCGTGAATAGTTTTAAAGATTAATTGATAAATTCTCTTTTTATTGAACCTAAATAGTCCTAAGAACTTTATAACAACAATGGAGTTCATTAGAAGATGAAAACTTATGATGAAAAATGATAAAAATATATTTTATTAATTAATAAATTAATTATAATTATAATATAGCTCAATCATTAATAGACTGATGATTGACGTTGGGACACATTTTCCAACAACTCCTACTTATCCTAAAGCCACTCAACATATTATCTAATATTCATATTCAACTTATGGTTGTCAAACTCCTTTATCGCCAGGACTTTAGTGAAGGGATCGATCAGATTTTTTTTTTCATTGATCTTTTAAAGATCGACGTTATCTCGATCTACGATCTTTCAGATCAGATGAAAGTGGCGCAGAATGTACTTCATCCACTGGTGTGCCATCGATTTCTTTGCCTAAGCTATGGCACTGGTGCTGTCGTAATAAAGCAGGATCGGGCCTTTAAGAGAGGATGCTACTCTGAGCTCGGTGATGAACTTTCTTAGCCACACAGCTTTCTTCACGGCATCTGATGCTGCAATATACTCTACTTCATAAATAGAGTCTGCTACAGTATGCTGCTTGGAACTCTTCTAGCAGATGGCTCCACTATTCAGAGTAAAGATATATCTCAACATACTTCTACTGTCATCATGCTCAAATTGAAAGCTGCAGTCTGTAAACTCTATAAGTTTCAGATCTGACTCGTTATAAACCAACCATTAATTTTTAGTATTTCTCAAATACTTAAGAATGGCTAATCTCTTTTCAGTGATTTTCTCCAGGATCAGACTAGTATCTACTCACTACTCCTAGTGAGTATGCCATGTCTGATCTCGTACATGTCATGGTATACATGATAGATCCCACTACTAAAGTATATGAGACTCTACTCATGTACTCTCTCTCTCTCTTTAGAAGTTATCGGACAATCCTTCTTAGAAAAAAAAATTCCATGGTCTATCAAAAGATAATCATTTTTGGAATTCTCCATGCTGAATCTCTTCAGCACAATATCTATGTACGTAGACTGGGATAACTCAAGCATCTTTTTAGATTTATCTCTATAGATCTTTATTCCTAGGATGTAGGATGCTTCATCCAAGTCCTTCATGGAAAACTAAGATGATAACCAAACTTTTATTTTCTGCAGTGCAGTGATGTCATTTTTGATTAAAAAAATATCATCCACGTACAAGACAAGGAATACCACTACTGGACCATTTGCCCATTTATAAATGCAGGGCTCTTCTCCATTCTTAACAAAGACATACATTTTGATCATCTTATCAAAATGCATGTTTCAACTTCGAGATGCCCGCTTCAATTCATAATTGGATCTCTGAAGCTTGCACACTTTGGACTCATCTATGGATATGAACCCCTCATGTTGTATCGTATATACCTCTTCGATTAGCTCTCCATTCAAAAAAGTTATTTTTACATCCATTTGTCAGATCTCATAATCTAAATGGACAGCTATTGCAAGCATTATCCAAATAAATTTGAGCATTATCATAGGGAAGAACGTCTCGTTGACGATATCCCTTGGCAACTAGACAGGCTTTATAGATCTCCACCTTTTCGTATGCGCTCCTCTTTCTTTTGAAGATCTACTTACATTCAATGAATTTAACCCCTTTCGGTAGATCAACCAATGTCCATACATTGTTGATCTTCATGGACTCCATTTTGGACTTCATGGTCTCGAGCCATTTCTCGAAATCAGATCTCTGCATTGCATCCATATAGATGATTGGATTCTCATCATTCTCATTGAGTTCTATGGGATCACTATTTCGAACCAAGAAATCATAGTATCTGTCTGACTGATGCAGTACTCTACCAGATCACCTTAATGATATAGGTACATGAGGCTTTGGATATGATCTAATCAAATCTTACTCAAGTTTTGCTACAGGTATTGGTCTTTCTACCTATTGAACTTTATCAAGTTCAATCTTAGAGGCAATAGTTCCTTCACCAAGAAATTTTTTTTCTAAAAATATTGCCTTAAGACTGATGAACACCTTTTGTTCTTCAACATGGTAAAAATAGTAACCTTTACTTTCTTTGGGATACCCTATAAACACACACTTATCAGACCAGGGTCCAAGCTTATCTGTATGCAAACGTTTGACATAGGCCGAACATCTCCAAACCCGTAGGTAAGAGAGTGTAGGCCTATATCCAATCCATATCTCATATGGAGTCTTTGCGACAAATTTACTTGGTACATTGTTCAATATATAATATGCAATCTTAAGAGCATAACCCTAAAATGAAATAGGTAGACTAGCAAATCCCATAATGGATCGAACCATGTTTAACAAGTTTTGATTTCTTCTTTTCGATACACCATTATGTTGTGGTATTCCTGGAGGAGTCCATTGTGAGAGAATTTCATTCTCTCCTAGAAATGTCAAGAACTCATTGGATAGATATTCACCTCCTCGATCCGATCAAAGAGTTTTAATACTCTTTTTAGTTTATTTTTTTATTTCACTTCAGAATCTTTTGAATATTTTAAATGAATTCAACTTATATTTCATCAGATAGACATATCCATATCTGAATAGATCATCTATGAAAGTGATGAAGTAGAAATATCCACCTCTAGTACTTATACTCATAGGTCCACATACATCAGTATGTACAAGATCTAAGAGCTCAGTGGCTCTTTCATCTTTTTCAGTAAAAGATGACTTGATCATTTTTCCCTAAAAATAGGACTCATAGGTTAGAAGTAATTCATAATTATTGACTTTAAAAATTTTCTCCTGGATCAACATGTTTATCCTATTCTTGTTAATGTGATCTAGCCTACAGTGCCATAGATAGATATCAAAAACATTATCTAATCTAGAATATTTTTTAGAAGTGTATATTATACTCATATGCTATGATAAAATATAAATATCATTTCTTTGTTATTCTTGCATTATTGTAACATCATTTATAATGATATCACAATAATTTTTTTTTATAGATAAATGATAACCATCTTTGGTTAAAAGACCAACAGTGATTATATTCATCAGAAAGAAAGGACAATAATGATATTCATTTAAAGAAATGATATTAGTATCGAGAATAAGTTGAACTATTCTCATAACTAGAACTAGAACAGACATTCCATCTCCAACATTCAGGAATTACTCATTATTTTTAAATCTTCTACTAATTTGAAGTCCTTATAATGTATTGTAAATATGGACTAGACTTTCGGTATCTAATATCCAAGTAGAAGTATCACAAATAAAGAAATTATAAGATTTATTATATAAACATTCTTGATCAGCAACTACTTGCTCATATCTCTTATTCAGCTTGTTGGAGTCATGGAAATCAAGATACCGAGGACAGTCTTTTCCAATGCCCCTGCTTCTTACAGTGGAAGCATTCTGCTTGTTTAAGATTATTCTTGGATCTTATATAAACTACGCATAGTGGCCCCAGCACGAACCACTTCATGCTGCTGAACAACATTCAACTTTCGATACTTATTATCGAAATTAGATCCCATGAGTTTATCACTATCTAATAGTGAATGAAGCAACTGTAGTTTGAATTTAACTACATAAATGAGAACCAAAAGTCTAATTAGTAATTGATTCATTAAACCTAAAGATTTAAACTTTAATCAAAAGATTATTCTACTATTTTATTCGAACTGATAGCATCTACCTCCAATTTGAGAAATTATCCTAATTTCTTAGTGGATACTAGAATCTACATAGACTGCACACAAGCTCAATTATGGTTGGTCAACCCATGTACATCTAAGGATAGATTTATAACCAATTATTTTTTAAAATATTTTTTAGTAATTTAATTTTTTTCTAGATATCTTTTCAGTAGGTTGAGGCCTCCATTGAAAGTTTCGATTAGGTCCAACCATTAACATGATTATACTTGATCCATTTAACTAATCAATAATTAAGTCCAACTATGGTTAGTCAACCTAATCACCATTTAGAGAGACGCGGCCAAGAAATCATATTATGAATGATAATTTCATTAGCGGATAAGCACTAGGCCTATGGGGCTCCAATGATTATCCAACTAATAGATCCTTTATCATCCACTTAATGAAAGACTATGATCTAGTTATTACCATAACTATTTTATTTTAAGAATCTAATAATTTTAGAGGATTTTAATTTAAGAAAGAGAGAAGGTCAGATGTGTTAGATATATGTGCCCTAGAAGCCAGAATTGGCTGATACTTGTAATACACTTCTAGGAGCAAAATTATAATTTTGACTATAATCAATAAAATGGATTATTTTTTATCACATATGTGTATTTAGTGTCTGTGATATATCCTTTGAATTAATGATAATGATAATTCATATTTTTAAGAGTTGAAAATTTTAGACATGAATAATCATTATTAACTTATAAAATGCTCTCGACCATAGGATCATCACGAGGATGGTGATTGATCTGAAAGGTAGGTATACAATCACTTCTCTTTAGTAGATGAATCTTGAGTCTACGGTGTGGAGATACTGAAGTAAGAGTATAGGTACTTGTTAGAGAATGAGGGCACTGAGCATGATACCTCGAGTAGTCATTAGGAAGTCTACCTTCTCGTCAATGACTGACTCGATGCTGCAGTAGTGTATCTGATTCTTTGACCTGAGGTACATCGGTAGTTCACCTTGAGGGTATTATGTTTGACTACATCATTACTCGATCTCCTAAATATTCAGAATCCTGAGATGTATGTTGGCTATAGCATGTTCATTGTAGGAACTAGATTGCATCAAGATGGAATCTATCTACCTCGATGGTAGAGGAGCAGCCTTATGATGATCATGAGAATTAAGTTCAGAAGCCCATGGCCATGATAGAGTAAAATAATAGAAAGAGTTTCTATTTAGATTTTCATATCGGACTTGAATCGAATAATTACATCATATGATAGAAACTAGGGTTTGACGAGTTCACCTTAACCCTAATCTGATCAGGGCTCAAGATAGAAGAACTTAATCACATAGGTAGCTGCACCAAGAGGTTCGCATTCAGCTCTGATGGGTTGCCACCATATACTGCTAGGTGTCACTGGTGGATTTTGGGAGCAATTAGAATGATTTAGATGATCGATCATTCTAGCTGTTCGAATTAGAAGAGTTCTGATCCATCAAAAAAAGTTTTGATGATGTCGATGATAGAGATCATGATATATCCCATTACCATATAGAACTGAACCTAACTGGATCACACAAACAAGGATTTGAATCTGGTGATCATCAATTGAACTGATCTAGTTCAATTGATCTGAATGAGATTCAATTAGGTTCAAGGAAATCATGCCAGCACTCGATTGAACCTAACGTTCTTCTTTTACTATTATAAATAGTTGTCCTGACTGAGCCAAAAGAGTTTGTGCTCGATCAGAGGCCTTCACTTGGTCTGACTGGAGCCTGTCTAAGTCAAAAAAGGGTTGTCTTATTTTATAAGATAATACCTATCATTTTTTGTCACCTGCCATTTCTCGTTCTTTGACTTTGGTCAAAAGTTGACCTTTGACTGGTCAAATATTGACCATTGATACTTTAACTTCTGTCCATATGTCACGCACCTATTGAAGAGCAAGTGGGGGCTTGTCCTCCTACCAGAACCTAGCAAGGAGGAGGGCGCACGCTACCCTTGGCGTGTGCCCAAGCAGGACGCGCCCAGGAGTCCCTGTTGGACAGGGACTCCATCTCCTTTTTGGATTTCGATTAGACTTCTTCTAAGAACCAAGTTTGACTAGTCTTAGGCATCATCTAAGGATGAATCCAAGGGACTCTATTTCCATCAATCAGATTTAGATCTAATTTCATAAAGAGTTGTGATTGATTGGAAAGAAGAGGAGTTGGATCACGCATAGTCTATAAATAAGACCCTGCATCCAACTCAAAAGGTAATTGAATTCTCCATGCCCCAAGGCTATTTCTCTCTCCCTCCTCCATGCCAAGCCCATCTTCTTCCTCTCCTCTTCATGCCCAAAGAAGTTTGGGATCCAAGTTGGTGCAATCCAGATGAGAGAAAGGCGATAGAAAGCTAGAAGGCTGCGCTGCTGCAAAGGATAACTGCTGATCTTCGAAAGGTATTTTGAAGATCCTCCAAATCAGATTCAGATCTGATTTTTAGAGATATGATAGAGAAGAAGAGGATCTCTAGATCCAACTTAAGTGGATATCGGTAGAGGCTAGGCACTTGTATGGCTAGATCCAAAATCTTTCATTGCTTGTAGGATCATCAACGGGTACTAGGATTATCCTACGTCAAGATAAATTAAATTTGATTTAATTTATCTAAATTTATTTTAATTATTAAAATAATAAAAATTAGATCTAAAATATCTCAGATCTGATCTAGATTAAAAAGAAAAAAATTTTGAAGTATATCTCTTGATTCGATCAGATCTGAATGAACCTAGTCCAGAAAATCAGAATTTCTCTTCAACTGGTATAAGAGCCAAGGTTCTAAAATATTTAGATCTAATTTTTAATTTATTTTAATTAAAAAATAAGTAATTTCAGATGTCACATGAGATGTGATCAGATCTAAAATAAAAAAAAATTAAAATTAAATGATTTGGATCTAAGATTAGAAAATATGCATGACTAGTTCTAAAATAGAATAGTTCTATAGAATAGTCTTACATATTTTTAATTTAATCTGATTAAATAATATTTTAGATCTATTTATTTACTATTTTTTGATATTATAATTATTATAATAATATTTAAAAAATAATAAATAAAAATTATTTAATTTTAAGCATCATATGAGATATGATTGATGCATGTCTAGACTAGTTGTAGAATAGTTCTACATAATTATCTAGATTAGAGTTTATTTTGATAAGATCAATTTAAATCTAATTTTTTAGATTATTATGAGATAATTTAGATCTGAAAATATGCATGATTTGATACATGAGATGTATGCAAAATATGCCATGATTAGATCTAATTTGTATATAAGATATATGATATAGATCTAAAACTATTTTGTAGTATTACATATTCCTGATTAAGGCATTCCTCTTGGCCGTCCGGTCATAAGAACGAAGAAGAGTTTAAAGACCCTCTCCTCCCATCCGATGGGGCGTTCTTATGATGTGTAGGGGTGCTATGCATTCGTCCTTAATTCAGAAATCCAAAACTTACTTTCTGTAAAACCCTAGATCCTGAAACCCTAGGATTTATTGTGCATATTTTATTTATGAACCCTACTTAATTAAGAATTAAGATTATAGAATATTAATTAGATCTAAAATTGAGAATTTTAGATCTAAGACATATTCATAATATTGGGTTCGGGCTTGGGTAGCTCAATTAGGTCTAAGCGGTTGATCAAACCGAATCAAGAGTTGGTTAGATGGGATCAACAATGCTTAAATTGACCAGCCTAATAGGATTAAGTCTAGGTCAAGATCGAGTCATGATCAAGCAAGACCTAATTAGGCTCAGAGGTTAGAGTCTGGATTGTAGGCTAACCCAATTGGTTCTGACTCAACAATTTGGTGTCTAAGGTAAGTTTGGCACATACGATCGACTGATTTTTAATTGGGAGCTACTCGACCTGAATGCTTTCTTGTATGAGTTAATGACATATCCCTTCCACCGATCTCACTTACCGGGCCATATCTGTTGACTCAGTTCTGATTTGAAGTGGTCAATAATCCAAGCTAACCATGCCACTAGGTTAGTCATAATTATCATGACTATGACAAGTCTAGTTTAATGAGATCTGAATTAATTCTTCCTAAGAAAAGATTAAGTCTAAGGTCTTCCACCATTGTAGATGTGCGGGCCCTTCTTGGGGTTGATTATTCTCGGCTGGATATAATGGCTCAGTTGCACTGAAAAGATGCAACCATGTCTATTAGGCATTGGATGCTATGGGCTGGAGGATGAGTTGGGCTCAATATTTCGAATACGGTGAGAGACTCAATTAGGAATTCAGTCTGTGCAAATGGTGGGTCTGACTTAACTAAGAAGTGGATCAATATTTCGAATACGGTGAGATTCATGAATTAGAGATCAAATTTGGGTGTATTATGATTAGCGAATCATTGAATAAGAGTTGTTCACTCATTGGCTAACCCATCACCAATAACTATTAGGTGAGGTGATGAGTCAGTTGGTGAGACCGCACCACCCACTAGAAATCATTAATCATGGAGATTTTTGCATCTCTATAAAGAAAGTGTAGGGATCCGAAAAAATAGTGAGAGCTAATTTATTTAAAAATAAAATCTCTAAATAAATTAGTCAAGTCATAATTATGGTATCTAACTTGAACCTTTGAATCTCTATAGGAAAATGTCTGCGTCTAACCCATTAGCACGTATCCTGGACACACATAGACTGATCAGATCCAATTATAAAGATTGACTTAGAAACTGCAAAATTATTTTGGATTTTGAGAAGTTAACACATGTATTGGATCAGGACCCTCCCACCTTACCAGTCCGTTCATCCACTGAACAGAGAGCATCTCTGAAAAAATGGATAGATGAAGATAATAAGGCCAGATATTACATGTTGGGCTCGATGTCTGATGAGCTCCAGCACCAACATGAAGATATCGGGACTGCTCGCCAAATATTGGCTCACCTCCAAGAGATGTTTGGTGAACAGAGTCACGCAACCAAGTATCAAGTCACGAAATAACTTTTTAAGGTTAAGATGCTTGATGGGTAGTCAGTCCAAGATCACTGTCTGATGATGATCAAGAACTTAGAAGAGCTTGAGAAGCTCGATGTGAAGTTAGACTTAGATCTACAGAATGATGTTATTCTACAATTCTTGACTGATGCATATGGGCAATTCATCATGAATTACCACATGCATAAACTTCAAAATTTTTTGACCGAATTAATGAACATGCTGGTCACCGCTGAGCTTTCTATGAAAGATTCTAAAGGCTCAGTTCTTGCTATGGAATGGACTTCTTCCAAAAAAAAGTCTTCTAGAAAGAAAAAGAAGTCTACGAAAAAGTAGAAGATGGAAGGAGCAAAGAAGAAGAAGGCAGAGCTGAAGATCAAAGCTGCTGCCAAAGAAAAGTGTTTTCATTGCAACAGTGACGGCCATTGGAAGTGGAACTGTTCTACTTACCTGGCCACCCTGAAGAACAAGAAGGAAGGTCCTTCTAGAGGTATGCTCGTTATTGAGTCTAACCTTACAGTTTCTTCTACATCCAGTTGGGTGCTTGACTCTGATTCTAGTGCTCATCTGTGCACTTCTATGTAGGATCTTGAGGATAGCAGGAGATTGAGGGATGGAGACATGATCCTACGCATCGATAATGGAGCAAGAGTTGTTGCAGTGGCGGTGGAAACATATCCTCTTCGATTACTATCTGGTTTAGACTTAGTTTTGAAAGACTGTTATTATGTGCCTACAGCTAGCAGGAATTTGATTTCTGTTTCATGCTTAGCACTAGAAGGCTATGTGATTACCTTCTTTAAGGACCATTGTAACATTCTTTATGAAAGAAATAAAATTGCAAATGGTTTCCTTATTAATGGTCTTTATCAGCTACATATTGATGTATCTGTTCTAACTATCGAGCAAAACGTGAATGCCAAATGACTTAGGAATAGTCCAAATGATAGGTATCTATGGCATCTGAGATTAGATCATATAGCAGAAGATAGGATCAACAAATTGGAGAAAAATGGGCTATTGAGTCCGTTGACTTTCGAGTCATATCCAACTTATGAATCTTGTCTTCAAGGCAAAATGACTAAACTCCCTTTTATTGGACATGGGGAAAGGGCCACAGATCTCCTTGCCCTAGTACATACTGATGTGTGCGGCCCATTTGATGTGCCGATTAGAGGCTGACCTTATTCTGCTTTCACTATTAACCCTGTTAGATATATGTGCCCTAGAAGCCAGAATTGGCTGACACTTGTAATACACTTCTAGGGGCAAAATTATAATTTTGACTATAATTAATAAAATGGGTTATTTTCTATCACATATGTGTATTTAGTGTCTGTGATACATCCTTTGAGTTAATGGTAATGATAATTCATATTTTCAAGAGTTGAAAATTTAAGACATGAATAATCATTATTAACTCATAAAATGCTCCCGACCATAGGATCATCACGAGGATGGTGATTGATCCGGAAAGGTTGGTGTACAATCGCTTCTCTTTAGTAGATGAGTCTTGAGTCTACGGTGTGGAGACACCGGAGCGAGAGTACAGGTACTCGTTAGAGAACGAGGGCACTGAGCGTGACCACCTCGAGTAGTCATTAGGGAAGTCTACCTTCTCGTCAATGACTGACTCGATGCTGCAGTAGTGTGTCTGGTTCTTTGACCTGAGATGCATCGGCAGTTCACCTTGAGGGTGTTATAGTTTGACTACACCATTACTCGGTCTCCTAGCCATATGGAACCCTGAGGTGTATGTTGGCTATAGCATGTTCATTGTAGGAACTGGATTGCATCAAGATGGAATCTATCTACCTCGGTGGTAGAGGAGCAGCCCTATGATGATCATGAGAATCAAGTCCAGAAGCCCATGGCCATGGTGGCAGAGTGAAATAATAGAAAGAGTTTCTATTTAGATTTTCACATTGGACTCGAATCGAATGATTACATCATATGACAGAGACTAGGGTTTGACGAGTTCACCTTAACCCTAATCTGATCGGGGCTCAAGATAGAAGAACTTAATCACACAGGTAGCTGCACCAAGAGGTTCGCATTCAGCTCTGATGGGTTGCCACCATATACTGCTAGGTGTCACTGGTGGATTTTGGGAGCAATTAGAATGATTTAGATGATCGATCATTCTAGCTGTTCGAATCAGAAGAGTTCTGATCCATCGAAAGGAGTTTCGATGATGTCGATGATAGAGATCATGACATATCCCATTACCATACAGAACTGAACCTAACTGGGTCACACAAACAAGGGTTTGAATCTGGTGATCATCAATTGAACTGATCTAGTTCAATTGATCTGAATGAGATTCAATTAGGTTCAAGGAAAATCGTGCTAGCACTCGATTGAACCTAACGTTCTTCTTTTACTATCATAAATAAGTTGTCCTGACTGAGCCAAAGGAGTTTGTGCTCAATCAGAGGCCTTCATATGGTCTGACTGGAGGTTGTCCAAGTCAGAAAAGGTTGTCTTATTTTGTAAGACATTACCTGCCATTTTTGGTCACCTGCCATTTCTTGTTCTTTGACTTTGGTCAAAAGTCTACCTTTGACTGGTCAAACGTTGACCATTGACACTTTGACTTTTGACCACATGTCATGCACCTATTGGAGAGCTGGTGGGGGCCTGTCCCCCTGCCAGAACCTGGCAAGGAGAAGGGCGCACGCCACCCTTGGCGTGTGCCCAAGTTGGAGGCGCCTAGGAGTCCTTGTTGGACAAGGACTCCATCTCCTTTTTGGATTCCAATTAGAGTTCTTCTAAGAACCAAGTTTGACTGGTCTTAGGCACCCTCTAAGGAGGAATCCAGGGGACTCTATTCCACCAATCAGATTTAGATCTGATTTCACAAAGGGTTGTGATTGGTTGGGAAGAAGAGGAGTTGGATCACGCTTAGTCTATAAATAAGACCCTGCGCCCAACTCAAGAGATTAAAATCAATTAGAAATTCCCATGCCCCAAGGCTGCCTCTCCCCTCCTTCCTCCATGCCATAGTCACCTTCTCCCTCTGCTCTCCACGTCCAAAAGGAGTTTTGGACTTAGGTTGGTGCGATTCAGATCAAAGAAAGGCGATCAAAAGCAAGAAGGCTGCGCTGCTGCAAAGGACGACTGCAGATCTTCAAAAGAGTTTTGAAGATCCTCCAGATCAGATCCAGATCTAATTTTTGGAGGTGTGATAGAGAAGAAGAGGATCTCCAGATCCAAGCCCGAGTGGATACCGGTAGAGGCCAGGCGCTTGCGTGGCTAAGATCCAGAACCTTCCGCTGCAACAGGATCATCACAGGGTAATAGGATTACCCAAATCAGGTAAATTAAATTTGATTTAATTTATCTTATTTTATTTTTATTTATTAAAATAATAAGAATCAGATCTGAAAAATATTTCAAGATCTGATTAGATCAAAGAGAAAAATTTTTGAAATATATCTCTTGATCTGATCAGATCTGAACGAACCTGGACCGGGAAAATCAGGATTTTCCTTCAACTGGTATCAGAGCCATGGTTCTAAATTATTTAGATCTAATTTTAAATTTATTTTAATTAAAAAATAAGTGATTTCAGATGTCACATGAGATGTGATCAGATCTGAAATCAGAAAAAATTAAAATTAAATGATTTGGATCTAAGATTAGAAGATATGCATGACTAGTTCTAGAATAGAATAGTTCTATAGAATAGTTCTTGCATGTTTTGATTTAATCTGATTAAATCATATTTTAGATCTTTTATTTACTATTTTTTGATATTATAAGTGTTATAATAACATCTGAAAAATAGCAAATAAAAATTATTTAATTTTAAATATCATATGAGATATGATTGATGCATGTCTAGACTAGTTGTAGAATAGTTCTACATAATTGTCTAGATTAGAATTTATTTTGATTAGATCAATTTAAATCTAATTTTTTAGATTATTATGAGATAATTTAGATCTGAAAATATGCATGATTTGATACATGAGATGTATGCAAAATATGCCATGATTAGATCTAATTTGTATATGAGATATATGATATAGATCTAAAACTGTTTTATAGTATTACATGTTCCTGATTAAGGCGTTCCTCTTGGCCGTCCGGTCATAAGAACGAAGAAGGGTTTAAAGGCCCTCTCTTCCCATTCGATGGGGTGTTCTTATGACGTGTAGGGGTGCTGCGTGTTCGTCCTTAATCAGAAACCCAAAACTTACTTTCTGCAAAACCCTAGATCCTGAAACCCTAGGATTTATTGTGCATATTTTGTTTATGAACCCTACTTAATTAAGAATTAAGTTTATGGAATATTAATTAGGTCTAAAATTGAGAATTTCAGATCTAAGACATATTCATAATACTGGGTTCGGGCTTGGGTAGCTCAATTAGGTCTAAGCGGTTGATCAAACCGAATCAAGAGTTGGTTAGATGGGATCAACAATGCTTAAATTGACCAGCCTAATAGGATTAAGTCTGGGTCAAGATCGAGTCACGATCAAGCAAGACCTAATTAGGCTCAGAGGTTAGAGTCTGGATTGTAGGCTAACCCAATTGGTTCTGACTCAACAATTTGGTGTCTAAGGTAAGTTTGGCACAGACGACCGACTGGTTTTTAATTGGAAGCTACTCGACCTGAATGCGTTCTTGTACGAGTTAATGGCATATTCCTTCCACCGGTCTCACTTACCTGGCCATATCTGTTGACACAGTTCTGATCTGAGGTGGTCAATAATCCGAGCTAACCCATGCCACTAGGTTAGTCATAATTGTTATGACTAAGCCAAGTCTAGTTTAATGAGACCTGAATCAATTCTCCCTAAGAAAAGATTAAGTCTGAGGTCTTCCACCATTGTAGATGTGCGGGCCCTTCCCGGGGTTGATTGTTCTCGGCTGGATACAGTGGCTCAGTTGCACCGGGAAGATGCAACCATGTCTATTAGGCATTGGATGCTATGGGCTGGAGGATGAGTTGGGCTCAATATTTTGGATACGGTGAGAGACTCAATTAGGAACCCAGTCTATGCAAATGGTGGGTCTGACTTAACTAAGGAGTGGATCAATATTTCGGATACGGTGAGATTCATGAATTAGAGACCAAGTTTGGGTGCACCATGATTAGAGAATCATTGAACAAGAGTTGTTCACTCATTGGCTAACCCATCACCAATAACTGTTAGGTGAGGTGATGAGTCAGTTGGTGAGACCGCACCACCCACTAGAAATCATTAATCATGGAGAGATTTTCGCATCTCTACAGAGGGAGTGTAGGGATCCGAGAAAATAGTGGGAGCTAATTTGTTTAAAAATAAAATTCCTAAATAAATTGGTCAAGTCAAAATTACAGTATCTAACTAGAATCTTTGACTCTCTACAGGAAAAATGTCTGCGTCCAACCCATTGGCACGTATCCTAGACACACATAGACTGACTGGACCCAATTATAAAGATTGGCTCAGGAACTACAAAATTATTTTGGGTTTCAGAGAAGTTAACCCATGTTTTGGACCAGGACCCTCCCACCTTACCAGCCTCGTCCATCCACTGAACAGAGAGCGTCTCTGGAAAAATGGATTAGACGAAGATAATAAGGCCAGATATTACATGTTGGGCTCGATGTCTGATGAGCTCCAGCGCCAACATGAAGATATCGGGACTGCTCGCCAAATGTTGGCTCACCTGCAGGAGATGTTTGGTGAACAGAGTCGCGCAGCCAAATATCAAGTCACGAAATGACTTTTTAAGGCTAAGATGCGTGATGGGCAGTCAGTCCAAGATCACTGTCTGACAATGATCAAGGACATGGAAGAGCTTGAGAAGCTCGGTGTGAAGTTGGACTTGGATCTGCAGAACGATATTATTCTGCAATCCTTGACTGATGCATATGGGCAATTCATCATGAATTACCACATGCATAAACTTCAAAATTCCTTGGCCGAATTAATGAATATGCTGGTTACCGCTGAGCTTTCTATGAAAGGTTCTAAAGGCTCAGTTCTTGCTATGGAACGGACTTCTTCCAAAAGAAAGTCTTATGGAAAGAAAAAGAAGTCTGTGAAAAAGCAAAAGGTGGAAGGATCAAAGAAGAAGAAGGCAGAGAGCCGAAGAAGAAAGGCCGATGGCAAAGGAAAGTGTTTCCATTGCAACAGCGACGGCCATTGGAAGCGGAACTGCCCTACTTACCTGGCCACCCTGAAGAACAAGAAGGAAGGTCCTTCTGGAGGTATGCTCGTTATTGAGTCTAACCTTACGGTTTCTTCTGCATCCAGTTGGGTGCTTGACTCTGGTTCTAGTGCTCATCTGTGCACTTCTATGCAGGGTCTTGAGGATAGCAGGAGGCTGAGGGATGGAGACATGATCCTACGCATCGGTAATGGAGCAAGAGTTGCTGCAGTAGCCGTGGGAACATACCCTCTTCGATTACCATCTGGTTTAGACTTAGTTTTGAAAAGACTGTTATTATGTGCCTGCAGCTAGCAGGAATTTGATTTCTGTTTCATGCTTAGCACAAGAAGGTTATGTGATCACCTTCTTTAAGGACCATTGTAACATTCTTTATGAAAGAAATAAAATTGCAAATGGTTTCCTTATTAATGGTCTTTATCAGCTACATATTGATGTACCTGTTTCTAACTATCGAGCAAAACGTGAATGCCAAACGACCTAGGGATAGTCCAAACGACAGATATCTATGGCACCTGAGATTAGGTCATATAGCAGAAGATAGGATCAACAAATTGGAGAAAAATGGGCTATTGAGTCCATTGACTTTTGAGTCATATCCAACTTGTGAATCTTGTCTTCAAGGCAAAATGACTAAACTCCCTTTTGTTGGACATGGGGAGAGGGCCACAGATCTCCTTGCCCTAGTACATACAGATGTGTGCGGCCCATTTGATGTGCCGGCTAGAGGCAATTTTGTCTACTTCATTACCTTTACCGATGATCTGTCTAGGTATGGGTATGTGTATCTTATGAGACACAAGTCTGAAGCTTTTGAAAAGTTCAAAGAATTCAGACATGAAGTAGAAAAATAAACTGGAAAACCCATTAAGGTTCTTCGATCAGATCGAGGAGGTGAATACCTTAGCCGGGAATTCCTAGACTATCTTAAGGAAAAATGGCATAGTCTCTCAATGGACTCCACCAGGAACACCTCAACTCAACGGGGTTTCAGAACGGAGAAATCGGACTCTATTGGATATGGTTCGATCCATGATGAGCTTCACAGACCTCCCTGATTTTTTTTTTGGGGACATTCATTATTAACTTCAATTTATCTACTGAATAGGGTTCCCTCTAAAATCGTTCCTACCACACCGTATGAGATATGGCACGGTAAGAAACCAAGTCTGAGTCATCTCAGAATTTGGGGTTGTCCGGCTTATGTCAAAAGACAACAAGCGGACAAGTTAGAGTTTAGGTCCTTTAGAGCTCGATTCATAGGATATCCTAAAGAGTCATTAGGATACTATTTCTACATTCCAGAAGACCACAATGTGATTGTGAGTCGACATGCCATCTTTCTTGAAAAATAGTTTATTCAAGATAGCGGCATTGGAAAGCAGATTAAGCTTGATGAGAAAGTCTCACAAGTACAACGAGCTAAGGACCAATTGGAACCAAATCAGGTTGAGCCAATAAGAACACTACCTCCTCCACCTCGTAGATCGGAAAGAGTTTTTTCCGTCCCCCTGAAAGATACTTAGGTATTATTTCAGAGGAAGTAGAGGAAAATGTTCCTCATAGGTAATGGTGCTCATGGTGATGATCCCAAAACCTACAACGAGGCGATATCAGATATCGACTCCGAGAAATGGCTTAGAGGCAATGCAGTCAGAAATTGACTCGATGCACTCAAACCAAGTCTGGACCTTGGTAGATCCACCAGAAGGTATAGTACCTATTGGGTGTAAATGGATCTTCAAGAGAAAGATTGGTGCAGATGGGAATGTGGAGACATTCAAGGCTAGACTAGTGGCAAAAGGTTATAGTCAACGCGAAGGCATTGACTATCAGGATACCTTTTCCCCAGTAGCTATGCTAAAATCCATCCGCACATTGCTTGCCTGTTGCAGCCTATTTCGATTATGAAATATGGCAAATGGACGTGAAAACGGCATTCCTTAAATGGATATCTTGAGGAAGATATCTATATGGAACAGCCGCTAGGTTTCACATCCAGTGATACTGATCACAAGGTTTGCAAGCTGCAAAGGTCCATATATGGACTTAAGCAAGCATCTCGGAGCTGGAACACTCGTTTCAATGATGTGATCAAAAAGTTTGGTTTCATCAAAAATGAAGAGGAACCATGTGTTTTCAAAAAGGTCAGTGGGAGCGCTGTTGTCTTCCTCGTATTGTACGTGGATGACATCCTCCTTATTGGGAATGATATTCCCATGTTGACAATCAGTCAAAATTATGGTTGTCCAAGGAATTCTCCATGAAAGACCTAGGTGAAGCATCCTTTATTCTAGGAATTAAGGTCTATAGGGATAGACCGAATAGGATGCTAGGACTTTCACAGAAGATGTACATAGAGGAAGTACTAAAGAGGTTTAGTATGGAAAACTCTAAGAGGGGATTAATACCCTTCAGACATGGTATTCATCTTTCCAAGAAGATGTGCCCTAGCACACCTGAGGAAATAGAATGCATGAGCAAGATCCCTTATGCTTCTGCAATAGGGAGCCTCATGTATGCCATGCTATGTACACGACCTGATATAGCCCATGCTGTGAGTGTCACAAGCAGATATCAGTCAAATCCAGGTGAAGAACACTGGACTTCTGTGAAATGTATCCTTAAGTACTTGAGAAGAACTAAGGATATGATGTTGGTCTTTGGTAATGGAGAACTCCAAGTCCAGGGATACACAGACTCGGATTTCATGTCCGATATAGATGATCGAAAGTCGACATCTGGGAGTCTGTTTGTGTGCAATGGTGGTGCTGTCAGCTGGAAGAGTTCCAAGCAAATCGTGATAGCAGATTCCACCATGGAAGCAGAATATATCGCTGCATCAGAGGCTGCGAAGGAAGCATTCTGGTATAAGAAGTTTGCTGCAGAAATTGGAGTAATGCCATCAGATGCCATTCCTCTATACTGCGACAACAATGGCGCCATAGCCCTTGCTAAGGAGCCGAGGTCTCACCAGAAATCCAAGCATATTGAGCGGCGATACCACCTCATCCGCGATTACCTTGAGAAAGGGTTACGTTCGAGGTCAAGAGAGTCAACTCCGCAGATAATGTGGCAGACCCACTTACAAAGCCGTTGGGCCAGCAGAAGATCGAAGCCCACCTTGAGAAGATGGGACTTAGACTTGTAGCCAATTGGCTTTAGGACAAGTGGGAGATTGTTAGATATATGTGCCCTAGAAGCCAGAATTGGCTGACACTTGTAATACACTTCTAGGGGCAAAATTATAATTTTGACTAAAATCAATAAAATGGGTTATTTTCTATCACATATGTGTATTTAGTGTCTGTGATACATCCTTTGAGTTAATGGTAATGATAATTCATATTTTCAAGAGTTGAAAATTTAAGACATGAATAATCATTATTAACTCATAAAATGCTCCCGACCATAGGATCATCACGAGGATGGTGATTGATCCGGAAGGTTGGTGTACAATCGCTTCTCTTTAGTAGATGAGTCTTGAGTCTACGGTGTGGAGACACCGGAGCGAGAGTACAGGTACTCGTTAGAGAACGAGGGCACTGAGCGTGACCACCTCGAGTAGTCATTAGGAAGTCTACCTTCTCGTCAATGACTGACTCGATGCTGCAGTAGTGTGTCTGGTTCTTTGACCTGAGATGCATCGGCAGTTCACCTTGAGGGTGTTATAGTTTGACTACACCATTACTCGGTCTCCTAGCCATATGGAACCCTGAGGTGTATGTTGGCTATAGCATGTTCATTGTAGGAACTGGATTGCATCAAGATGGAATCTATCTACCTCGGTGGTAGAGGAGCAGCCCTATGATGATCATGAGAATCAAGTCCAGAAGCCCATGGCCATGGTAGAGTGAAATAATAGAAAGAGTTTCTATTTAGATTTTCACATTGGACTCGAATCGAATGATTACATCATATGACAGAGACTAGGGTTTGACGAGTTCACCTTAACCCTAATCTGATCGGGGCTCAAGATAGAAGAACTTAATCACACAGGTAGCTGCACCAAGAGGTTCGCATTCAGCTCTGATGGGTTGCCACCATATACTGCTAGGTGTCACTGGTGGATTTTGGGAGCAATTAGAATGATTTAGATGATCGATCATTCTAGCTGTTCGAATCAGAAGAGTTCTGATCCATCGAAAGGAGTTTCGATGATGTCGATGATAGAGATCATGACATATCCCATTACCATACAGAACTGAACCTAACTGGGTCACACAAACAAGGGTTTGAATCTGGTGATCATCAATTGAACTGATCTAGTTCAATTGATCTGAATGAGATTCAATTAGGTTCAAGGAAAATCGTGCTAGCACTCGATTGAACCTAACGTTCTTCTTTTACTATCATAAATAAGTTGTCCTGACTGAGCCAAAGGAGTTTGTGCTCAATCAGAGGCCTTCATATGGTCTGACTGGAGGTTGTCCAAGTCAGAAAAGGTTGTCTTATTTTGTAAGACATTACCTGCCATTTTTGGTCACCTGCCATTTCTTGTTCTTTGACTTTGGTCAAAAGTCTACCTTTGACTGGTCAAATACGTTGACCATTGACACTTTGACTTTTGACCACATGTCATGCACCTATTGGAGAGCTGGTGGGGGCCTGTCCCCCTGCCAGAACCTGGCAAGGAGAAGGGCGCACGCCACCCTGGGTGGCGTGTGCCCAAGTAGGAGGCGCCTAGGAGTCCTTGTTGGACAAGGGACTCCATCTTCCTTTTGGATTCCAATTAGAGTTCTCCTAAGAATCCAAGTTTGACTGGTCTTAGGCACCTCTAAGGAGGAATCCAGGGGACTCTATTCCCACCAATCAGATTTAGATCTGATTTCACAAAGGGTTGTGATTGGTTGGGAAGAAGAGGAGTTGGATCATGCATAGTCTATAAATAAGACCCTGCGCCCAACTCAAGGAGCATCTGAAATCAATTAAAAATTTCCCATGCCCCAAGGCTGCCTCTCCCTCTCCTTCCTCCATGCCATAGTCCACTCTTCTCCCTCTGCTCTCCACGTCCAAAAGGAGTTTTGGGATCTTAGTTGGTGCGATCTCAGATCAAGAGAAAGGCGATCAGAAAGCAAGAAGGCTGCGCTGCTGCAAAGGACGACTGCAGATCTTTCAAAAGAGTTTTGAAGATCCTCTAAATTAGATCTAGATCTAATTTTTGAAGATGTGATAGAGAAGAAGAGGATCTCCAGATCCAGCCCAAGTGGATACCGATAGAGGCCAGGTACTTACGTGGCTAGATTCAGAACCTTCCGCTGCTTACATGATCATCAATGGATAATAAGATTACCGTACATCAAGGTAAATTAAATTTGATTTAATTTATTTAAATTTATTTTTATTATTAGAATAATAAAAATCAGATCTGAAATATCTCAGATCTGATTAGGATCAATTTTTTTTTTTTTTGAAATATATCTCTTGATTCGATCAGATTTGAACGAACCTAGTCCGAGAAATTAGGATTTTTCTTCAAATACCTTAGCCAAAAATTCCTAGACTATCTCAAGAAAAATGGCATAGTCTCTCAATGGACTCTACTAGGAACACCTCAACTGAACAAGATTTCAGAACGGAGAAATCGAACTCTATTGGATATGGTCCGATCCATGATGAACTTCACAGATCTTTCTAATTTTCTTTAGGAACATTCATTGTTAACTTCAATTTATCTACTGAATAGGGTTTTCTCTAAAATCATTTCTACCACACCGTATGAGATATGGCACGGTAAGAAACCAAGTCTGAGTCATCTAGAATTTGGGGTTGTCCGGCTCATGTCAAAAGACAACAAGCGGACAAGTTAGAGTTTAGGTCCTTTAGAGCTCGATTCATAGGATATCCTAAAGAGTCATTAGGATACTATTTCTACATTCCAGAAGACCACAATGTGATTGTGAGTCGATATGCCATCTTTCTTGAAAAATAGTTTATTCAAGATAGCGGCATTGAAAAGCAGATTAAGCTTGATGAGAAAGTCTCATAAGTACAATGAGCTAAGGACCAATTGGAATCAAATCAGGTTGAGCCAATAAGAACACTACCTCCTCCATCTCATAGATCGAAAAGAGTTTTTCGTCCTCCTGAAAGATGCTTAGGTATTATTTCAGAGAAAGTAGAGAAAATGTTCCTCGTAGGTAATGGTGCTCATGGTGATGATCCCAAAACCTACAACGAGGCGATATCAGATATCGACTTCGAGAAATGGCTAGAGGCAATGCAATCAGAAATTGACTCAATGCACTCAAACCAAGTCTGGACCTTGATAGATCCACCAAAAGGTATAGTACCTATTGGATGTAAATGGATCTTCAAGAGAAAGATTGGTGCAGATGGAAATGTGGAGACATTCAAGGCTAGACTAGTGGCAAAAGGTTATAGTCAACATGAAGGCATTGACTATCAGGATACCTTTTCCTCAGTGGCTATGCTAAAATCCATCCATACATTGCTTGCCGTTGCAATCTATTTCGATTATGAAATATAGCAAATGGACGTGAAAACGACGTTCTTGAATGGATATCTTGAGAAAGATATCTATATGGAATAGCCGCTAGGTTTCACATCCAGTGATACTGATCACAAGGTTTGCAAGCTGCAAAGGTCCATATATGGACTTAAGCAAGCATCTCAGAGCTGGAACACTCGTTTCAATGATGTGATCAAAAAGTTTGATTTCATCACAAATGAAGAGGAACCATGTGTCTTCAAAAAGGTTAATGGGAGCGTTGTTGTCTTCTTTGTATTGTACGTGGATGACATCCTCCTTATTGGGAATGATATTCCCATGTTGACGACAGTCAAAATATGTTGTCCAAGGAATTCTCCATGAAAGACCTAGGTGAAGCATCCTTTATTCTAGGAATTAAGGTCTATAGGAATAGACCGAATAGGATGCTAGGACTTTCACAGAAGATGTACATAGAGGAAGTACTAAAGAGGTTTAGTATGGAAAACTCTAAGAGGGGATTAATACCCTTCAGACATGGTATTCATCTTTTCAAGAAGATGTGCCCTAGCACACCTGAGAAAATAGAATGCATGAGCAAGATCCCTTATGCTTCTACAATAGAGAGCCTCATGTATGCCATGCTATGTACATGACCTGATATAGCCCATGCTGTGAGTGTCACAAGCAGATATCAATCAAATTCAGGTGAAGAACACTAGACTTCTGTGAAATGTATCCTTAAGTACTTAAGAAGAACTAAGGATATGATGTTGGTCTTTGGTAACGGAGAACTCCAAGTCCAGGAATATACAGACTCAGATTTTATGTCCGTTGTAGATGATCGAAAGTCGACATCTGGGAGTCTGTTTGTATGCAATGGTGGTGCTATCAGCTGAAAGAGTTTCAAGCAAATCGTGATAGCAGATTTCATCATGGAAGCAGAATATATCGCTGCATCAAAGGCTGCGAAAGAAGCATTTTGGTATAAGAAGTTTGCTGCAGAAATCAGAGTAATGCCATCAGATGCCATTTCCCTTTACTGCGACAATAATGGCGCCATAGCTCTTGCTAAGGAGCTGAGGTCTCACCAAAAATTCAAGCACATTGAGTGACGATACCATCTCATCCACGATTACCTCGAGAAGGGTTACGTCGAGGTCAAGAGAGTCGACTCTACAGACAATGTGGCAGACCCACTTACAAAGCCATTGGGCCAGCAGAAGATCGAAGCCCACCTTAAGAAGATGGGACTTAGACTTGTAGCCAATTGGCTTTAGGATAAGTGGAAGATTGTTAGATATATATGCCCTAGAAGTCAGAATTGGCTGACACTTGTAATACACTTCTAAGGGCAAAATTATAATTTTGACTATAATCAATAAAATGGATTATTTTCTATCACATATGTATATTTAGTGTCTGTGATACATCCTTTGAGTTAATGGTAATGATAATTCATATTTTTAAGAGTTGAAAATTTAAGACATGAATAATCATTATTAACTCATAAAATGCTCCCGACCATAGGATCATCATGAGGATGGTGATTGATCCAGAAGGTTGGTGTACAATCACTTCTTTTTAGTAGATGAGTCTTGAGTCTATGGTGTGGAGACACCAGAGCGAGAGTATAGGTACTCGTTAGAGAACGAGGGCACTGAGCGTGACCACCTCGAGTAGTCATTAGGAAGTCTACCTTCTCGTCAATGACTGACTCGATGCTGCAGTAGTGTGTCTGATTTTTTGACCTGAGGTGCATCGATAGTTCACCTTGAGGGTGTTATAGTTTGACTACACCATTACTCGGTCTCCTAGCCATTCAAAATCCTGAGGTGTATGTTGGCTATAGCATGTTCATTATAGGAACTAGATTGCATCAAGATGGAATCTATCTACCTCGGTGGTAGAGGAGCAGCCCTATGATGATCATGAGAATCAAGTTCAGAAGCCCATGGCCATGGCAGAGTGAAATAATAGAAAGAGTTTCTATTTAGATTTTCACATCGGACTTGAATGAATGATTACATCATATGACAGAAACTAGGATTTGACGAGTTCACCTTAACCCTAATCTGATCGGAGCTCAAGATAGAAGAACTTAATTACATAGGTAGCTGCACCAAGAGGTTCGCATTTAGCTTTAATGGATTGCCATCATATATTGCTAGGTGTCATTGGTGGATTTTGGGAGCAATTAGAATGATTTAGATGATCGATCATTCTAGCTGTTCGAATAAAAAATATTCTGATCCATCGAAAGGAGTTTCGATGATGTCGATGATAGAGATCATGACATATTCCATTACCATACAGAACTGAACCTAACTGGGTCACACAAATAAGGTTTTGAATTTGGTGATCATCAATTGAACTGATCCAGTTCAATTGATTTGAATGAGATTCAATTTGGTTCAAGAAAATCGTGCTAGCACTCGATTGAACCTAACGTTCTTCTTTTACTATCATAAATAGTCATCCTGACTGAGCCAAAGAAGTTTGTGCTCGATCAGAGACCTTCACTTGGTCTGACTGGAGCCTGTCCAAGTCAGAAAAGGGTTGTCTCATTTTGTAAGATAATACTTGCCATTTTTGATCGCCTGCCATTTCTCGTCCTTTGACTTTGGTCAAAAATTGATCTTTGACTGGTCAAATGTTGACCATTGATACTTTGACTTCTGTTCACGTGTCACGCACCTATTGGAGAGCTGGTGGGGGCTTGTCCCCCTATCAGAACCTGGCAAGAAGAAGGGCGTATGCCACCCTTGGCGTGTGCCCAAGCTGGAGGCGCCCAAGAGTCCCTGTTGGATAGGGACTCCATCTCCTTTTTGGATTTTGATTAGATTTTTTGACTGGTCTTAGGCACCATCTAAGAATGAGTCCAAGGGACTCTATTCCCACTAATCAGATTTAGATTTGATTTCACAAAGAGTTGTGATTGATTGGGAAGAAGAGGAGTTGGATCACGCATAGTCTATAAATAAGACCCTGCGTCCAACTCAAATGGTAATTGAATTCTTCACGCCCCAAGGCTGTTTTTCTCTCCCTCCTCCATGCTAAGCCCATCTTCTCCCTCTCCTCTTCATGCCCAAAGAAGTTTGGGATCCAGGTTGGTGCAATCCAGATGAGAGAAAGGCGATAGAAAGCTAGAAGGCTGCGCTGCTGCAAAGGACAACTGCTGATCTTCGAAAGGTATTTTTAAAATCCTTCAAATTAAATTTAGATCTAATTTTTGGAGATCTGATAGAGAAGAAGAGGATCTCTAGATCCAGTCCAAGTGGATACCGATAGAGGCCAGGCACTTGCGTGGGTAGATCCAGAACCTTCCGTTGCTTATAGGATCATCACTGGGTAATAGGATTACCCTACGTCAAGATAAATTAAATTTAATTTAATTTATTTAAATTTATTTTAATTATTAAAATAATAAAGATCAAATCTAAAATATCTCAGATCTAATTTGGATTAAAAAAAAAATTTTTGAAATATATTTCTTGATCCAATCAGATCTGAACAAATCTAGTCCGAAAAATTAGGATTTTCCTTCAAGATGAACTAGCTTGTCATGATCCTTCTACTGGCTTCATCACGTCTTAAGGGAGACCATTAATAGGCTGGTCTAGGAGCACCTAAATCAGTCATACTGATTTACCTAACTGACATGGGTCAGCTCAAATAGTTAAGTGATCTGATCAAAATATAATTTCACTAAGAGACCCGGTAAGTTCGATCAGTGAGAGGGTCTACTAAAGCTTGCCTTAGATACCATAAGAAATAGCCAGGTAAGCAGGCTGCCATTTAAAGACCATCGATTTGACATCAACTAATTTAATTAGTCTTGATTAAATCAATCTAACAGTTCATGCTAGACCGCATAGCTGAGAATCAAGTCCATCTTGGGTCTCGTTAAAGACATGGACTTAACCAACTACAACTATTGTAATTAATCTAGAGAATGCTTGACCTAATCTAAGACAACAATTGATTAGATTTAGTCAATTCTCTAATTAAGTCTATTCTTTAATCTAACCCTAGGTGTAACCTAATTAATGAACCTAATCCCCACTAAATTTAACCCAATGTGTTATGATTTGTATCTTAGGATCTTCAATTCACAATCCTAGATCCTAATCAAATAACTTCCTAATTCTTAATTAAGTTTTGGGCTAAGGGTTCAGATTCAACTTTTTAAAAATAATTTTTATATTTATAAAATATTTTTACAATATAGTTCTACCAATCAAGTTGCATATTTGATTCATAATCAAAATGCAAATAAGATAAGCATGAAACTACTTTATATCTAATCTAAATATGTTCATGTAATGAAAATAGTTTCAACTCCAATCAATCATAAATTATCTTAGATCAAATTTAATATATTTATGATGATTAAAATTAGATTAAAATATTTTTAATTAGATTATAAAGTTTCTTAAATCTAATCTAAAATTTTATGATCAATATTTTAGATCAGCACGTACTAGGACAACATTTCCACAGTAAGGGATAAACCTTACAGTAGAACTATCTTATAATCATTCCGTATAATCTAAAATTTTTATTTTTAGATCTAAAACTCTTTTAAATTTAATAAATTATAAATAAAATTAGATCATATCTAATAAATTTATGATAAAAATAGATTTACACCAACTAGGACAACCTCTCCATTGTAAGGGATAAACCTTACAGCAGGATAACCTTATAATCAATTCGTATGATCATGATTTTTAATTTTATATTTAATAATTAGATTATAAATTAGATCTAATCTAAGAAATAATCTAAATATATACATATAATCATGTAATAATCAATCTAGGCTCTGATATCAATTGAAGGAATTAGATCTAGGATTTCAGGACTAGATCTTGAAATTTTTTCAAGATCAGATAGTGAAAGACTAAAATAAATCAAAATTTATTTATAAAAACTAAAAAATTTCTAAATCTAAAATTTTATTATATGATTATAGTATGAGATTAAATTAAAAATTAAAAATATTAGAAAAAAAATATGTTGATCATATCAACATGCATCTACACTACATCTAATGCAGGTATGTGATAATAGATCAGATCCATATTACCTATGCAAGTTAGGCATTCTAACTTGCTGATGTAGGCTTAAGGATGAAGCTTCAAACCGCATACATGTTCGGCCTCTAAGAGATGTTCACACGAGTCCACGAATTTCAATTAGAAGTTTGATGTAGAAAATCAGCATAATATGCTAGTACTGTGCTGATCCTTCTTCGATAGTCAATCTGATGCTTTCTTCTTCAAGATTTGGACTCACCAAAATATCAAAAGGAAGAGAAGAGATTTTTGGATCTGAGATATTTCTCCAAAAATCTCTAAGAAGGAGGACAAGGGGAGAAGAAAACAGTCCTAGAAGAAGACCCTCTTCTTCTTCTTTATTCTCTCACCTAGACACCTAGATTGGTGTCTTTAGAATTCCTACACCCAAGATGAATACTTCCCTGGTTTTTTCATGCTCAAAAAGTCTCTCAAATTTTAAGAATTTATTAAAAAATTAATCCAAAATTTATTTTAAATAATGAGATATGGAAGAATCATTGTCTAGGTCAAATACCTAGATAAGGAATGTCCAAATTGGGCAAGACAAGGGGTGCCCAACTCTTGGGCACCGCACCCCCTCCTTTTTCTTTGGCGTGGACCATCCCTTTTTGTCACACAAAAAGTCTTCTTTTTCTACGAAAAATTTTAGGAGAAAATAGGAAGTGGGCAGCACCTTATGGGAGGAGTTTTGGTTTGTTAGGATTCTATCATATAGAATTCAAAACCACAACAACCTATCTTCTATTGACTTAGTCCACAACTTAATTCCATGTAAGAGAGAAGGAGAGCAAGTGGGCACATTTGAAGACCTAAAAGAAAGGATTTTCCATGAAAAAATCCTAAAAAATAGGTGTGGGGGCATGGGGTGGGTGTGAGATATCAAGTGGCGCAAGGAAAGAAGTCCTAGTCTCACTAAGACTTCAATTTGACTTGGTCAAATATGATTTTTGAATCAAATTAAATTAGAATTAATTGAACTCACTTTGAGTAGATCTTAATCTAATTAAAATCTTGATTAAATTAATTAAATTAAATTAAATTTTGATTTAATTTTTTAATTAAATTAAAAAATTAGATTGATCCAAGTCCTAGTTAAATTAGGACTAGTTGTTTTTGCACTTGGCTTATCCAATAAATCAACTGAACTTGATCTAATCAAGTCAAAACTAAATCTAATTAAATTATATTTAATTAGACTTAATCTCAATCCTTCGGCTTAGTCAAATTAAGCTAATTAGCAATCAAATTGCTAATCGTTCCTCCTGCAATATTTGCATTAGGTTAAACATCAATCGTATTGATCATTTAACATTAGAATAATTCTCAATCATTGATCAACCATCTGATCGAATTATGAACTCTAATATATGTAACCCTATAGGTCTGAACTTAAGTTGATAGCATAGGAATAAATTTTTATACCAATTGAAGTAACCATCTAGCAATGGTACTCGATGGCCGGATAGGTCGAATGTGTAGAACAACATTCTTAAAACCCATGTTGATATAGTTTTCATATAATTCATCCCCTTGACCAAAATGCTCGTAGGATACCTCAGAGTTCAATTGTCAACTCTGATCAGGCTGTCCACATTATATTTCAAAATATCAAATCCATCTCATGGATTATCCTGGCTAAGGTTTTGCTATATTGAAATACAGTGATACATTTTTCTCAACTCTTGGAGTGGTCAATTTTATCTTGATCACACACCGACTTTGCTAGTACTTGACTGTACCCAAAAATCTTTCATTATTGAATTAGAAATTCAGTTAGTCTTATACCAAAGCACAGTGAGTTGCTTGTAAGCCACTGAGATGATCTCAAGTCTAAGAGATACTTATACCTATATCCCATCAGAGATATTCTTAATAGTAGAATGCTCTAGAGTTAGTCATGTTCAGTGATGATGTACTCCTACATCTCACCTGTATGCCATACCAATATTTTCATATTTCTTGATTAAGAGGATAACCAACCTATATGGTATACAGCGACCTATGCTCGATAGACGCTGTCGTCCTTATTAACAGCTTATTATTTGATCGTGAATAGTTTTAAGGACTAATCAATAAATCCTCTCTTTATTGAACCTAAATAGTCCTAAGAACTTTATCACAATAATGGAGTTCATTAGAAGATAAAAATTTATGATAAAAAATACCAAAAATATATTTTATTAATTAATAAATTAATTATAATTATAATATAGCTCAACCATAAATAGACTGATGATTAGCTTTGAGACACATTTTTCAATAGCTTTCCCCATCACCCTCAAGAAATCTATGAGGATATGGTTCTCTGGACTCCATCCTGGGTCCATTTTCTCTTTTGATCAATTAAGTAGGCTTTTTGTAGCCTATTTCAAAAGCAACCGTCTCCACTTGAAGCACTCGGATAGTCTATTCTCCATAGTGTAATAGGAGGGCGAGTCCCTTCGAGAGTACATGGCCCATTTCAACGTGGCCATTTTGGAAGTAAAAGATTTCAATGAGTCTATCACAATATCGGCCCTAAAGCGAGGACTCAAGAGTTATCGTTTGACCTTCTCCCTCAATAAAAATTTTTCAAAAATTTTGAAGTCATACTTGACAGAATTCGAAAGTATGCTCATGCTGAAGAGGAAGAAATGTTGAATAAAAAGAAGAAAAAGAAGAAAAAAGAAGGAAACCTCGTAAGGAGGAACGTGGGAATCAGGAGAGCAACAGTGAATCATCTCAAAAAAATTCAAGGTCCAAAAGTCCTCCCTAGAAATTTGATAGTATTGGGGATAAACCCACTCCTATCGAAGTTCGACCAGAATATCTGGTCTTTAAATTAGCCCGCTCGATATCAACGGCCAAGGATGAGCTTCGATCGAATTTATATGACCTATCAGATTTCTCCTTCAGTCAAACTCCTTTAGTAGTCGAACTTCTGCTGGATTTCTCCTTTAGTTGAACTCCTTTAGCAGTCGAACTCCTGCCGGACTTTTACTTCAGTTGAACTTCTTTAGTAGTCGAACTCTTACCAGACTTCTCCTTCGATCGGACTACTTCATCAGTCGAACTCCTACCGAACTACTTCATCAGTCGAACTTCTACCGAACTTCTCCTTCAACCAGACTACTTCATTAGTCGAACTTCTACCAGACTTCTCCTTCAGTCGAACTCCTTCAGCAATCAAATCCTACGGGACTTTTCCTTCGATCGGACTACTTCATCAGTCGAACTCCTACCGGACTTCTCCTTCAGCCGAACTCCTTCAGTAGTAAAACTCCTTTTGAATTTTTTCTCCTTCAAGTCAGACTTCCCCCCCAGTTGTCTGAAGGGCTTCGCTCGGTCGAGCTTCTCTTTGATCCTCTCAGCAGGATTCCGTCCAGACTTCTTCTAGTAGCCTGAAAGGATCTTGACGCATGTCCTCGATATAGCAAGTAACAACCTATGCATAGTTAACCTCGATAATCTCCAAACTCTTCTAAAATAATAATAACTAGAAACTCTTCATCGTCTACAGCTATCCCATCCAAACTTCAGCTGTCAGATCCCAACTGAAGAAAATAGTGTAGGATTTGCCATGCTACTTTCAAAAAATATTTCAAAAATAGCAATGATGTAGTAAAAAATAATTAATTTAATTAATTATCTACTGATCATATCAGATTATTTAACCCTACACATTAGGATCTAAACATAATATGCATACATACATCAATAGATCTGAAAATAAAACTATGTAATAAACTATTTACTACATCTACGTGTTTAGAACACAATACCTTTTTATGGATAGTCGATCACCATAATCTGAGTCTACCGAATAATACTCTGGTATCACATTATAGCTTCTATGGTTGGTCCATACGGAGCTCCTAGTTTCGATCGCTCCACTAGAGTGCTAGCTCCTTACTGGGGCCTTCGATGGTTGATCATGATTAATCCGATCGATCATATACTTTCTTATTTTTTAGATATTCTAAAAATTAGAATATAAATATTGGAGGATGATGAAGATGTATTTCAAATTTGGTGGCGATCTGATGCTCACAGCACTCGATCTCTCCATTCGAACCCAGATTCTCAAATCTAGGATTTCACTCAGCCCAAATCTAGGATTTCACTCGACCCAAAAGTCTAGGATGTATGGAGTTTTTTCATGAAATAAATTTTTATGAAAAGATAACTTTTAGATATATAATCTTTATTTAGATTATATCTTAAAATAGGATATTCTTAGAGGTGAAAATCATAAGAGAAGAGAGGCATAAAGGAAAAGGAAAGTGTTGTAGGATCTTATTCACCTTCACTCTAAGATTTTTTTCGCCTAGAACTAATGCCCAAACACTTTAAAATTTTTCTCACATAATGCCAACACCTTCTTCTACATGCAAAAAAATTATCATAATTTATTGACATGAATACTATTGAAAAATTGCATAAAAAATGATAAGAGTCAAGTGGTTAAGAGGTTTTAACCACTCACTTGATTTCAAAAATCAAATGTGCCTCTTATCCTTATCCAATGCCCTCTCCCTTATATTTAACACGCAGAAGGACTCTCCTTCTACATGCATAATTTTATTTCTCAAAAAATATTTGACAAACAAAAGAGAGGGCAAGGGAAGAAGAGTAGAAAAGTCAAAAATGGTGGGCGCATGGGAGAATTTGAATTCAAACTTCATTTGACTTGATCCTAATTAGTTACAACCAAACCAATTAATCTAGATCTAATTAAATTAGATTAAATCTAACCAAATTAGACTTAGCCTAATTTAATAAAATTTTAATTAAATTAGAAATTAATTAGATCTATGTCCTGATCAAATTAGGATCAAAACTTCCATAGCGATTAGGTCATCTCATGACCTGATCGGATCAAATCTAATCGAATCAAATTCAATCAAACTTGATCGAATCCTCATCGCTCAATCAAATTGAGTTAACCAATAATCAAATTACTAATTAATCTTCTAAAAAATATCTGAGTCCAAATCAAATGGATTATTCGACAATAGAGTTCTATCAACATGAAACTCTTGAAGAGTCCTAAATCAGTGGAACTCTTGAATCCAGTATCCTAAATGAATTGAACTCACGATCATAGAGTCCTAGACTAGTGAAGCTCTTGATCAGAGAGTCCTAGATGAGTAGAACTTAGAGTTCTAATCTAGTAGGACTCTTGGTCATAGAGTCTCAGTCCAGTGAGACTCTTAACCATAGTGTCCTAGATTATCATGACTCATGATTAGAGAGTTCCAAACAAGTAGGACTTAGAGTCCTAGTCCAGTAGGACTCTTGGTCATAGAATTTCAGTCCAATGAGACTCTTTGATCATAGAGTTTCAGACTAATGGGACTTTTGATCAAAGAGTTCCAGACAAGTCGGACTCAGAGTCTCAGTCCAGTAGAACTCTTGGTCATAGGGTTCCATCCAATGAAACTTTTGACCACAGAGTTTCAGACCAATGGGACTCTTAATCAGCCATCAGATTAGGTAGAAACTCCTAATGTGTGTGACCTCGTAGGTCCAAACCTAAGTCGGTAGCATAGAAACCAATTTTTATACTAATCAAAGTGACCATCTAGCAATGGTACCCGATGTTCGGATAAATCAAATAATCTCAATCATAACATTCAGAACCTACGTGAATATGGTTATCGTATAATTCATCCCTATGACCTCTGTGTAATAGATAACTCAGAGTTAGACTGTCAACCTTAGAAAATACATCCATGTCGTGTCTCAAAGTAATTAGTCCTGTGACTCCTCACTAAGACTATCCTAGCCAAGGTTTTGCTAAATTAAAATATAATTGAACATAGCTTCTAAAATCAAGAGTGGTTAATCCCATCTTGATACATGCACCGACTCCACAAGTACTTGACTGTGCCTAGAAACCTTCCATCATTGAATTAGAAATTTTGATAGTCCGATACCAAAACATAGTGAGTTGCTTGGAAGTCACCGTGGTGATCTTAAGTCGGAGGTACATTTATGCCCATATTTCATCGAAGCTAATTTTGATAGGAGAAAAGCCCCAAAATTGATCATATTCAGTGCAGATGTACCCATACATCTCACTTGTATATCATAATAGTATCTCAACACTCCTTGGTTACGAGGACAACCAACCTATATGGCACACAACGATCTATACTTGATAAACATTATCATCCTAGGTAACAACATATCATTTGGTTGTGAACTATTTAAAGATTAAATGACAAATCCTTCTTTGCCGAATCTAGATAGTCCTAAGGACTTTATCACAACACAGGAGTTCATTAGAAGACAATAGAATTTATGATAAAAATTATTAAAATAACTTTTATTAATTTATAATTCATATATAATTATAAATATATGGTCCAAATATCAACAGACTGATGATTGACTTTGGGACACATTTCCAACAATCTTCCACTTAGACTAAAGCCAATCGATGCAGTATCTAATACCTATCTTCGACTTAAAGTCGTCGAACTCCTTCACTGCAATAGCTTTAGTGAATGGGTCGGTCAGGTTCTTCTTTCCATCAATCTTTTAAAGGTTGACGTCATCTCGATCCACAATCTCTCAGACAAAATGGTAGTGATGCGGAATATACTTCATCCACTGGTATGCCTTTGGTTTCTTTGCCTGAGCAATGGCTCCAGAGCTGTCATAATAGAGCAGAACTGGATCATCAAGGAAGGGTGCTACTCCGAGCTGGATGATGAATTTTCTTAGCCACACCACTTCTTTGGCAGCATCTGATGTAGCGACATACTCCACCTCACAAACTAAATCAGCTACAGTATACTACTTGAAACTCTTCCAGCAGATGGCTCCATCATTAAGATAAATATATATCCCGACACACTCTTACTATCATCATGATCGGATTGAAAATTGGAGTCTGTGAATCTCACAAATTTTAAGTCTGATTCATCATATACAATCCACTGGTCCTTAGTATTTCTTAAATATTTTAGGATAGTTTTAACAACCTTCTAGTGATTCTTTCCTAAATTAGATTGGTATCTACTCACTACACCTAGTGAGTATGCCACATCTGGTCGCATACATGTCATAGCGTACATTATAGAACCCATTGCTGAAGCATATGGTATTTTATTCATATGCTCTCTATCTAGAGATGTTGTTGGACAATCCCTCTTTGAAAGAAAAATTTCATGGCTTATCGGTAGATAGCCTTTTTTGAAATTTTTCATGCTGAACCGTTTCAGCACAGTGTCAATGTACATGGATTGGGACAATCCAAGCAATCTTTTAGATCTATTTCTATAGATCTTCATCACTAGGATGTAGGAAGCTTCTTTTAGATCTTTCATGAAAAACTGTGATGACAGCCAGATCTTTATTCCTTATAATGCAGGGACATCATTTTCAATTAAGAGAATATCATCCACATACAATACTAAGAATACTATTGCTGGACTATTAGCCCATTTATATATGCAGGGCTTCTCTACGTTCTTAACGAAGTCATATATTTTGATTGTTCTATCAAATCGTATGTTCCAGCTCCGAGATGCCTGCTTTAGTCCATAAATGGACCTCTAAAGCTTACATACCTTAAACTCATCTATGAACGTGAATCCTTCAGATTGTATCATATACATCTCTTCATCCAGCTCTCCATTCAGCAAAACTATTTTCACATCCATCTGCCAGATTTTATAGTCGAGATGAGCAGCTATGGCAAGTATTATCCAAATGAATTTGAGTATTATCATAGGAGAGAACGTCTCGTCATAGTCAATACCATAACATTGATGATACCCCTTGGCAATCAGATGGGCTTTATAGGTCTCCACCTTTCTGTCTATGCCTCTTTTCCTCTTGAAGACCCACTTACACCCTATGGATTATACCCCTTTGGGTGGGTCAACCAATGTCCATACATCGTTGACCTTCATGGATTCCATCTCGAATTTCATGGCCTCAAGCCATTTCTTAGAGTCGGATCTCTACATTGCATCCATATAGGTGATTGGATCCTGATTGTTCTCATCGAGTTCGATAGGATCTCCGTCCCAGACCAGAAAACCATAGTATCTATTCGATTGACATGGTACTCTACCAGATCTTCTTAAAGATGCTTCTACAATGGGTTCTAGATCTGATCTAATTAGATCCAGCTCAAGTTCAACAACTTATGTCCATTCTTCCACCCGTCGTACTTCATCAAATTCAATCTTGGAGGCATTAGTTTCTTCACCAAGGAACTCCTTTTTTAAAAAGACTGTCTTAAGGCTGACAAACACTTTTTGCTCATCAGCAAGGTAGAAGTAGTGTCCTTTAATTTCTTTTGGGTAACCTATAAAACTGCACTTATCAGACCTAGGTCCAAGCTTGTCTGTTATCAAACATTTGACGTAGGCCGGACACCCCCAAATTCTAAGGTGTGAAAGCATTCATTTATGCCCTATCCATATTTTATATGGTATTTTTGTTAGATATGTGTGCCCTAGAAGCCAGAATTAGCTGACACTTGTAATATACTTCTAGGGGCAAAATTATAATTCTGACTATAAATAATAAAATGGGTTATTTTCTATCACATATGTGTATTTAGTGTTTGTGATACATCCTTTGAGTTAATGGTAATGATAATTCTTATTTTCAAGAGTTGAAAATTTAAGACAAGAATTTTCATTATTAACTCATAAAATGCTCCTGACCGTAGGATCATCATGAGGATGGTGATTAATCCGAAAGATTAATGTATAATCACTTATTTATAGTAGATGAGTCTTAAGTCTACAGTGTGAGACATCGGAGCGAGAGTACAAGTACTCGTTAGAGAACAAGGGCACTGAGCGTGACCACCTCGAGTAGTCATAAGGAAGTCTACCTTCTCATCGATGACTGACTCAATATTGCAGTGGTGTGTCTGATTCTTTGATCGTAGGTGCATCGATAGTTCACCTTGAGGGTGTTATAGTTTGACTACACCATGACTCGATCTCCTAGCCATTCGAAATCCTGAGGTGTATGTTGGCTATAGCATGTTCATTGTAGGAATTGGATTGCACCAAGATGGAAATCTATCTACCTCGGTGGATGAGGAGCAGCCCTATGATGATCATGAGAATCAAGTCCATAAGCCCATGGCCATGGCAGAGAGTGAAATAATAGAAAGAGTTTCTATTAAGATTTTCACATCGGACTTGAATCGAATGATTAAATCATATGATAGAAATTAGGGTTTGACGAGTTCACCTTAACCCTAATCTGATCGGAGCTCAAGATAGAAGAACTTAATCACACAAGTAGCTGCACCAAGAGGTTCATTTTCAATTTTGATGGGTTGCCACCATATGCTGCTAGGTGTCACTGGTGGATTTTGGGAGCAATTAGAATGATTTAGATGATCGATCATTCTAAGTTGTCTGAATCAGAAGAGTTCTGATCCATCGAAAGGAGTTTCGATGATGTCGATGATGGAGATCATGACATATCCCATTACCATATAGAACTGAACCTAACTGGATCACACAAATAAGGGTTTGGATCTGGATATCATCAATTGGACTAACCCAGTTCAATTGATTTGAATAAGATTCAATTAGGTTCAAGAAAATCGTGCTAGCACACGATTGAGCCTAATGTTCTCCTTTTTCTATCATAAAAGTTATCTCGACTGAGCCAAATGAGTTTGTGCTCACTCAGGTACCTTTACCTGGTCTGACTGGAGCTTGTCCAAGTCAGAAAAGGGATTGTCTTAATTTATGAGATAAATTTGAGACAACACCTACCATTTTTCATCACCTGCTAATTCTTGTACTTTGACTTGGTCAAACGTTGACCTTTGACCCTTGGACATCTGCCCATGTGTCATGCACTTATTGGAGAGCAGATAGGGGCTTGTCCCCTCTCTAAAAATTGGAAAGAAGGGGGTGCATGCCTAGGATGGCGTGCGCCCATGGATAGGGATGCTGGAGTCCCATACGGATGGGACTCCAGGTTGCTTCTTGGTTTCTACTTAGGTGGCCCTTGGGTATCTACTTTGACCAGTCTTAGGCACCATCTAAGAATGAACCTATGGGTCTCTCATCTGATTGGATCAGGATGATGTCATCCCACCAATCAGATTTAGATCTGATTGCACGAAGCAACGTGATTGGCCGGGGTGATGCAGCACTGCATGGCGCAGCAGAGTCTATAAAAGACCCTATCTGCGCCCACTTTTGAGAACTCCTCTTCCAAGCCATGCCCCAAGGCTGCCCCTCTTCCTTCTCCATGCCACCATCTGGCCCTCTCTCTCCTCTCCATGCCCAAGGAAGTTGGGCCTTCAGATTAGTGCGAGTCAGGCAAGGAAAGGCTGACGAAAAAGGAAGAAGGCAGCACTGCTGCAGAGACGACGGGTGATCTTCAGAAGAAGTTTTGAAGATCCTCCAAATCAGATCCAGATCTAATTTTTGGAAAAAAAAAGAGAAGAAGAAGATCTCTAGATCCAGTTTGAGTGGATATCGATAGAGGCTAGGCGCTTGCATGGCTAGATCCAGAACCTCAGAGCTTCGATAGGATCATCAACTGATAATCAGATTACCCAGAATCAAGATAAAATTAATTTAGAATTAATTTAATTTTATTTTTTAATTTATCAGATCATAAAATTAGATCTAAAAAGTGTCAGATCTGATTAGAATCTAAGAGGTAATTTTTGAAATATGCCTCTCGATCCAATCAGATCTGAACGAACCTGATCCCAAAAAATCAGGATTTTTCTTCAACTGGTATCAGAGCCAGGTTCTTATAAAATTTATTTAGATCTAATTTAATCTAATTAATTAATGATTTTAGATATCACATGAGATATGATTAGATCTAAAATTAAAAAAATTAAAAATTAAAATTAATTAATCTAGATCTAATATGTATGAGATACATAACTAGACTAGGTATAGAATTATTCTATGTGTAGTCTAGTATAATCATATTTTTTATTTAATTAAATATAATTTTTAGATCTATTTATTTTTTATTTTTTGATATTATAAATATTATAATCAAATCTAAAAATAAAAAATAAATTAAATTTAATTTGTTCATATGAGATATGATAGTTGCATGTTTAGACAAGTTGTAGAATAGTTCTGCAAATAGGTCTAGATTAAATTTTATTTGATAAGATCAAATTTAAATTTAATTTTTTAGATGATTATGAGATAATTTAGATCTGAAAAATATGCATGCATGATATATGTGATATATACAAAATATATTTTAATTAGATCTATTTTTTTTTATATGAGATATATGCTTAGATCTAATTAGTTTCTGTAGATTAGTTGTTTTTCTGATTAAGACGTTCCCCTTGGCCGTCCGATCATAAGAACAAAGTAGGGCTTAAAGATCCTCTCCTTTCATTCGATGGGGTGTTCTTATGATATATAGGGGTGCTACGCGTTCGTCCTTAATCAGAAATTTAAAATTTACTTTCTGCAAAACCCTAGATCCTGAAACCCTTGGATCTTATTTACATGTTTTGTTTAAGAATCCTAACTTAATTAAAAATTAAGTTTATAAAATATCAATTAGATCTAAAATTGAGAATTTCAGATCTAAGATATATTCATAAATCTGAGTTCGAGCTTGGGTAGCTTAATTAGGTCGAGCGGTTGATCAAACTAAATCAAAAGTCGGTTAGATGAATCAATAATGCTTAAATTGACCAACCTAATAGGATTAAGTCTGGATCAAGATCGAGTCACGTGAGTGATCGATCAAGCTAAGATCTAATTAGGCTCAGTGGTTAGAGTCTGGATTATAGGCTAATCCGATTGGTTCTGTCTCAATAATTTGGTGTCTAAGATAAGTTTGGCAGATATGATCGACTAATTTTTAATTTGGAGCTACTCGACTCGAATGCATTCTTGTCGAGTTAATGGCATATCCCTTCCATCAGACTCACTTACCTGGCCATATTTGTTGACTCAATTCTGATCTGAGGTGATCAATAATCTGAGCTAACCCATGTCACTAGGTTAGTCATAATGGTTATGACCATGTCAAGTTTAGTTTAATGAGACCTAAATCAAATCTCCTTAAGAAAAGATTAAGTCAAAGGTCTTCTACCATTATAGATGTATGGGCCCTTCCTAGGGTTGATTGTTCTCGACTGGTTACAGTGGCTCAGTTGCATCGGAAAGATGCAACTATATCTATTAGGCATCGGATGCTCTGGGCTGGAGGATGAATTGGGCTCAATATTCTGGATACGATGAGAGACTCAATTAGGAATCCAATCTATGCAAATGATGGGTCTGACTTAACTAAGGAGTGAATCAATATTTCGGACACGGTGAGATTCATGAATTAGAGATCAAGTTTGGGTGCACCATGATTAGAGAATCATTGAACAAGAGTTGTTCACCCATTGGCTAACCCATCACCAATAACTGTTAGGTGAGGTGATGAGTAAGTTGGTGGGACCGTACCATCCACTAGAAATCAGTAATCATGAAGATTTTCACATCTCTACAGAGAAAGTGTAGGGATCCAAAAAATAGTGAAAGTTAATTTGTTTAAAAATAAAATTTTTAAACAAATTGGTTAAGTCTTAATTACAATATCTAACTAAAAATATTGACTCTCTATAGAAAAATGTCTGCATCCAACCCACTAGCACGAATCCTGGACACCCATAGACTGACCGGACCAAATTACAAGGATTGGCTCCAAAACTTTAAAATTATTTTGGATTTCGAGAAGTTAACTCATGTATTGGACCAAGACCCTCACACCTTACCAGCTCGTCCATCTGCTGAATAGAGAGCGTCTTTGGATAAGTGGACTGACGAAGATAATAAGATCAGATACTACATGTTGAGCTCAATGTCTGATGAGCTTCAGCACCAACATGAAGCTATCAGAACTGTTCGTCAAATGTTGGCTCACCTACAGAAGATGTTTGGTGAACAGAGTCGCATAGCCAAGTATCAAGTCACTAAATGACTGTTCAAGGCTAAGATGCGCGATGGATAGTCAGTCCAAGATCATTGTCTGATGATGATCAAGGACTTGGAAGAGCTTGAGAAGCTCGGAGTGAGGTTGGACTTGGATCTACAGAATGACATAATTCTGCAATCCTTGACTGATGCATTTAGGCAGTTCATCATGAACTACCATATGCATAAACTTCAAAACTCCTTGGCCGAACTTAAGAACATGCTGGTTACCGCTGAGCTTTCCATGAAAGATTCTAAAGGCTCAGTACTTGCTATGAAATGGAGTTCTTCCAAGAGAAAGTCTTTTGAAAAGAAGAAGAAGTCTGCGAAAAAGCAAAAGATGGAAGGAGGAAAGAAGAAAAATGCAGAGCTAAAGAAGAAGGCCGTTGATAAAGAAAAGTATTTTCATTGCAATAATGACGGCCATTGGAAGTGGAACTGCCCTACTTACCTGACCATCCTAAAGAAGAAGGAGACAGATCCTTCTTGAGGTATGCTCGTTATTGAGTCTAATCTTACGATTTTTTCTGCATCCAGTTGGGTGCTTGACTCTGGTTCTAGTGCTCACTTGTGCACTTGTATGTAGGGTCTTGAGGATAGCAGGAGGCTGAGGGATGGTGAGATGATCCTATGCATCAAAAATAAAGCAAGGATTGCTGTCGTGGCTGTGGGAACATATCCTCTTCGACTACCATCTGGTTTAGACTTAGTATTAAAAGACTGTTATTATGTGCCTGCAGCAAGCAGGAATTTGATTTCTGTTTCTTGCCTTGCATTAGAAGGCTATGTAATTAATTTTCTTAAGGACCATTATAACATTCTTTATGAAATAAATAAAATTATAAATAGTTTTCTTATTAACGGTCTTTATCAGTTACATGTTGATGTATCTATTTTTAACTTTGAGCAAAATGTGAATGCCATAAAATCAAAACATCCTAGGGATAGTCCTAATGATAGGCATCTATGGCACCTAAGATTAGGTCATATAGCAGAAGATAGAGTTAACAAATTAAAGAAAATTGGGCTATTGAGTCCATTGACTTTCGAGTCATATCCAATTTGTGAATCCTGTCTTCATGAAAAAATGACTAAGCTCCCTTTTATAGGATATGGGGAAAGGGCCATAGATCTTCTTGTCCTAGTACATACAGATGTGTGCGGCCCATTCGATGTGCCGACTAGAAGCAACTTAGTCTACTTCAAAATTTTTATCGATGATTTATCAAGGTATGGGTATGTGTATCTTATGAGACACAAGTCTGAAGTATTTAAAAAGTTTAAAGAATTCAGACATGAAGTAGAAAAGCAAATTGGAAAATCCATTAAGATTCTTCGATCAGATCGAGGAGGTGAATACCTTAGTTGAAAATTCTTAGACTATCTCAAAGAAAATGGCATAGTCTCTCAATAGACTCCACCAGGAACACCTCAACTCAATGAAATTTTAGAATGGAGGAACAGGACCCTATTAGATATGGTCCAATCCATGATGAGCTTCACAAATCTTTTTGATTTTCTTTGGGAATACTATTTGTTAATTACAATATACTTATTGAATAAGGTTCCTTCTAAAATCATTCCTACCACACCGTATGAGATATGGCATGGTAAGAAACCAAGTCTGAGTCATCTCAAAATTTGGGGTTGTCTGGCTCATGTCAAAAGACAACAAGTGGACAAGTTAGACTTTAGGTCCTTTAGAGCTCGATTCATAGGATATCCTAAAGAGTTATTAGGATATTATTTCTACATTCCAGAAGATCACAATGTGATTGTGAGTCAACATGCCATCTTTCTTGAAAAATAGTTTATTCAAGATAGCGGCATTAGAAAGCAGATCAAGGTCAATGAGGAAGTCTCACAAGAGCAACGAGCTAAGGACCAAATGGAACCAAATTAGGTTAAGCCAATCCATACACTACCTCCTCCACCTCATAGATCGAAAAAGAATTTTCCATCCCTCTGAAAGGTACTTAGGTACTATTTCAGAGGATGTAGAGGAAATGTTCGTAATAGGTGATGGGGTTCATGATGATGGTCCCAAAACCTATAACGAGGTGATATCAGATATCGACTCTGAGAAATGATTAGAGGCGATGAAGTTAAAAATTGACTTGATACACTCAAACCAAGTCTGGATCTTGGTAGATCCATCAGAAAGCATAGTACCTATTGGGTGTAAATGAATCTTCAAGAGAAAGATTGGTGTAGATGGGAATGTGGAGACATTCAAGGCTAGATTAATGGCAAAAAGTTATAGTCAATGCGAAGGCATTGACTATTAGGATACTTTTTCGTCAGTAGCTATGCTAAAATCCATCCGCACATTGCTTGCTGTTGCAGTCCATTTCGATTATGAAATATGGCAAATGGATGTGAAAACGGTGTTCTTAAATGAATATCTTGAGGAAGATATCTATATGGAATAGCCGCTAGGTTTCACATCCAGTGATGATGATCATAAATTTGCAAGCTGCAAAGGTCCATATATGGACTTAAGCAAGCATCTCAGAGCTAGAACACTCATTTTAATGATGTGATCAAAATGTTTGGTTTCATCAAAAATGAAGAGGAGCCATGTGTCTTCAAAAAGGTCAGTGGGAGCACTGTTGTCTTCCTCGTATTGTACGTAGATGACATCCTCCTTATCGAAAATGATATTTCCATGTTGACCACAGTTAAAATATGGTTATCTAAAGAATTCTCCATGAAAGATCTAGGAGAAGCATCCTTTATTCTAGTAATTAAGGTCTATAGAGATAAACCGAATAGGATGCTAGGACTTTCACAGAAGATATACATAAAGAAAGTACTAAAGAGGTTTAGTATGGAAAACTCTAAGAGGGGTTTAGTATCCTTCAGGCATGGCATTCATCTTTCTAAGAAGATGTGCCCTAACACACCTGAGAAAATAGAATGCATGAGCAAGATCCCTTATGCTTCAGCAATAGGGAGCCTCATGTATGCCATGTTATGTACACGACCTGATATAGCCCATGCCGTGAGTGTCACGAGTAGATATCAGTCGAATCCAGGTGAAGAACACTGGACTTCTGTGAAATATATCCTTAAGTACTTGAGAAGAACTAAGGATATGTTGTTGATCTTTGGTAATAGAGAACTCCAAGTCCAGGAGTATACAGACTCAGACTTTATGTCCGATGTAGATGATCGAAAGTCGACATCTAGGAGTTTATTTTTGTGCAATGGTGGAGCTGTCAGTTGAAAAAGTTTTAAATAGATAGTGATAGTAGATTCCACTATGGAAGCAGAATATATTGCTGCATCAGAAGCTATGAAGGAGGCATTCTGGTATAAGAAGTTTGCCGCGGAGATCAAAGTGATGCCATCAGATGCCATTCCTCTGTACTGCGACAACAATGGCACCATAGCCCTTGCTAAGGAGTCGAGGTCTCACTAAAAATTCAAGCACGTCGAGCGGCGATACCACCTCATCCATGATTACCTCGAAAAGAATTACGTCAAGATCAAGAGAGTCAACTCCATAGATAATGCAGCGGACCCACTTACAAAGCCATTGGGCCAGCAGAAGAATGAAGCCCACCTTGAGAAGATGAGACTTAGATTTGTAGTCAATTAGCTTTAGGTCAAGTGAAAGTTTATTAGATATGTGTGCCCTAGAAGCCAGAATTGGCTGACACTTGTAATACACTTCTAGAGGCAAAATTATAATTCTGACTATAAATAATAAAATGGATTATTTTCTATCACATAAGTGTATTTAGTGTCTATGATACATTCTTTGAGTTAATGATAATGATAATTCTTATTTTCAAGTGTTGAAAATTTAAGACAAGAATTTTCATTATTAACTCATAAAATGCTCCTGACCGTAAGATCATCATAAGGATGGTGATTGATCCGAAAGGTTAGTGTACAATCGCTTCTTTGTAGTAGATGAATCTTAAGTCTATGGTGTAGAGACATCGGAGCGAGAGTACAAGTACTCGTTAGAGAATGAGGGCACTGAGCATGACCACCTTGAGTAGTCATAAGGAAGTCTACCTTCTCATCGATGACTGACTCGATGCTGCAGTGGTGTGTCTGGTTCTTTGATCTGAGGTGCATCAGTAGTTCATCTTGAGGGTGTTATAGTTTGACTATACCATGACTCGGTCTCCTAGCCATTCGGAATCCTGAGGTGTATGTTGGCTATAGCATGTTCATTGTAGGAAATTGGATTGCACCAAGATGGAATCTATCTACCTCGGTGGATGAGGAGCAGCCCTATGATGATCATGAGAATCAAGTCCATAAGCCCATGGCCATGGCAGAGAATGAAATAATAGAAAGAGTTTCTATTAAGGTTTTCACATCGGACTTGAATCGAATGATTAAATCATATGATAGAAATTAGGGTTTGACGAGTTCACCTTAACCCTAATCTGATCGGGGCTCAAGATAGAAGAACTTAATCACACAAGTAGCTGCACCAAGAGGTTCATTTTTAGTTTTGATGGGTTGCCACCATATGCTGCTAGGTGTCACTGGTGGATTTTGGGAGCAATTAGAATGATTTAGATGATCGATCATTCTAAGTTGTCTGAATTCAGAAGAGTTCTGATCCATCGAAAGGAGTTTTGATGATGTCGATGATGGAGATCATGACATATCCCATTACCATACAGAATTGAATCTAACTGGATCACACAAACAAGGAGTTTGGATCTGGATATCATCAATTGGACTAATCCAGTTTCAATTGATTTGAATAAGATTCAATTAGGTTCAAGAAAATCATGCTAGCACACGATTGAGCCTAACGTTCTTCTTTTTCTATCATAAAAGTTATCTCAACTGAGCCAAATGAGTTTGTGCTCACTCAGGTATCTTTACCTGGTCTGACTGGAGCTTGTCCAAGTCAGAAAAGGGTTGTCTTAATTTATGAGATAAATTTGAGACAACACCTACCATTTTTCATCACCTGCTAATTCTTATACTTTGACTTGGTCAAACATTGACCTTTGACCCTTGGACATCTGCCCATGTGTCATGCACTTATTGGAGAGCAGATAGGGGCTTGTCCCCTCTCTAAAAATTGGAAAGAAGGGGGTGCATGCCCAGGATGGCGTGCGCCCATGGATAGGAATGTTGGAGTCCCATACGGATGGAACTCTAAGTTGCTTCTTGGTTTTTATTTAGGTGGCCCTTGGGTATCTACTTTGACCAGTCTTAGACACCATTTAAGAATGAACTTATGGGTCTCTCATCTAATTGGATTAGGTGATGTCATCCCACCAATCAGATTTAGATCTGATTGTACGAAGCAACGTGATTGGTTGGGGTGATGCAGCACTGCATGGCGCAGCAGAGTCTATAAAAAGACCCTATCTGCGTCCACTTTTGAGAACTCCTCTTCCAAGCCATGCCCCAAGGCTGCCCCTCTCCCTTCTCCATGCCACCATCTAGCCCTCTCTCTCCTCTCCATGCCTAAGGAAGTTGGGCTTTCAGATTAGTCCGAGTCAGGCAAGGAAAGGCTGATGAAAAAGGAAGAAGGCAGCACTACTGCAGAGACGATGGGTGATCTTCAGAAGAAGTTTTGAAGATCCTCCAAATCAGATCCAGATCTAATTTTTGGAAAAAAGGAAGAGAAGAAAAAGTTCTCTAGATCTAGCCTGAGTGGATACTGATAAAGGCTAGACGCTTGCGTGGCTAGATCCAGAATCTCAGGACTTCGGTAGGATCATCAATGGATAATCAGATTACCCAGAATCAAGGTAAAATTAATTCAAAATTAATTTAGTTTTATTTTTTTATTTATTAGATCATAAAATTAGATATGAAAAGTGTCAGATCTAATTAGGATTTAAGATGTGATTTTTGAAATATGTCTTTCGATCCAATCAGATCTGAACGAACCTGATCCCAAAAAATCAGAATTTTTCTTCAATTTTATTAATAGATTTACTCAGAATCCTATTTAGAATGTAATAAGCTGACTTGAACGCATATCCCCATAGGAAGATCAACAAACTAGCAAACCCCATCATGGATCGAATCATGTCCAACAGGATCTGATTTCTCCTTTCAGACACCCTATTATGTTGTGGTGTTCTAGGAGGGGTCCATTGAGAGAGAATCCCGTTCTTTCCTAGATATGTCAGAAACTCATTAGAAAGGTACTCACCCTCTCGATCAGATCGAAGAGTTTTAATACTTTTTTCAGTTGGCTTTTCTACCATATTTTAAAATTGTTTGGACATTTTAAATGACTCCGACTTATGCTTCATTAAATAGATATATCCATACCTCGATAGATCATTTGTGAAGGTTATGAAGTAGAAATATCTACCTCTGGCACTTGAGGTCATGGGTCCACATACATCCGAATGTACTAAACTTAAGAGTTCAGTAGCTCGTTCATTTTTTTCAGTAAAAGGTGACTTGATCATCTTACCAAGAAAATAGAACTCATAGGTCGGAAGTGACTCACAATCACTAACCTCAAGAATTCCTTCTTGAGCTAACCCATTAATTCTATTCTTGCTAATACGACCTAGCCTACAGTGCCAAATATAGACATCAGATACATCACTAATTCTAGAACATTTAGTGAAGGATTGAATCACATTAACAGGCATAGAAAGTAAATAAATTTTGTTATTTAATTATCCAATCAAAATTATAACACCATTCAAAATTATATTATAAAATTTTTATTTTGTTGATATTTTAAATCCATTCATGGCCAAAAGGCCTACAAAAATGATATTCAATGAGAAAGTTGGACAATAATGATATTCATTATGAATAACTTTATTTAAATTGATTACAAGGTTCATGATTTCTAAAGCTAGAATTGAAACTTATCTTCCATCTCCAACGTTCAGGAACCTCTCATCTTGATCAAATCTCTTACTGACCTGCAAGTCCTGCATAGAATTACAAATATGATAAGGACTTTTAATATCTAATACCTAGGCAATAAAATCAAATAAGAAAAAATTACAAGGTATTATCATATAATTACTTTGCCCAGCAACCACTTGCTTCTTCCTCGGCCTATTCTGGTCCAGGGAGGCAATGTACAGAGGACAATTTCTCTTATAGTGCTCCTACTTCTTATAGAAGAAGCACTCTGCCTAGCTATGGTTGGACTTGCACTTCTTGGTCTTACCCTGTGCAGTCGTTCCAACATGCGGCCGCACTTTCTTATTTTTCTTCTTCTTATTCTTCTTTCCTTTCTTAAAAGGCTGATGACCAAAAGAAGATCCTCCCACTACATTCACCATCTTCTTATGGAGTTGGTGATCCTTCTCAAAGTTCTGCAGCAACCCCAACAAGTTGTGGTAGTTCACTACAGGCTTTGTCATTCTAAAATGAGTTAGGAAGGGGAGGAAGGACTTAGAAAAAGAATTAAGGATCGCATCCTTATCGAGCTGCTCGTGCAGGAAAAAGCCCAACTTGCTAAGGCGCTCAATCATCTCGATCATGTACAATAAATGATCAGTGACTGAGGCCCCATCCCTCATCCGAGCATTGAAAATGGCATAACTTATTTTGTGCCTTTCAACATCGTCTGGCATGCTAAAAGAATCGTTCAATATTTGAAGCATCTCCTATGGCTAGGTGTTTTCAAACCTGCGACTGAACTCATCATTCATTGCCACCACTATTATACATGAAATGATAGTGCGGTCATTGAGCCACTTCAGATAAGTATCTCGGATCACTTTCCTAGCGTTCGGGGCTGGCTTCTCAGGTGCTCGATCCGTTACCACATAAAGGATCCGCTCATGCTTCAGAATGATTTTCAACTTATGATACCAGCTATCATAGTTGGATCCCATTAATTTATCATGGTCTAACAATGACCGGAGCGATAGGTTAGTGGCCATGTCTGCACAACAAGAAAAATCAAACCTAATTAGTATATGAATTATTAATCCTAAAGATTTGGACTTCAGTCTAAAGGTCCTTCCACTATTTTATACGAATTGGCAGCCTCTACCTCCAATTCGAGAAATTACTCTAATTTCTTAGTTGGTACTAGAATTCACATAGACTACACATGAGCCATACTTTGGTTGGTCAACCCATGTGCACCTATCAGTAGATTCAAAATCAATTGTTTCTCTAAACAACTTCTAGTAATATTGATTTTGCCCCATAGACCAAATCAGTAGGCTTTGGCCTCCACTAAAAAAGGTTCAATTAGGTCCAACCATTAACATGACTACATTTGATCTTATCTAACCAATAAATGATCAGGCCTGACTTTGGTCGATCAACCTAACCACCATCAGAAAGACTTAACCAAATTATCATTTTATGATTGATAATTTCATTAGTCAATAATCACCAGGCCTTTGGGCCTCCAATGATCATTATACTAATGAATCCATTATCACTCAACTTAATGGGAGGCTATGATTTAGTTATCTATATAACTATTTCATTTTTAAGAATTTAATAATTTTAGAGGATTTAGTTAATCAATTTAAAAAAATTCAGCGAGCTAATTTCGATCTTCCCACTGACTTCACCAAGTTAGAAAAGAATCTAATCTAAGCTAGCATTAGGATCCCCTAAATCAGTCAGACTGATTTATCTAATAGACATGAGTGAGCTCGAATCTTTAAGTGATCTAATCAAAATCTAACTCATCAGGATGGCTAGGTAAGCGAGATTAGTGGAAGAAATATGCCATTAACTCGTCAAAGACTGAATCAGTGCGAGTAGCTCCTAATTAAAAATCACTGGTCAAATTGCCAAACTTACCTTAGATACCATCCGGTTCATTAGTTTTAATTTGACCAACCTCGTAATTTTGGATTCGACCGCATAGCCTTAAATCAAGTCCATTTGGTCCTTGTTAAAGGCATGGACTTGACCAACTACAACTATTATAATTGAGTCTATAGAGTTTTTGATCAAATCTAAATTAACATTTAATTAGATTTGATCAATTACTCTAAATTAGTCCATCAATCCATCTTTTAACTAACCTTAGGTCTAACCCAATTTATGGACCTTATTGGTGTAGAATCTGGTCGACGTCGGATCGAGCTAGAGGTGAGGAGAAGATCGCCATCGGTGACCTACAAAATAAAATTCCATTCGAAGTTAGTGGTGGTGGCTCCAGTAGGATCTTTCGACGATCAAGTCAGCTCTTCTGACCAATAGGAATGGAGTGCTCAGAAAAGAATTCGATAGAATTTTGGGAAGAAGAAGAGAGCTTAGAGAAAATATATCTGGAGGATCCCTTATTATAAATGGAGCCTATAGCAGACTGATAGTGATAGCCATACTATCCGGTAGTAGGCCGCTTGAGACCGCATGGGATTTGTTATAGAAAGAAAGAGGTGTCGTCTGTAGTAGACTGATAGTGACAGTCATAATCATTCGATAGTGGGCCGCTTGGAGCCATGTGGGGTTTACTACGGAGAGAGGGGTGTCACCTATCATGATGTGCTCATTCATCGAGATTTAATAGTCGAAGTTCGGAGGAAGCAGGTGTTGGTTGATAAAGAACTTTGGCATATATTAAATCCAAAGGAGTTCGGACTCCTAAAGGGAATACAGGTAGAGGGGATCATCCAGGAGGAATGCTAGCTAAAATCTAGAAGTAATTCACTAGAGAAATCCGACTGAAGGAGAAGTCCAGAAGGAGTTTGGCTCCTGAAGGAATCCCGACTGGAGGAATTTGATGGAAGAAGAAGTCCAAAAGGAGTTCAGCTCCTGGAGGAATCCGATTGAAGGAGAAGTCTAGAAGGAGTTCAGTTCCTAAAAAAATCCGATCGAAGGAGTAGTCTGGAAGGAGTTCGGCTTCTGAAGAAATCCGACTGAAGGAGAAGTCCGAAAGGGATCCGATTGATGGAGAAGTCCGATCGAAGGAGAAGTCCAGGAAGAGTCCGACTGATGAAAAAATTCAAAAAGAGTCCGATTGATGGAGAAGTTCGGATGGAGTTCGATCGCTGTAGGAATCCGACTGATGGAGAAGTCCAAAAGGAGTTTGGCCACTGGAGAAGTTTGGCTGTTTAAAGGGGTTTGACTGGGGTTCGACTGCTAGAGGAAGAATTTTTTATCGAAGCTCTTTCATGATTATCAGTTGCATTAGGCTAGGCATCAGACTGGACTTCGACGGAAGTGGGGTTTATCCCCAATAATAGTTTTCTCTCTCTCGAGTTCGAAATTTGAAAGAAGGAAGTACAAAAAGATGACTATCGAAGTTCTTTTCTGGGCTCTACACCCGTTGAGGTTGAAGCTCGGAGAAGATCTTATCTCCTATCGAGATTGAAGGAGATCTTATCTTCTATTGAGATTGATGTTGAATCTCGAGGGCGATCTTATCTCTAATCGAGGTTGAAGAAGATTTTATCTCCTATTGATGTTGAAGTTGAAGCTCGAGGGAGATCTTGTCTTCAACCGAGGTTGAAGAGATCTCATTTCCTGTTGACATTGAAGTTGAAGCTCAGAGGAGATCTTATCTCCAGCCGAGGTTGAAGGAGATCTTATCTCCTATTGATGATGACGTTGAAGTTGAAGCTTGGAGGAGATCTTATCTCTAGCCGAGGTTGAAGGAGATCTTATCTCTTATTGAGGTTGACGTTGAAGCTCGAAGAAGATCTTATCTCCAGCCGAGGTTGAAGGAGATCTTATCTTCTGTTGAGGTTGATGTTGAAGCTAGGAAGAGATCTTATCTCCAACTAAGGTTGAAGGAGATCTTATCTTCTTTTGAAGGGTTGGAGCTCGAGGGAGAGTTCTCCTTCTATTCCTAACGGACTATAGGAGAGCATAAGGGCCGTTGTTAGGGCCTCTCTCCTAATCTCATCTAAAATGAATGAGGCCTTTGACTTGCTCATGTTAGGATGAGATTCTCCTCTTGTTCCTAACATGACCACTATTGATTGCTTCTTTTCTGTCATCACATAGTTTTTGCACCAAAAAACTATAATATTAAAATGGAGGAGTTTTATTGAAGAAAAATTACTGGTAGTACATCCTCAGATTTTTTGAATTCCAAGATCGTGAGAGCTTTGTTCCTCTGAGCTTCTTTAGACAATAAGTTTCAAACCAGATGACCTCTTCTATTTCATATGGGCCTTTCCAATTCGAAGCAAGCTTTTCCTGGCTCTGAGATGAGAGATGGCGACTCACCAAAGTATTAAGTCCTAAAAGATAGTGTTGATGATACCGAGAGATGGTAGATCTTCTTGTTGTTCCTTCCTCCTTGGTGGTTCTAGCTGCGATAGTGCCCTTGATCGATCTTCTCTTGCTTCAGGCTGGCATCTGTGGAGCATTGAGGGGGGTGTAGTTGTAAAACCTTCTGGGGGGAGAACTTAGTCATGCCCTTCTATCGGGGCTTCTTTGATGATGAGCTCGAGGAGGAGCTCGGGCTCGCTTGCACTCGAGGGGAGTCTGAGAGTATTGTCAAACTTTATTTAGCCCTCCATCAGCTATGGATTTATCAGACTTGCCCGTCTGTCGCTCTCCTATGACTTCCTCATCTTTTAATTTGAAGGCTTCTTCCGCTCGAGCATATCCCTCAGCCCGAGCTAGCAGATCGGCAAAGTCTCTAGGGCAGTTCTTCTCTAAAGAGAACAGCAAATCATTCTTCTGAAGGCCATCCTTAAGTGCGGCTATTGCAACAGACTGATCCAGGTTTTGGACCTCCAATGTAGCAGCATTAAATCGGATAAGGTAGGCTCGGATAGATTCTTCCGCTTTCTTGACATTCATCAAAAAATTTAAATCTCGATGTGGATGTCGGCTGCTGACGAAGTGAGCCACAAACTGATGGCTCACCTAGTCAAAGGAGAAAATCATATCCGACTTCAATGCCGAGTATTAGTTTCTTTCTGCTCTTTTTAAGATAGATGAAAAAGCTTGGCATAAGATGGCATCTAGTGCGCCATGAAGCAGCATTATAGTTCGGAAGGTCTCCAAGTGATTAACCGGATCAAAGGTTCTATCGTAGCTTTCAAATTGGGAAAGCTTGAAGATCGGCAGAATGGACTCTTGCATAATTCGAAAAGAGAAAGAAAGATCGATGCAGACGTCATCATGATAAGCCAGGACGACGTGACGGAGTTCCTCAATCCACTGATTCATCTTCCATAGTTTTTGATCGAGGACGTCATCTCGATCGTAGATCTTGGAAGGCTTCCGACTGTAGATGGAGAAGGTTTCTTTCAAAGAAGAATCACGATCCGAATAAGAATCCTCTGCTCTCTGTTTCTCCTTCCTAGGGGCGACGGATATGCTAGCCCAAGTGCTTTTCTTTGGGACTGGTTTCTGACATCCCAATGGTGGATTTTTTGATGGAATCACCGTCGGAGGCTGCCGCATGGCCTGCACCATCTCGGTGAGGCCCTGAACCTGCTGCATTAACAGATTAAACTGCTCCAAATCTACCATGGCCGTTGGTGGAGGAGGAGGAGGTTGAAGCGCCAGTGCTGGAGCAAAAACGGATGGGTCTGGCTCAAATCTGACAATAGAAGCGGTAGAACTCTGGGTAGTCGCCTTCTTTGGAGGCATTTCTTGGGATTGAGGGAGAAGATGAAGATGGACCTTGGAGAAGAAGATCCATAGGATCGGTCAAGCATTCCTTTAAGAAAAAGGATACCTTAGGAACAGAGGTCATTTCCTCTAGCATCAACCTATTGGTCCAGAATCTGGTCAATGCCATATCGAATTGGAGTTGAGGAAGAAGAGATCACCGTCGATGACCTGCAAAATAAAGTTTCACCCGGAGTCGGTGATGGTGGCTCCGACGATCATGTCAGCTCTTCTGACCAACAAAAATAGAGTGCTCAGACAAGAAGTCAGTAGAGTTTTGAAAAGGAGAAGAGAGCTTAGAGAAAATATATCTGGAGGATCCCTTTTTATAGATGGAGCCTATAGGGGACTGATAGTGATAGCCATACTGTCCGATAGTGGGCCGCTCGAGGCTGCATAGGATTTGTTATGGAGAGAAAGAGGTATCGTTTATAGCAGACTGATAGTGACAGCCATAACCATCCGGTAGTGGGCCGCTCGGAGCCATGTGGGGATTGTTATGGAGAGAGAGGTGTCGTCTGTCATGATATGCCCGTTCGTCAAGATTTAATAGTCGAAGTTCGGAGGAAGTAGGTGTTGGTTGATGAAGAACTTTGACATATATCAAATTCAGAAGAGTTTGGAGTCCTAAAAGGAATACGGGTATAGGGGATCATTTGGAAGGAACGCTAACTGAAATCTGAAAGTAATCCACTGGAGGAATTCGACTGAAGGAGAAGTTCAGAAGGAGTTTAGCTCCTAGAGGAATCCCCTTGGAGGAATTTGATGGAAGGAGAAGTCCGAAAGGAGTTTGGCTCCTAGAGAAATCCGATTGAAGGAGAAGTTCGGAAGGAGTTTGATTCCTAGAGGAATTCGATCGAATGAGCAGTCCAGAAGAAGTTTGGCTCATGGAGGAATTCGGCTAAAGGAGAAGTTTGGGAGGGGTCCGACTGATGGAGAAGTCCGACCAAAGGAGAAGTCTGGAAAGAGTCCGACTGATGGAGAAGTTTGAATAGTGTTCGATCGCTGTAGGAATCTGACTGAAGGAGAAGTTTGAAAGAAGTTCGACCGTTGGAGAAGTTCAGCTGTTTGAAGGAGTTCGGCTGGGGTTCGACCGCTGGAGGAAGAATTTTCGATCGAAGCTCTTCCATGATTACCAGTTGCATTATGCTAGGCATCATACTAGACTTCAGCAGGAGTGGGATTTATCTCCAACAGACCTAATTCAGCCAACCTAATGATCCACAAGTTTATGATTAATGACTTAGAGTTTTAATTCACAATTCTAGACACTAAATCATTATACTTATTTTTTAATTAAGTTTATGGGATGAGGGTTAGGGTTTGGTATTTTGAAAATATTTTTAATTTTGAAAGGTTTTTTATAACTTAGCATTGTTCACCAATTGAGTCGACTCATTTCAAAATTAAATCATCCCAATTCACAAACAACACTAGTTATAGGATTTGATTTGAAGCTATGTACACTACATAATCATGAAATCATTAATCAAACTTTATCTAATTATGCATTCATGATCATAAATTAGATTAAAGTTTAATATAATTAAATCATAAAAATATTAGATCAAATCTAGTAATTTCATGATTAATGATATAGATCATCAACGTATCAGGACAATCTTTTCACTATAGGAGGTAAACCCTACAACAGGACAACCTGCAGTCCATGCGATCTGAATTTTTATTTTTTAGATCTAATTATTCTAATTATTAGATTAATATTTAGATCAAATCTAAATTATTAATCTAAATATGCAAGCATATCATGTTTAAAGAGCCTTGCTCTGATACCATTTGAAGAAAATAGTGCAGGGTTAGCCATGCTGCTTTTGAAAAATATTTTAGAGATAGCAATGATGCAGCAAAAAATAATTAATCTAATTATTTATCTACTAATTATATCAAATTATTTAACCCTATACATTAGGATCTAAACATAATATGCATGCATACATCAATAGATCTGAAAATAAAAATATGTAATAAACTATTTACTACATCTACGTATTTAGAACATAATATCTTTTCGTGGATAGTCGATCACCATAATCTGAGTCCATCGGATAATGCTCTAGTATCACATCATAGCCGCACATATGTTCGGTCTCTATGGTTGGTCTACATGAAGCTCCTGATCCCGATAAGCCTCACTGGAGTGCTAGCTCCTCATCGGAGCCTTCGATGGCTGATCATGATCGATCGTCTACTTTCTTATTTTTTAGATATTCTAAAAAATTAGAACATAAATATTGGAGGATGATGAAGATGTATTTCAAATTTGATGGTGATCCGATTCTCACAACACTCGATCTCTCCACCCGAACCCAGATTCTCAAATCTAGGATTTCACTCGGCCCAAAAACCCTGACACACTAAAAATCCTATCACGCCCTCTATGTATGGAGTTTTTCTATAAAATTAGTTTTCATGGAAAGATAACTTTTAGATCTATAACCCCTATTTAGATCATATCTAAAAATAGGATATCCTTAGAGGTAAAAATCATAAGAGAAGAGAGGCATAAAGAAAAAGAAAAGTGCTATAGGATCCTGTTCACCTTCACTCTGAGATTTTTTTGCCTAGAACTGATGCCCAAACACTCTAAAATTTTTATTACATAATGCTAACCCATTCTCCTACATGCAAAATAATTCTCATAATTTATTGACATGAATACCATGGAAAAATTGCATGAAAAATGATAAGGATCGAGTGGTTGAGAGGTTCTAACCACTCACTTGATTTCAAAAATCAAATGAGCCTCTTATCCTTATCCAACACCCCCTCCCTTGTATTTAACATGCTGGAGGACTCTTCTTCTACATGCATATTTTTATTTCTCAAAAAATATTTGACAAAAAAAAGAGAGGGTAAGGAAAGCAGAGTAGAAAAGTCAAAAATGATGGATGCATGGGAGAATTTGAATTCAAACTTCATTTGACTTGGTCCTAAATGGTTTCAACCAAACCATTTAATCTAGATCTAATTAAATCAAGTTAAATCTAACCAAATTAGGCTTAACCTAATTCAATAAAATTCTAATTAAATTAAAAATTAATTAGATCTATGTTCTGATCAAATTAGGATCAAAACTTCCATAGCGATGAGGTCATCTCATGACCTGATTGGGTCAAATCTAATCGAATCAAATTTCATCGAACTTGATCGAATCCTTATCGCTCAATCAAATTAAGCTAATCAGCAATCAAATTGCTAATTAATCCTCCAAAAAATATCTGAATCCAAATCGATTGGGTTATTGGGCAATAGAGTCCTATCAATATGAAACTCTTGAAGAGTCCTAAATCAGTGGGACTCTTGAATCCAGTGTTCCAAACGAATCAAACTCATGATCATAGAGTCCCAAACTAGTGAAGCTCTTGATTAGAGAGTCTCAGATGACTAAAACTTAGAGTTCTAGTCTAGTAGGACTCTTGGTCACAGAGTTTTAGTCCAGTGGGACTCTTGACCATAGTGTCCTAGATTATCAGGACTCATGATTAGAGAGTTCTAGACAAGTAGGACTCAGAGTTCTAGTCCAGTAGGACTCTTGGTCATAGAATTTCAGTCCAGTGGGACTCTTTGACCATAGAGTCCCAGATCAATGGGACTCTTGATCAGAGAGTCTCAGACAAGTCGGACTCAAAGTCCCAGTCTAGTAAGACTCTATGTCACGGAGTTCCATCCAATGAAACTCTTGACCATAGAGTTTCAAACCAATGAAACTCTTGATCAGCCATCAGATCGATAGGAACTCCTAATGTGTGTGACCTCGTAGGTCCAAACCTAAGCCGGTAGCACAGAAACTAATTTTTATACTAATCAAAGTGACCATCTGGCAATGGTACCCAACATTCAGATAGGTCAAATAATTGCAATCGCAACAGTCAGAATCTATGCGAATATGGTTACTGTATAATTCATCCCTATGACTTCTGTGTAATAGATAACTCAGAGTTAGATTATCAATCCTAGAAAGAACATTCATATCATGTTTCAAAGTAATTAGTCTTGTGACTCCTCACTAAAACTATCCTGACCAAGATTTTGCTAAATTGAAATACAATTGAACATAGCTCCTGAAATCAGGAGTGGTTAATCCCATCTTGATACATGCACCGACTCCATAAGTACTTGACTGTGCCTAGAAACCTTCCATCACTGAATTAAAAATTTAGAAATTCGGTACCAAAATACAGTGAGTTGTTTGAAAGTCATCATGGTGATCTCAGATCGGAGGAACATTTATACCCATATTCCATCGAAGCTAATCTTGATGGAAGAAAAGCCCCAAAATTGATCACGTTTAGTGCAGATGTATCCATACATCTCACTTGCATATCATATCAGTATTTCAATACTTCTTGGTTATGAGGACAACCAACCTATATGGCACACAACAACATATACTTGATAAATATTATCGTCCTAAGTAACAACATATCATTTGGTCGTGAACTATTTAAGGATTAAATGACAAATCCTTTTTTGCCGAATCTAGATAGTCCTAAGGACTTCATCACAACACAAGAGTTCATTAGAAGATAATAGAATTTATGATAAAAAATACTAAAATAATTTTTATTAATTTATAATTCATATACAATTATAAATATATGGTCTAACCATCAACAGACTGATGATTGACTTTGGAACATATTTCCAACAATCTCCCACTTGGACTAAAGCCAATCGATGCAGTATCTAATATCTATCTTCGACTTAAAGTCGTCGAACTCCTTCACCCCAACAGCTTTAGTGAATGGGTCGGTCATGTTCTCCTTTCCATCGATCTTCTGAAGGTTAACGTCACCTCGATCCATAATCTCTTGGATAAGATGGTAGCGATGCAGAATATGCTTCGTCCGCTGGTATGCCTTTGGTTCCTTTGCCTGAGCAATGGCTCCAGAGCTATTGCAATAGAGCAGAATTAGACCATCAAGGAAGGATGCTACTCCGAGCTTGATGATGAATTTTCTTAGCCACACCACTTCTTTGGCAGCATCTGATGCAATGACATACTCCACCTCACAAACTGAATTGACCACAGTGTGCTGCTTGAAACTTTTCTAGCAAACGGTCCCACCATTAATTGTAAATATGATTCCGACATACTCTTGCTGTCATCATGATCGGACTAAAAATTGGAGTCTGTGAACCCCACAAGTTTTAAGTCCGACAACTAGATTTTGCACCAATAAGATTGGCGCTAAAGGATGGCCCCCCTCTTTTTCTTGAGATTTTCTTATTCTTAAAGGAGTGCTTAGCAGGGATCTCCCTTCTTCTCTCTTGGAGTTCTTCTTCTCCAACTGATCTCACGAGGATGCCTCTCAGGAAGATCTCGAATCGATGGTCAATCACCTCCATGGCCAGATCTCATCCAGATCTGCCCACCCCTGTCTCATCCCTGGCATCTCAAGTTTTGCCGACGGCAATGGTGGATGCAGAGCAATTTAACCTGCTAGTCCAGTAGGTTAGGGGACTTACTGAAGCAGTGCAGGTCATGCAACAGCAGTGGCCTCCGGTGTCGATCCGATCAGAGCAGGCTTCCTCAAAATCCCAGGATCCAGTCTGGGGATGACTGACTTGGGCGAGTCGATCGGTAACTTTCAAAAAAGAGAAGCAGAGGATAGAGAGCCCCTACTCCGATCATGATTCAATCCCTAGGGGAACTTTGCCCCCATTCAGCTAGAAGAATTTGGAGATCCATGACTGTGAGGATCTTCTGGACTGAAAACTATAAGAAATGAACTAATAGATCGAGAAACTCCGCCATGCTTCCTGATCTTACGGGAATGATATCTGCACCGATCCTCCTTTCTCTCATCAAATCATGCAGGAACTAATCTCGCCAAACTTCAAGTTTTTCCAGTTTGAGAGCTATGATGGGACTATTGATTCGATTGACCACTTGGAGACCTTCCAGACCATGATGCTGCTCCACGGTATGCCAGATGCCATCCTATGTTAGGCTTTTCCATCAAACCTGAAGAGAGCAGCGAGGAACTGATACTCGATCCTCAAGCCAGATACTATTTTTTTCTTCGATCAGATGAGCCACCAGTTTACGGATCATTTTATCAGCAGTCGACGTCCTCGATGAGGCTCGGACTCCCTCATCAACATCAAGCAGAAAGAGGGAGAATCTATATGGGCCTATGTCACCCATTTCAATTCTGCTATACTAAAGGTCCGAAACTTGGATCAAACTATTACAATGGTTGTACTGAAGGACGGCCTTTAGAAGAATGATTTGCTGTTCTCTCAGAAGAAGAAGTATCTCAGAAATTTTACTGATATGCTAGCTCAGGCTAAAGGTTATGCCCGAGCAGAAGAGGCCTTTAAGGCCAAGGATAATGAAGCCACTGAAGAGCGGCAAGCGGGTGAATCAAGTATGCCTGCTGCTGATGAAAAATCGAGTGAAGCTCGTTCATGCTCTCGAACTCCTCTCGAGCACAAGCAAGCTCGACCTCCTCCTCGAACTCGAAGGCCAAGAAGTCTGGATAGAAGAGCATGGTGGGGCTCTCCCCTTTAGAGGTTCCACAACTATGCTCCCTTCAATGCTCCAAAAATTCAAGTGCTGATGAAAATCAAGGAGCAGCTACCGAGATCGAAGAGGATATACACTCATCCTGATGAGCACAATCCCAACAAATACTATCTCTACCATCATGACCACCATCACGATACTGAGGAATGCATTCAGCTCCAAAACGAGATCGAGGAGCTTATCAGACGAGGTAGGCTTGGTCGATTCCTGCAGCATCGGCCTGAAGGACGGAAAGATTGGCCAAGGGCACTGCCGTAACCAAAGCTACCAAGAAGGAAGGGGCAACAAGAAGATTGGCCCCTGCTTGGCATCATCAACACCATCTCTGGAAGACTTCGGCGAGGGAAGACTAGCGGATCAGCGGAGCCCATGAAAAAGTGGAAAATTGAGGATCCCATAGCTTTCACCGATGAGGATGCCCAAGGAGTTCGATTTCTGTACAACGATGCAATTGTAATTTCTTTAAACATTACTGATTATGATGTACGCCACATTTTGGTAGATAATGAAAGTTCTGCTAATATTTTATTTTATGATGCTTTCTCTAAAATGTCTATATCCAATGACCATCTGGGACCTAGGAACTCCCCATTAGTGGACTTCACTGGCGATGCTATGCCAGTTGAAGGAATAATAATACCGACTAGCAATACCTAAAGCGAGCCAAAGCACAGGTCGACTTTCTAGTTGTGAGGGCTTCGTTAGTCTACAATGCAATTCTCGACCGACCTGATCTAAATGCACTCCAGACTGTGATGTCGACCTACTACCTAAAAATAAAGTTCCCAAGGAGCTACGAAATTGAGGAGATTAGAGGAGATCAGATTTTGGCAAGGTACTGCTACTCTGTCGCTTTGCAAAATAATAGCAAATTCGACCCTTGCTCGATTGATGGTCTGGATGTCCGTGATGATCTTACTGAAGAGTGGGATGAACCCATAGAATACCTTACTACTGTCCCTCTGAATGACAAAAATGCAAGACACATGGTGCAGATCGGCTCCAACTTAGGGGATGAAGTTCGGGAGTAGCTCATCGCCTTTTTATGGAAGAATGCCGACATCTTCGCTTGGATCCTAGCGGATATGCCAGGGATTGACATCGAGGTCATGGAGCACCAGCTAGCTGTTGATCTCAAATACAGGCCGGTTAAAGAAAAATTCAGGGCCATGCACCAGAAAGGCAGAAAGCGATAGCGAAATTAGTAGATAAACTCCTCAAAGTCGGATTCATTCGAGAAGTCCACTATCCAAGTTGGATTTCTAATGTGGTCCTCATCAAGAAGGCCAATGGCAAATGAAAAATGTGTATTGACTTTAAGAAGCTGAACAAGGCCTGCCCAAAGGATAGCTACCTCCTGCCTAGAATTAATCAACTAGTGGATGCAACTTCGGGCCATGAGCTCCTCACCTTTATGGATGCTTTTTTTGGCTACAATCAAATCTAGATGGCATTAGAGGATGAGGAGAAAACTATTTTTATTACTGACTGTAGTCTTTATTGTTATAGGATTATGCCCTTTGAACTTAAAAATGCAAGCGCAAGCTACCAATGCCTAGTCAATAAGATCTTCAAAGAGCAAATCGACTACAACATGAAAGTCTATGTGGATGATATGCTTATCAAGAGCCGGACCTCATCCAATCACATCGTCGACCTTGAAGAGATCTTCAATACTCTTCAAAGATATAAGATGAAGCTGAATCCAATTAAATGCGCCTTCGGAGTAACCTCAGAAAAATTCTTAGTGTTCATGGTCTCAAGGCGGGAGATCAAGGCTAATCCGAAGAAGATTCGAGCCATCCAGGAGTTGACTATCCCAAAATCAATAAAAGAAGTATAGTATCTGATCGAAAAGATGGCATCCTTAAATCACTTTATCTCGAAGTTGGTCGAGCGATGTATGCTCTTCTTCTAGGTCCTCAAGCAATCAAAAAATTTCTGCTGGATGGTCGAGTGCCAACAGACATTCGAAGAACTCAAGAGCTACCTCGGTTCGTCCCCACTATTGGTAAAGCCTGAGCTTGAAGAAGAATTATTCTTATACCTAGCGGTCTCTCCTACAGCCCTAGCAGCGATCCTAGTCAAGAAAGAGGCAAAAGTGCAACGATCGATCTATTATATAAGCCGAATCCTGATAGATGCAAAGACCAGATATACTAAATTAAAAAAATTAACTTTCACTCTTCTGATTGCAGCCAGGAGACTTCGATCCTACTTTCAAGGGCATACCATAACACTCCTCACCGACCAACCAATCAAAGCAGTTCTTCATCGAATAGATGCGTCTGAAAAAGTAGCAAAATGGATAATTAAACTCACAAAATTTGATATCAATTTTTAACCTCGGCCATTAATCAAAGTCCAAATACTAGCAAATTTTATAGTGGAATATACCATTTCAGATGAAGCCGAGCTTGAATGAAATAAAACCAGCATTTCATGATTGCAACTGAGCTCCTCTGAAGAAAGAGCCGATCTTCCTAAAAGTTTTTGGGTCTTATATGTCGATGGCTCGTCTAATGCTTTTAGTGCGGGCGTAGGGCTGATCTTGATTAATTCGGAGGGAGTCATTGCTGAATATGCACTGTGCTTTGAGTTTTCTATGACTAATAATGGAGCCGAATATGAAGCTCTAATTGCCGAATTAAAGATAGCTAAGGAGTTGAAAGTGAACCAGCTCCAGGTCTACAGTGATTTTCAATTGATGGTCAGACAAGTTGGTGGCAATTATGAGGCTCGAGAAGAAAGCATGATAAACTATCTCGAGCAAGTGAAAAATCTGATCCCAGCATTCAACCATTTTGACATCAAGCAGATCCCAAGAGCAGAAAATACTAGGGCCAACCTTTTCTCTAAGTTGACAACATTGGCCCCAACTGAACTGCCCAAGGAAGTCTTCTTCGAAGTTCTGAAATACCCAAGCTCAAAAGAGCGACAGTCTGTAATGCAGGTTGACTACGAGCCATATTGGATTGACCCACTGGTTGTTTATCTCAAAGATGGAGTTCTTCTTTGTGATCCGAAAGAAGCTCAAAAACTCAAAAATCGAGCCTTCCGATATATTTTGTATGAAAGTAAGCTGTATAAAAGATCATATTCTTTACCACTCTTAAGATATCTCCGACCTTCAAAAGCCGACTTTGCATTATGGAAAGTGTATGAAAAAATCTATGGAAGTCATGTAGGGGCTAGATCCTTATCGCATGATTATTTTGATAGGATTACTATTGATCGACATTGTACCATGATTTTATAGAATATGTCAGAAAATATGATCGCTATCAAAGAAATGCAAATATCCAAAGACAACCAGCATCTAAGCTTACACCCCTAAGTGCCCCGTGGCCATTCGCACAATGGGGCATGGATATACTTGGACCTTTTTCCATAACATCTTAACAACAAAAGTTTCTCCTTGTATTAATCGACTATTTTACAAAATGGATTGAGGCCAAGCCTCTGGTGAAAATCGCTGAAGCAAAAGTATGGAACTTCATCTGAAAGTCGATTATTTATAGATTTGGCTTGTCTCGAATCCTCATAACAGATAATGAATGATAGTTTGTTGGAACAAAGTTTGCCGAGTTTTGTGAAGACTTAAATATCTTTCATCATTTTACATCAGTAGCCCATACACAGGCAAACATTGAGACCGAAGTAACCAACAGAACTCTACTCCAGGATATCAAAGCAAGGGAAACCTGGGTAGATGAACTCTATCATGTGCTCTGGACATACCGAACTATCCAAAGACTGCCAACTAGAGAAACACCATTTGCCTTAGCCTTTGGAATAGAGGTAGTCATCCCGATTGAGCTCTAACTTCCATCGGCATGAGTCACGGCCTTCAATGAGTAGCATAATTTGCAGGACCTCAGACATAACCTTGACCTACTAAAAAAAAAATGAGAAGAAGCTCAAGTTCGGATGACTGCTTACAGACGAAGGATGTCCCGATACTACAACTCTAGAGTCAAGAACAAAGTGTTCAGAGTGAGAGACTTGGTGCTTCGACGAGCAGCTATTTCTTGATCCCAGAACTAAGAAAAACTAGCTTCAAATTGGGAAGGATCCTACGAGATCAAAGAAGTCATCCGACCCAAAATATATTATTTGAAGGAGCTGGGAGGAGTGGATCTATCCCGACCATGAAATTCGAAAAACCTATGGATGTATTATCAATGATTGGTTGCAATGAAATCCTCCTACTTTAACACCTTAATCTTTATTGTATATCTGTAATGATGGAGGGTTACCTTTCAAACTTGACCATCCGACGAGCATAGCCATGTTAAGAATAAGAGGAGAACCTCATCCTAACATGAGCAAAGTAGAAGGCCTCGTTTACTTAAGACGAGATGAGGAGAGAGGCCCTGACAATGGTCCTAATGTGCTACAGCCATATTAGAAATAGGAGGACCTCATCCTAACAAGAGCAAAGTTGGAGGCCTCATTTACTTAAGACGAGATAAGAATAGAGGCCCTGACAATAGCCCTAATGTGCCCTTACAGCCATGTTAGAAATAGAAGGAGAATCTTGTCCTGATATGAGCAAAATCGAAGGCCTCATTATCTTAAGACGAGATGAGGGAAGAGGCCTTGACAATGGCCTTAATGTGCTCCTACAGTCATATTAGGAGCAGGAGAAGAACCTCATCCTGACATGAGCAAAGTCGAAGTCCTCCTTAACTTAAGACAAGATGAGGGGAGAGGTCTTGACAATGGTCCTAATATGCCCCTACAGTCATGTTAGGAATAGGAGAAGAACCTTATCCTAACATGAGCAAAGTAGAAAATCTCATTGACCTAAGACGAGGTCAGGAGAGAGGCCCCGGCAATGGCCTTAACGTGCCCCATACAGCCATGTTAGGAATAGGAAGAGAACCTCATCCTAACATAAGTAAATCCGAGAATCTTGCTAACCTAAGCTAAAAAAAAAAAAAGGTGATCCATCTAGTGGTCCTAAATGGACCCCCAACCTAAAGCAAAAGAGAGAAACCTTATCACCAATCCTCACATGCATTTCTCCTATGACTACCTGACCGTATGAAATGCAAAAAGGGAAATCATGCCTAGGTCCATGAAAATAACCTCGAATAGGTATCCACAACAACTACTTCATCGAAAGACAATACTGAAGAAAGACAAAAAGGGGAAAATGAAGACACAAACAAGCATTGAGTTCATGTAAGATGAATAATGATGAAAAAGGTACCATCTTATTATAAATATAAGTTTATTATAAGCAAAATAAAGATTGGCAAGATTGATTACATGAAAAGAAAGAAGAAGAAGAAGAAAGGCCAAAGCCTTAAGTTGGATTGGACTCCTCAGATTTTGGGTTATCGACCCCAGCCATCACCAAGACCTGCTTCAACCTTAAGATCTCTTCCTCAACCTCTTTCTTTTTTAGTAAACCATCTACGTACATCCTTTTGACGTGTTGAAACTTGCCTTCAAGATCTCATCACTGCTTTATTAAGACTTTGGACTCGGACTCTGAAAGTTTGCCGACAATCCCCCTCAAAGAGACAATCTCCTCCGACTCCTTACTTGTGCTAGCTTGATAGCTGTTATTTAGTTATTTCTACAATCTAGCTATTCTGCCATTGACAGCACGAAGCTTTTGCTCAGGTTTAAATATCCTCTCACTCCAACCTAATCGATAGGTATCATAGACAAGCTCAGTATCATGCAACTATTTTTGAAGCACGGAGAACTTCTTCAACCAATCCCACTTGTATCATGCTTTATTAGAGGACCATGGTGAACTTCCTTCCAATAATTGGATCTTCTTCTTCGCCGCTTTAAGCTCGATTTCGAGGGAGTTGATCTTCGCCATTAACACTCAAGACTTGCAGCTAGCATTTTTCTTGAGTTCGGCGAGCTTCCACTCAAAAATGCCCCTCCAAATATCGAAGTTTGCAGAGTCCTTTATGTGTAAGTCTTAGAGGTGAGTGACTTCTTTGGTCACCTCTGAGGCATTCTTTTGAGAAGCCTGAAGACCCTCCTCTATTCTTTTCAACTTCTTCTTCAGATGATGGATTTTCTTCTTCAAGCTCTTTATCAAAGACTTCAGCGGGACTCCCTAAGGTAAGAAATCGATGTTGATTAGGGATGGTGGGTTATGACCTTAATCGGTTGGAGGATACTGGATAACATATGACACAATACCAATATGAAGAAAGGTATAGACAAAAGTGAACTCATTTTCATTTAACTAAAAACTTTCAGGTACAATGCAAGTCAATAGAGAAAAAAAAAGATATAACTACTCGAGGTCCACAACCTCGGAGGGTGCAGCGGCAGAAAAAGTTGGGGCACTCTCGATAGGTTCGGGCACCTCCACGGCAGGCTCAGTAGAAGAAAGATCGACTCCGATGCTGGACGGTCCTACTTCATCATCGGCCTCCTCCTCCTCTTCTAGGAAGTCGAGGTCGAGTTTGGGGAATCTCTAGGCCACCCTACCTTCGCAGAGCTCAAAGTTCTTGATGAACGCCTCCAAGCTGATGGCGATGTTCAGATCCTTCATTTCGGAGAAGACCTTGAACTCCTCCACGACTCAGGCTGCCACCTTCAAAATGGACTTCGCCAATTGGGCCTTCAGCTCAACAACCTTGAGCTTGGCTTCTTTGTTTTTCTTTTCCTCCAGAGCCAACATTGCCTTGAGTCTGGCTGAGATGAACTCCTCTCTTCGAAGTGCGCCATGCAGGCTCTCACTTTCCACCATCTTCTCTCCTGCGAGGTGCTCAGCCTCGACAGTCATTGCTTGAAGGTGATTGATCTTGGCTTGAAAGTCTTCTCGGACCTTCAGCACCTCCGCCTTCAGACAATTTGTCCTCTTGAGGTGGGCAAGAATGTGGTGGCCCAACTGGCATAAATAGATTATTGTAAGGTGAAGGAAGAAAGGATGAGAAAACAAAAATAAAGTATGGCGAGATGATTATCCTAAGGATAATTTCGAGAGACTCCCAGATGAATTGCCTCTGGTCAAGGTTGGCTAGGTCGTCCACCTCCTCTGGGAGGGTGAACCTATCAATTAAATCCCAAATGATGTTTGGGTTAGCAAATGGATCCACCCCCTAATCTTCACTGCTGGCCTGGTTGGGCTCGTCCGGACATACCTTATGAGCCTTCTTCATGATGGGTGCTTTTTCTTTCCTCCTCTCCTTCTCTTTGTTGGTGGGGGGATCGGGCATGTGATCCTCGAAGGAAAGATTTGCAGGCTCAGAGGGAGGAGATTCCCCCTCAACGATGATAGCACAATCGGTCGAGATTACCTCATCTCCCAGGCGAACTTCGGGAGCGACATTGGTGGTGGTAGAAGCCACAGGATCGGATGTGCCGATCTTTGCTCGTTTCGAGCTCTCACCTGGGGCCTTCCTCTTTCTTTTCTTCTAGGCATAAAGGCCCTTGGCGAGCCTCTCTACGGCATCGGTGTCTATCTCTATAACAAAGAAGAAATTATAGTCAGGCAAGATTTATATGAAACCTCACGAGAATTCATATATACACATATATGTATACAAATGCACTTAATACCAGCAGGATCAAAAGGGCTCAAGGCAAGGTTGAACAAGATCTGTTCCTTCAGAAGGTTGGAAAGGAGAGGAGCTTCATATGCCTTGAGTTTGTTAGAAGACTCGAGGTCGGCTCTGTCCAGACTAGGAGCTCGATGAACTAATTTTCGAAGGAAGTCCTAAGGAGGAAGACCAAGTATCAAGATCGAGCATCAGACAAAGAAGTACTTTTTCTTCAAGTTATGAACGGAAGAAGAAACACCTTTCAGTAATCCCTTCTTATCGAATTGGAGAGAGAAGTACCACCCATCCTTTGCGAAAGGATGATGCTTACAAGTATAAAAATTTTGGAAGAGTGAGATGTCGCACTACTATGAAAAAGGGCTATGATAGTGGTTCGTAACCGCTGCCGTAGCCCAAAAAATCGCTACCATAGGCTATGACAGTAGTTATTTAACCACTGCTACTGCAACCATCATCGTAGCTCTATGGCAGTGAGTGTTGCAGCGGTTGTTTGAATCGCTGCCATAGATAGCCTATTGCAGTGGTTTATAAACCACTGCAATAGATCAACCTATGGCAGCGATTATATAACCACTACCATAGGTTATCTATAGCGGTGGTTATATAACCACTGTCATAGGTAATCTATAGCGATGATTTTTTAATTACTGCTATAAATCTAATGCAGCGGTTGGTACCATTTGCATCAGAGATCTATGGCAGTGGTTGACACAGATATGGCAATGATTATAAAACCACTACCATAGATCTTGAATAATTAAAAAAATTAAAATTTTTATTTTTTTATATATTTTATCTAATAAATATAGATATAAAATATAAAAAAATATAAAAAATATAAAAATTATTTTGAAATACTAAAATTTTATTATCGAATAAAATTTATTATAATATTTTTCAAAAAAAATAAAATACATCAAAAGTTTTCTAAATCTACATCATCGTCATCATCACGAAAGTTGGAGCAGGAGCTGGAGCCGGAGCTGGTGCTGGAGTCGGAGTCGGAGTCGAAGCCGAAGCTAGAGCTGGAGTTGGAATGTGGGCCAACATATCCTCGAAGCTCGTGACTTCAAAATATGTATTGAGCATCGACATCATGTCTCTCACGATGCCCTCCAAATGAGATGCGTGCTCCTCAGCCCAATCTGCCCATGCCAATGCCTCCTCAAGCTCATCCCAACTGGCGACACTAAAAGTCTGTGAGGAGACGCTCACCTCGGATCAGTAGCTCATCAGCATGTATTCGGGTCTGCATCGGATCCTCCTAGAGTGCTCAGGCTCCAAGACTTGAGATAGATGGTCACAGAGCCCAAAGGTATCCGGGCCCTTGCTCGCGAGCACATCTAACTGATCTTGTAATTATAAATTAAAATAAAATTTTATAAAAAATACTATAATACTAATCATATATACTAATATATTTAATACTTACAAAAATACGCCCGATCGTGGTGTTCATCGGTCTGTCCGTCTTGTCCGTACGATTGGATCGAAAGATCTTGCTATAGCTGGGCATCACTCTATCTCTCATCAGCTATAACAAAGAATAAATTTATCAAAAAGATGATAAAAATATGAATTTAATTTATCTAGTAAGATTTAGAATTAATTACCTCTCTATGCACACGACTGGCCATCGACTCACGGCCTAGAGTGTGCGTATACTCCTAGGCTGCACGGTTCTTCCGATTCTGACGGAAGGTAGCTTAACAAGTATTCAAATAAATAATAAATATTTAAAAATATTTAAATAAAACTTTAAGCATATTAAAAAATTGAAAAATTAGAAATTTTATCTTGAACTTCTAGCTCCTCTAGTGTCTAACCATCCTCTTTCACTAACTCGAAGGATAGTCCTGTATCCAGGGAACAAGCTCCTTCGGAGTGTCTAGTCGGTGCTCGAGCCATCCTCTATGGAGTTTGACCTTGTAACCCCAATACAACTTCTCAATCTTCCTCAGTCGGGCATCTCGAGCCCTCTCATGATCGGGAAAGTCGTACCTCCTCTGCACAAAGTTATCAAAAATCAGTTACAAAATTATTCTAATCAAATATATATAGTATAAATATATAAAATGCATAAATATAACTAAGATGTGCGTACTTATCCATATCTCCTTTCATACTCGATTTCTGACGGCAGCATCCATCAAACGTCAGTCTTTAGGCTCTACGAAAATCATGTCCGATTGCCTCACAAGCACTCCAAAAAGGAATGCATCTTCCGTGCGATCTCCCCTATGGTCTCCCCTCCGTATCATAATAGACCATCACCTGATGCTGGCGGTTCCACACGTGTGCCATATGTGTGAGATCGTGAAATATCCGACTGGATGATGCACCTACAATGCAAATATGTTATGTAAATATATAAATATATAAATACTATATAAAAAATAAAGTTGTGCTAATATAATAAAAACATACACTCAGATGCCTGCGTAGTAGCATGTATCTCAGATATGGGTAATGGTAGAGGCTCAACTATCGGTGGAGTAGATACTGTCGGTGGAGTAGATATCGTCAGTAGAGTAGATGCCGACGGTGGAGGTCCCTGAGTAGCTGATGCCGAGGTGGATGGAGTATGCTCCGACTGCTCCTCGGATGTTGAATTGTGCATAATCCATCGAGGGGCAGGGGTGAAAGCTAGATGATATTTTGGTGCCATCGTGATCTATAATGTTAATAAATATTAATCAATATAGCATGTTGAACAATGATATTAGTATAGCATCAATAAATAGTCTCTAATATATATACTAATCAATTGACAGGTTTATCGTTATGCAATGCAATAAACAAAAGCAATAAGATTTAAACATCCAAAAAATGTTATGCAATAAATTCTACAATATGAATTACATTCATAAATAATTAAGGATGAGCAACAGTCATAGATTCAATCTCTTGCGCGAACCTTGGTGTTAATCCAGAAATTTGAAAGAAGAATAAAGTAGATGATGGTGGTACCTTAGGGCTTAAAGTTGAAATCTTAAAGAGACATATCAAATTCTATTCGCTCAGAAGCCGAGCCAGCTCCATGCCTGAGACATCTGGCTTGGGTCCTCCCCCAATCGACTCGATCACGGCCCGAGCCGGCTCGGCTGCATATCCAAGCCAGCTCGACTATGTGCCAACCCCTCGATCACTCCCTCTCTTCCTCTCTCGATCTCTCTCACCGACGATGACGGCAAGGCCAAACCCCTCCCTCCCAGCTTTTTCATCTCTCAATCTTCCTCTCTCCCTCTCTCGATCTCCCTCGTCGGCGAGGTCGGATCCCATCACTCCCTCTCTCACTCTCTCGATCTTCCTCATCAGCAAGGTCGAACCCCATCCCTCCTAGTGATGACGACGAGGCCGGACCCTCTCCCTCCCTCTCTCGCTCTCTCGATCTTCCACTCTCCCTCTCTCGATCTCCCTCATCGATGAGGCTGGACCCCCTCCCTCCCAATGATGGCAGCAAGGCCAGACCCTCTCCCTCCTAATGATGGCGGTGAGGTCAAATCCCTTCCTTTCTCTCTCCCACTCTTGATCTCCCTCGCCGACGATGGTGGCGAGGCCGAACCCCCTCCCTCCCTCCCTCCCTCCCACTCTCGATCTCCCTTTGTCGGTGGCCGACGAGCGATCGGACCCTCCTCTCTCTTCAATCTATCGGTCTCCCTCTCAGTCTCTCCATTTTTTAGTTTTGGATCTCGAAAGTCGGGTCCGACCTTTCGAGATCCATTAGGGTTCGGTACTTCAAGTATAGACCCATTGGGTATTCAGATTTGGATCTAGTACCAGTAATTAAAATTAGATCTAGATCTGAATATCCAGATTTTGATTTAAACCCAATCCATTAACAGATCTAGTCCACAGCCACCGATATAGCACAGCCCAAGGCTACCACCATGGTATGACCCAAAAATTATGATATGCAGATAATTATAATATTTATAATAAATATTTATAATATTTATTATAAATATTTTATAAATTATTATAAATATATATGATTAATAAATAATATTATAAAATTTTTAAAAAATTATACCTACGGCTATAGAGAGTGGATCACACCAAAAGCTCCAAGGGTCGCCGATGATGATGCTAGAAGAGTACGATGATGCTAGAAGTGTACGACGAAATAAAAGCAAGATGGTGAGATAGAGAAGAGAGAGAAAGAGGAAAGAGAGAGAGAGCAGGGGCGGTCGGAGATGGAGGGCTACGGGGAGGGAGCATAGTAACAAGGAGGCCTGAGAGGCATAGTGATGGGAGAGTTGGCGATCGAGAGGGGGAGTGTGGAGGGTGGGGGGTAGGCTGGAAGGGGCAGCCGGGGATGGGGGCTGGGGGTGGCAGGATGGTGGGGAGGGTCGGTCGGGGGATGGGTGAGAAGGAGGGGCAGCCGGGGGAGGGTGGGGGGATCGAGTGGGGGGTGGCGGGGAGGGGCTGCCGAAGATGGGGGTCTGGGGGGTGGGGTGGCGGGGAGGGGCAGCCGGGGATGGGGGAAAGGAGGGGCGGCTGGGGGGAAGGTGGGGTCCGGGTGGGGGATGGCAGGTGGCGGGGAGGAGCAATCGGAGATGAGGGGAAGGAGGGGCGGTCGGTGGGAGGGTGGGGGGGCCGAGTGGGAGGTGGCGGAGAGGGTCGGCCGGAGATGGTGGGGTTGGAAGGTGGCAGGATGGTGGGGAGGGGCGGTCGGAGATGGGGGAGGGGCGGCTTGGGGAGGGTGGGGGATCGGGTGGGGGGTGGCAGGGAGGAGCGGCTGGGGATGGGGGAAGGAGGGGCGGTCAGGGAGAGGGTGGGGGTAGAGGGGTCGGATGGGGGGTGGTGGCTGGCGGGGAGGGGCGGTCGGGGATGGGAGGGCCAAAGGGAGAGGGGGAAGGAGGGGTGGCATCGGTCGAAGGGGATGAAGCCTCACCGACAATGGAGAGGAGGGGGAGAGATAGAGAGAGAGATCGAGCACGCACGGGAGGGAAGTAGAAAAAATTTGGAGATTTTTAACCTAACCTACGGCAGCGGTTATCAAACCGCTGCCATAGATCTATGGCAGTGATTTTTGATAACCGCTGCCATAGGTTGAAAATAATTTTTTTTAATTTTTTTTAAATATTATATAATTTTAAAATTTAATGTCCATATTCATCGTTCATTATCTAAATAATTATCATTAGAGTATCGTTGCAAAAGGTCACCTCGATCCGATGGCCCTAGCTTCATCGATTAGAAAAATTAAAGATGATCGGGAATGATGATATGATGATCTGATAGATGAAGACCTTCAATGGATTCAAAAACCTACAACAATGATCTCGATGATGTTTGTAGCATAATATCAAAGTTTCACTTCAATCGAATATCGTTATCATGATCAATTTAGTATGGAATGATTTCGGCCGTTAAATTAGAAACAAGCGATCAAAGGGTTAAATAGCATCCGATTATGAGATAATTTTTTAGTTAAATAATCTTTGTTATAATTTTAAATATTTTATATGGTGATGATAGTAAAATTTAAATCATTTTCGTATAAACTGTTCATGTTAAGTAGATATTGCAAAAGCCTCGAGCATAACAACCAGTGAAGTTTCAAAATGGTTATCAGGAGATGTATAGTTTTAGATCATTCTTCATATTACGAGTTAAATTTTATAATCACTATCATAAAAAATGATTAAAGTAGTAGTCAAAATCATTTATAAAAAAATTATCCCATAATCGAATATTGTTTGGTCCTTTGATCACTTGTTTATCATTTAATGGCCGAAACTAACCTATACTAAATTGACTGAGATAAGGATATCTGATTGAAGTAAAACTTTAATAGTACGCTATAAACATCATCGAGATCATTGTTGCAGATTTTTGGATTCATCAAAAATCTTCATCTATCAGATCATCGCATCATCATTTATGGTAGTCAAAATTAAATTTTTCTGATCGATAAAGTTAGGGCCATCAGATCGAGACGATCTTTTGCGATGATACTCTAATGATAATTATTTAGATAATGAATGATGAAGATAGATATTAAATTTTAAAATTATATAATATTTAAAAAAAATATATATGACAGTGGTTAAAATTAATCGCTATCATAAATAAGCTTATAGCAGCGATTCATACTAACCGCTGCTATAGATCTGACTTATGGCAGCGGTTTCACTAATCGCTGCTATAGATTCGACCTATAGCAATGGTTACAATGAACCACTGCTATAGGTCGACCTATGGTAGCGATTTTTTGTAACCGCTACTATAGGTCCGACCTACGGTAGCGATTTTCTTTAACCGCTGCTATATATCGGACCTATGGCAGTGGTTACAAAAATCACTACCATAGATCCGATCTATAGTAGCGGTTAACGAAAATCGCTACCGTAGGATCTATGGCAATGATTTCAAAAATCGCTGCCATAGTATGCGCTGCCATAGACCATGTTTGTAGTAGTGTCGGCCAAACTTCGATCAGATGATAGAGGGAAAGGAAGTCAATTACGAACCAAAAGGAGTTTGGTACGATGGAGGCAAAGGAGATGTTCAAAAAGTAAAATAGGACGACTACAAAGGAAAGAGGTGGAAGTCAAAGTCAGGTACGCAAGGCTTCTAGATACAAGCAAAATCGATCGGCTGGAGGCAAACTAGTGCAGTCATCTGACCCAGGGATCTCAAGGTCATACTCCAGTGGGATGCCATACTGTATCCAAATCAGGGAGAGGTCATTCAGAGTAAGGATAGAAGGGGTGATGTTTGGAGCAAAAGGATGATGGGGCATGTTCCTAGGCTCAACCTCAATCAGGAGGATAGGGTCTAGGAAGGCCAGTCTGAATGAGCTGCAAGAATCGATGGATTGGAAAGTTCCAGAAGATATCCAAATTGAAGTAAATCCCCTGAAAAACCCCCAAAAAGTAGAAAAAAAAATGAAGTGCAAAAACTTGTATGAAAAAATCGAAAGAACAAGAAGAAAAAGAGACAAGAATAATTAAAATAGGTGTTGAGAGGCTGACCTAAGTTGATTGAGAATGACAAAGAGACGATGAGTGCGACGAGAATCAGACGAAGGAGTGCCTGAAACCAGGAAAGACGAAGGGAGGAATTGAAACTCTCGGACGAAAGAAGAGTAGGAGCTGGAGGGAGAAGGAGACTCGGGCAAAATGGATTTCGAAGGAGGAAGAAGGCCTTAAATAGCCGAGGGGAGGCCTGAAGCGATTATGATTGCAAATAGTCCTCGGTCGATCTATGTGCATTGCGTGTCCCACTCATCCTGACAAGGGAGTAGCAACAGGTAGGTCTTTAATTATGTCGTACCTAGGGTAGTATTGTGGCAAGAAATTTGAAGAGTCGTTTCTCAAAGTCATTTCAAATTTAATGAGTCCAAGAGCCAAAGTGGTCGATGCCAAAGTATCTCTTCCAGACAGATGCGGGAAAAGAAAAAAACTTCGACAGCTGCATCCATACTTCCTTCTTTTGAATTTCGAACTCGAGAGTAGGAAGACTATTGTTGGGGATAAATCCACTCTTATCGAAGTTCGATCAAAATGTCTGATCTTTGAATTAGCCCACTCAATATCAGTGGTCAAGGATGAGCTTCCATCGAATTCGTATAACCTATCGAACTTCTCCTTCAGCCAAACTCCTTTAACAGTCGGTCGAACTTCTCCTTTAGTTAAACTTCTTTAGCAGTTGAATTCCTGCCTGACTTCTCCTTCGGTCGGACTACTTCATCAGTCAAACTCCTACCAAACTACTTCATCAGTCGAACTCTTGTTGGACTTCTTCTTTGGTCGGACTACTCATCAATCAAACTCCTACCAAACTTCTCCTTCAGCAGAACTCCTTCAGCAGTCAAACTCCTGCCGAACTTTTTCTTTAGCCAAACTCCTTCAGCAGTCGAACTTCTTTCGAGCTTTTTCTCCATCAAGTCGGGCTTCTCCCCCTAGTTGCCCGAAGGACTTCGCTCAGTCGAGCTTCTCTTAGATCCTCTTTGCATGATTCTATCCAGACTTCTTCCAGCAGTCCGAAAGGACCACGGTGCATGCCCTCGATATAGCAAGCAATAGCCTACGCACAATCAACCTCGATAACCTTCGAACTCCTCTAGAACAATAGTAACTAGGAACTCTTCATCGCCTACAGCTATCCCATCCAAACTTCAACTGTCAGGTCCAAACAAGCTAGCATGTCGAGACAACAGATACTACCCTTAATAACAAACTTTATATGGCTCCGAACAGCCCACTATCAGGCGGTTATGATTGTCACTATCAATTTGTTGTAAGCTCTGCCTATATAAGAGATCCTTTAGATACGCTTCCTTCTCTAAGCTCTGAGTTTTCTTCTAAAAATTTTGCTAAAATCTCTCTAAGCACTCCATTTCTATTGGTCAAAAGAGCTGACTTGATCATCAGAGCATCTTGTCGAAGCCATCACCTCCAACTCCGTACTAGACTTATTTTGTAGATCACCAGCGGCGACCTCACCTTCTTCGACTCCAGCCTCGATTCAGATGACAACTAGATTTCACACCAATAGATGCTATACTTCTCTGTCAACCCCTCGATCATAGATCTTGATAGGGATAGAGAATCAGGATATCTCCACCATCCAATTTTCATGAAGGCCCCAGTTGATAAAAGAAACAAAAATAAGCTCAGCCACTTTCATCGAAACCATGGACATGACACTGAAAAATGCTGTCAACTCAAGGATGAGATTGAGGCATTGATCCATCGAGGCTACCATAGCAAGTATGTCTAAGAACGGGCAAATCAGCTTCTGAAGCAATGCCAGAGACCTGAAGACGCTACTGAGCACAACCGGCCCGCTGTGGGAGTCATCAATGTGATCTCACAAAGTAGTGGACCTTGGAGGGCATCCAGAAGTCCTTCTCCCAAGAGACTGTGTACTGAAAATATTATTTCTTTTTTTGATGATAATGCCCAAGGGGTCCAGACCCTCCATAATGATGCTATCGTCATTTTCATGATGATAGGAAATCATGATATAAAAAAAATTTTGGTAGATAATGGAAGCTCAGTAGACGTGTTGTTTTATGATGCTCTCTCCAAAATGAATGTACTTGACAATCTGAAATATGTTGGTTGTCATTTAGTTGAATTTTCTAGCAATTCTATAGCAGTTGAAGGAGAAATCATATTGCTAGTAACTGCTAGGAAAGAACCATATCAGTCGACAATATGACTCACATTCCTAGTCATCAAAATCTCGTCTGCTTACAATGCCATGCTTGGCCGACCTGAGTCAACGCCCTTAGAGCAACCGTCTCAACTTATCACCTGTTAGTCCAGTTTTCAACCAAGCTGGGCATTGGAGAAATGCGTAGAGACCAGATGATGGTCCGATAGTGCTTCCTTGTAGCATCTAAAATGAAGGAATTGATCAGAAATTTACCAACAAAAATATCCAATCTGGATACTGAAATCAAGATCAGCAAAATCTGTGGTGAGTCAGTGGAACCCCTCATCATTGTTCCTCAGGAAAAAGATTTGGAAAGAACCATTCAAATAGGAGCTCGGTTAAAAACCGACCTTAGAAAAAAAATAATTTCCTTCCTTCGATGGAATGCTGATGTTTTTACATGGTCAACCTCGTATATGCCCAAGATCCCCGTTGATGTCATAGTACATAGGTTGAACATTGATCCCAAGTACAAACCGATAAAGTAAAAGAAGAGAAGTTTTGCTTAAGAGAGACAAAAAGTGATAGATGAGGAAGTTAACAAACTTTTGAAGGCAGGATTCATCAAAGAAGCTCAATACCCAAGCTGGATCGCCAATATGGTGATAGTCAAGAAGGCAAGCAAAAAATAGAGGATCTGCATTGATTTCACTGACCTCAATAAAGCTTACCCAAAAGATAGCTTTCTCCTGCCAAGAATTGATTAATTAGTTGATGCTACCTTGGGGCATAGGCTACTAAGTTTTATGGATGCCTTCTCTGGTTATAATCAAATCAGAATGGCTCCTAAAGATGAAGAAAATACGGTATTTATATCTGATAAAAGTTTGTATTGTTACAAAATGATGTCTTTTGGATTAAAGAATGCAGGTGCAATCTACCAGCGCCTTGTGAACAAAATTTTTAAGTAGCAGATTGATCGCAACATGGAAGTCTATGTTGATGACATGCTGGTGAAAAGCACAAAGGAAGATCAGCATATCACCAATCTGAAAGAAGCTTTCAGAGAGCTCCATAAGCATCAAATGAAGCTCAATCCTAATAAGTGCACTTTCAGGGTTACAGCTGAAAAATTTCTTGATTTTCTTATAACACAAAGAAGAATAGAAGCTAACTCTGTGAAGATCCAAGCATTACTTAAGATGAAAGCCCCAAGCTCCATAAAAGAAGTATAGCAGCTCACCAAACGAGTGGCGTCGCTCAGCAGATTCATATTCAGGTTAGCTGAAAAATGCCTCCCATTCTTTAAAATATTGAAATAAATCAAAGATTTTAGATGGACAAAAGAATGCCAGACTGCCATTGATGAACTCAAGGCATACCTTGGCTCTATTCTCCTGCTATCAAAGCCTGTTGAAGGTGAAAATTTATTCATATTTTTGTTTGTTTCACCTAATGCTGTCAGCTCGATTTTAATCTAAGATGATGTAGAAACACACAGGCCTATCTATTACACCAGCAAACTACTGCAAAACGTAAAAACTCGATATTCTAGAATGGAGAAAATGATTTATTCTCTGATTATGATAGCTAAACAGCTCCGACTGTATTTCCAAGCTTGTTCTATTATGTCTTAACAAATCAACCATTGAAATCGATCCTTCAATAACCTGATACTTCTGGCTGAATGGCCAAATGGGCCATCAAACTCAATGAATTTGATATCCACTATCAGCCTAGACCCTCAATGAAGGCTCAAATGCTAGCTAATTTTGTGGTGGAATGCTCAATGCCTGAAGAAAATTCGATCGTTGAAATTCAAACAAAAGCCCCTAAAGAGACTCATTGGCTCTTGCATGTCGATGGAGCCTCCAACACTCAAGAAAGTGGTGCTGGTTTGATATTGGCAAACCCAGAAGGAGCTATCACTAAACACGCTCTGAGATTCAATTTCAAAACTTTCGATAACGGAGCAGAGTATGAAGCCCTCATCACAAGACTTAGAATGGCCAAAGATCTTAATATCAAGAAACTCAAAGTCTTCAGCGACTCTTAACTAATTGTTGGATAGGTACGAGATCTCTATGAAACCAGAGATACTATTATGTCTCAATATCTATATAACGCAAAGAAATTATTTGAAAACTTGGATGACCTCGAAATTATCCAAATATTGAGATAAAAAAATGCCCGAGCTGATGCACTCTCGCACTTAGTGACATCAAAATTCTCTAATCTCAACCAGAAGGTATACAATGAAATTCTTGGAAAACCTAACACAGAGATCGAAACAATCGCCCAGGTCAGTTATGAACCGAGCTTGATTGAGAAGAAAAATCAGCATTTTCTGCCATAGGACTGTTCAGATCCGATCAGATCTATAGTAATATTTTAAAATTTTTTTCTAAAAAATTTTAGTCAAATATGAGAGTTCTCGAATCTGATCCTATTGATTTGATATTAAAAATAATATTAAAATAAAAATAGGAACATCATATATTACCTTTAGGATAACCACTTTTATCCTATCGATGATCTACCATTGCCAGGGGTTCTAGATCTAGCCATGCAAGCACCTGGTCTCTATCGGAGTCCACTCAGGCAGGATCTAGATGTGCTCTTTTTCTAGATTTGATTTTCAAAAATTAATTCTAGATCTGATTCATAGAGCCTTCAAAATAATATTGAAGGCAGCGTGCTCGTCTCACGAACATGTCATCTCTTTCCTTTAGAACCTTGCACTAATTGCCTTAGATCTTCTTCTAGAATTTTGCCCAACCTATTGGGCATGGAGAAGAGAGAGAGGAGGAGGAAGAAGGGGTGTGGAGATAGAGGGGGTGGCAGCACTTTGGTGTGGTGAAAAAATTCTAAACCTTTTTAACCCTAGGTGTAGGAGGGGTTTAAATAAACCTCCATGCACTATGCAGTGCCATGCAGCCTCAATGAATCAGATTCATTGATTTAATTAGATCTTAATCTAATTAGCTGAGTGATGTCACTTGATCCAATCAAGTTAGAGACCCCTCAAACCCTCCATAAGTGGTGCCATAGATGGATAAATACAAAAGGGTGGCCGCCAGATATTTGATCCTATCAAAACCTTAGAGTCCCATGTTCATGGGACTCTCTCCTTTGTGCGCACGCCCCATAGGGGCCAACCCTTCCTCCTTTTCTTCGTGAGAAGACCATAGGGATGTATGCCCTAGATAAAACATAGGGGGCACATGCCTCCTCTTTTTTCTTTCTGGCATATGGGTCAACGTTTGACCCACATGTCTTGAGAGGGATAGAAAATAGCAGGTGGCGATAGGAATTAGTAGGTGTTGTCTTATTTCCATCTGATGGATTAAGACAATTCTTTTCTGACCTGGACAAGCTCTAGTTAGACAAGGACAAACCCATATAGGATTTTCTGATGAGTCCAAACTAATTTGGCTTAGTAGAGATAAATCAGAAAGACTATAAAAGAAGAAAATTAGGCTAAATCGTGTGCTAGCATGATTATCTTGAACCTAATTGGATCTAATCCAAATTGATCAAACTGGATTAGCTCAATTGATCACATCTAGATCCAAACTCTTATTTATGTGATCCAGTTAAGTTCAGTTTTGTATGGTAATAAGACATGTCACAATCTCTATCATTGACATCATCAAAATATTTTTTGGTGGACCAGAATTTTTCTGATTCATATAATTAGAATGATTGATTATCAAGATCATTCTGATTGCTCCCAAAATCTATCAATGATACTTAGCAGTATATAGTGACAATCCATCAGAATTGAGCGAACCTCTTGGTGCAGTTATCTATATGATTGGATTCTTCTATCTTAAGCCCAAATAGGACTAGGATTAAGGTAAACTCGTCAAACCCAACATCCGTCATATGAGTTAATCATTAGATTTGAGTTCGATGTAAAATCCTAATAGAAACTCTTTCTATCATCTTCACACTGTCATGGCCATGGGCTTATGGACTCAATCTCATGATCATCATAGGGATACTTCTCATCTACCGAGGTAGATAGATCCTCTATTGGTATAATCCAATTTCTACAATGAATATGCTATAGCCAACATACATCTTAGAATTTCAAATGGCTAGAAAATCGAGTTATGGTATAGTCAAACTATAACACCCTCAAGGTGAACTATCAATACACCTCATATCAAAGAACTAGACACACCACTACATCATCAAGCCAGTCATCGATGAGAAGGTAGACTCCCTTATGACTGCTCGAAGTGGTCATGCGTAGTGCCCTCATTCTCTAACGAGTACCTATACTCTCGCTTTATTGTCTCCATACCGTAGACTCAAGACTCATCTATCCTAAGAAAATGATCGTACACCGATCTTCCAGATCGATCACCATCCTCATGATGATCCTATGATCGAAAGAATGTATCACAGACACTATGTACACAATATGATTGTTGAGGATAAACCCTACTCCCACCAAAGTCTAATCTGATGCTTAGTCTAATGCAACTGGTAATCACGGAAGAGCTTCGATCAAAAATTCTCCTCCAACGTCCGAACCCCAGTTGAACTTCTTCAGCGATCAAACCCTAGCTGAACTCTTTTAGCGACTGAACTCCTCCAGCGATCGAACTCTCCAGCGATCGAACCCCAATCGAACTCCTTCAGCAGTCGAACCCCAATCGAACTTCTTCAATGGCCGAGCCCTAGCTAAACTCCTTCAGTGGCTAAACTCCTCTAGCGGCCAAACTCCTTCCAAATTTCTCCTTTAATCGAATTCCTCCAAGAGCCAAACTCCTTTCGAACTTCTCCCTCGATCGAATTTCTTCAGGAGTCAAACTCCCTCCGAACTTCTTCTTCAAATGGATTCCTTCAGGAGCCAAACTCCTTCTGAACTTCTTCTTTAACCAAATTTTTTCAGAAGCCAAACTTCTTCCGAACTACTCCTTCAGCCGAACTTCTCCACCAATCGGACTCCTTCTGGACTTCTCCATCAGTCAAACTCCATCCAAATTTTTTCAGTAGATTACTTCCAGATTTTAAGTAGTATTTCTTTCGGATGATCACCTCTAGCCGTATTTTCTTTAGAAGTTCGAACTTCTCTATAATTGACATACGTCAAAGCTCTTCACCCCTCCATGTGATCCCAAGTGGCTCAATACTGCAATACTGGACAACTATGGTTGTCACTATTAGTCTACTGCAGGCGGTGCCCCACTCATGCGGCCTTAAATGATCAGCTACTGGATGACTACGGCTGTCACTATCAGTCTGCTGCAAGCGGCATCCCTCTTATGTAGCTCTGAGCGGCCAGCTATCAGACGGCTATAGCTGTCACTATCAGTCTACTCCGAGCTTCACCTATAAAAGGGACCCTCCAGATATATTTTCTCTAAGCTCTCTTCTTCTTCCTAAAAGTCTGCTGAACTCTTACTTGAGCACTCAATTTCTATTGGTCAGAAGAGCTGACTTGATTATCGAAGGGTCTTACCGAAGCCACCACCACCAACTCCGAATGAAACTTTATTTTGTAGGTCACCAATGGTGACCTCTTCTTCCTTAACTCCAGCTTGATCCGACGTCGATCAGATTCTGCATTAATATGATTGGTGCTAGAGGAAGGGCCCTCTATTTTTGAGATACCCTTATTCTTAAAGAAGTAATCAGTCGATTCTGTGGATCTTCTTCTCCAAGGTCCATCTCCATCCTCTCTCTCAATCCCAAGAAATGCCTCCAAAGAGGGCGACTATCCGAAGATCTACCACTTCTGCCATTAGATCTGGGCCAAATCCATCTATCCCTGCTCCATCACTGATGCTTCAACCTCCTCCTCTACTGACGGTCATGGTAGATTTGGAGCAGTTTAACCTACTGATGTAGTAGGTTCAAGGCCTCACCAAAATGGTGCAGACCATGCAGCATCCCCCGATGATGATTCCATCAGAAAACCCATCATCGGGATGTCAAAAATCGATCCCAAGGAAGAGCACTTGGACTAGTATACCCATCACCCCTGAAAAGAAAAAATAGAGAGCAGAGGATCCTTGTTCGGATCATGATTCTTGTCCGAAAGAAATCTTTCCCATCTACAGTCGAAAGTCTTCCAAGATTTATAATCGAGATGACATCCTCGATCAAAAACTATAGAAGATGGATCGATGGATTGAGGAACTCTGCTACGTCACCTTGGCTCATCATGATGACGTCCGCACTGATCCCCTCTTTTCTCTCCCCAAATTATGCAAGACCCCATTTCGTCGAACTTCAAGCTTCTCCTGGTTTCAAAGCTACAATGGAACCTCTGATCCGATCAATCATCTGAAGATCTTTCGGATGATGATGCTGCTCCATGGCGCACCAGATGCCATCTTATGTCGAGCTTTTTTATCTACCTTAAAGGAAGCAGTAAGAAATTGATACTCAGCATTGAAATTGGGTACGATCTTCTTTTTTAATCAGGTGAGCCATCAGGACTTTGCCACTCTCCTAGCTTAGGTTGAAGGATATGCCCGAGCAGAAGAAGCCTTCAAATTGAGAGATGAGGGAATCGTAGGAGAGCGGTAGATGGGCGAGTCTAGTAAACCCATGGCTGATGGTGCAACCGAGCCCAAACTCCTCCTCGAGCTCATCGTCAAAGAAGCTCCGATGGAAGAGCATGAAAAAGTTCTTTCCTAAGAAGGTTTCACAACTACATCTCCCTCAATGCTCCACAGACGTCAGTCTGAAGCAAGAGAAGATCAGCCAATGGCGCTACCGCAGCTAGAACCACCAATGAGGGAGGAACAACAAGAAGATCGACCACCTTCCGACATCATCAATGCTATCTCTGGGAGGGCTTAGTACTTTGGCAAGCTGCCATCTCTCAGTCTCAGAACCAGGAGAAGCCTGCCCCAAATTGGGAAGGCCCGTATAAAGTAGAGGAGGTCGTCCGACCTAAAACTTATCCTCTGAAGGAGCTCGAAGGAACAACAATCCCACAACCTTAAAACTTGGAGAATCTGAAAATATACTGTCGATATTTTTTCTTCAATAAAACTTCTCCATTTCAATATTATTATTTCTCGGTGCAAAAACTATGTGACGACAAGGAAGAAGCAATCAATAGTAGTCATGTTAGAAATAGGAGGAGAACCTCATCCTAACATGAGCAAGTCGAAGGCCTCATTCATTTTAGACGAGATGAGGAGAGAGGCTCTAACAATAGTCCTTTTGTGCCCCTATAGCTCGTTAGAAATAGAAGAAGAACCTCATCCTAACATGAGCAAAATCGAAGACCTCGTTCATTTTAGATGAGATGAGGGGAGAGGCCCTGACAATGGCCCTTATGTGCCCCTATAGCTCCGTTAGGAATAGGAGAAGAACCTTGTCCTAACATGAGCAAAGTCGAAGGCCTCGTTTGTTTTAGATGAGATGAGAAAAGAGGCCCTGATAGGAGGAGAACCTCATCCTAACATGAGTAAAGTCGAAGGCCTCATTCCTTTTAGATGAGATGAGGGAAAAGGCCCTAACAACGGCCCTTATGTGTTCCTACAGTCCGTTAGGAATAGGAGAAAAATCTCGTCCTAACGTGAGTAAAGGTGAAGGTCTCGTTCATTTTAGATGAGGTGAGAAGAGGAGATTCAACTCCAACCTCAATAGGAGATAAGATTTTCTTCAACCTTGGCTGGAGATAAGATCTCCCACGAGCTTCAACATCAACTCCAATAGGAGATAAGATCTTCTTCAACCTCGGTTGGAGATAAGATCTCCTCCGAACTCTAACCCTTCAACAGAAGATGATATCTCCTTCAACCTCAATTGAAGATAAGATCTCTCCTGAGCTTCAACTTCAACCTTGGCTAGAGATAAGATCTTTTTCAACCTCGACTGAAGATAAGATCTCCCCCAAGCTTCAACATCAACTTCAATAGAAGATAAGATCTCCTTCAACCTCGACTGGAGATAACATCTCCTTCAATCTCGACTGGAGATAAGATCTCTCTGGAGCTTCAACATCAACTCCAATAGGAGATAAGATCTTTTTCAACCTTGGTTGGAGATAAGATCTTTCCTAAGCTTCAATCCTTCAACAGGAGATGAGATCTCCTTCAACCTCGATTGGAGATAAGATCTCTTCTGATGTAGAACCCGAAAGAGGACTTCAATAGTCGCCTTTTTTGTACTCCCTTCCTTCGAATTTCGAACTCGAAAGTGGAAAAACTATTGTTGGGGATAAACCCCATCCCTGTCGAAGTCCAACCTGATGCTTAGCCTAATACAATCGATAATCATGGAAGAGCTTCGATCAAAAATTAACCTCCAACGTTCGGACCCCAGTCGAACTCCTTCAGTGGTCGAGCCCTAACCAAACTCCTTCAGTGGCTGAACTACTCCAACGATCAAGCTCCAACCGAACTCCTTCAGCGGTCGAACCCAAGCCGAACTCCTTCAGCGATCAAGCCCTAGCCGAACTCTTTTAATGGCTGAACTCCTCCAGCGGTCGAACACCTTTCAACTTCTTCCTTCAATCAGATTCCTTCAGGAGTCAAACTCCTTCCAGACTTCTTCCTCAATCGGATTCCTTCAAGAGCCGAACTCCTTCTGAACTTCTCCTTCAGCCGAATTCCTCCAGGAGCCGAACTCCTTTTGGACTACTCCTTCAGTCAAACTTCTCCACCAATTGAACTCCTTCTGAACTGCTCTAGCAGATTACTTCCAGATTTTAAGTAGCATTCCTTTTAGATGATCATCTCTAGTCGTATTTCCTTTAGGAGTCCGAACTCCTCTGGAATTAACATACGTCAAAGTTCTTCATCCCTTCACGCAGCTTCGAGTGGCTCAGTATCGGACGGCTATGGCTGTCACTATCAGTCTACTATAGGCAGCACCCCACTCATACGATCCTGAGTGGTCAGCTATCGAATAGCTACGACTATCACTATTAGTCTACTGTAGACAGCATCCCTCTCACGTGGCCCTGAGCGGTCAGCTATCGGACGGCTATGGCTGTCACTATCAGTCTACTCTGAGCTTCATCTATAAAAGAAATCCTTCAGATATATTTTTTCTAAGCTCTCTTCTCCTTTTCAAAACTCTGCTAAACTCTTATCTAAGCACTCCATTCCTATTGGCCAAAAGAGCTGACTTGATCATCGGAGGGTCCTGTCAGAGCCACCACCACCGACTCTAGATGGAACTTTATTTTGTAAGTCACCGACGGTGACCTCTTCTTCCTCAACTCCAGCTCGATCCAATGTCGATCAGATTCTGCATCAACAGTGATAGAATAAAAATAATTTTTTTATTAATTTTAAGTCAAAATTATAAAATTATCCTTAGAAGTGTATTACAAATGTTAGCCAATCTGGCTTCTAGGGCACACATCTAACAAATTGATCTTCTAATAAATTACTTGAGCAAAGAAATATTACCTGATGACCCCACAAATGCAAGAAAAATTAAGAAACAAACATCTTGGTATGTCATCCTAGATGAAAACTTCTATAAAAGATCTTTCTCTCTCCCATTCCTTCAATGCTTGAGACCTTCCAAAGCTTATTACGCCCTTCAAGAGGTCCCTGAAGGGATTTATGGTAACCATGTGGAGGGCAGATCTTTGGCATACAAGGTCATTCGATAAGGATATTACTTGCCTACCATACAGAAGATGTTGTTGATCTCATAAATAAGTGCGACTAATGTTAAAGGTACACCAACATTCAAAAACAACCAGCTACTGAACTCATTTCTATTACTGTCCCTTACTCTTTCGTTGTATGGGGGATGGACATCCTGGAGTCATTTTCTATGGCAATAGGCCAAAAAAAAATTCAAGTGATAGCCATAGATTACTTTACCAAATAGATGGAGGCAAAACTATAGGCATAGATTACGAAAGGAATGATGTGAGACTTTGTCTGAAAGTCAATTATCTGCTGTTTTGGCTTACCCCGGATAATTATCACTGATAATAGAAAGTAATTTGATAATGCAAAGTTTAAGAAGTTCTATTCTGAATTTCATATTAACCACCGACTAACTTCAATGGGGCAACCACCATCTAATGGAGAAGCTGAAGTTACAAATCGAACAATTCTCCAAGATCTCAAAATAAGACTTACTGAAGTCAAAGATCTATGGGTCGATGAACTATACAGTGTTCTTTAGACTTACAAAATCACTCCCAGACGATCGATTGGAGAAACACCTTTCAAGCTTACATTTGGATCAAAAGCAGTCATATCGGTGGAAATTGGTCTTTCGATGCCAAGAAAAGTAAACTTCCATGAAGATAGTAACTTAGATCGATTAAAAACTGATCTCGATTTATTGGAAGAAACTCAAGAAAGAACTTAAATTCGAATGGCAACCTACCAGCAAAAGATAGACAGATATTACAATACTATGGTCAAGCCAAAAGTCTTTTGGGCTAAAAATTTAGTACTCCATCGAACGAAAGTCTCAAAACCCCTAGAACAAGGAAAGGTTGCCCCAAGATGGGAAGGACCATACTGGGTTGTTGAAGTAATTTGGCTAGGAGCTTATAAAATAGAGAATCTAAATGGATCAAGCATCCATAGGACATGGAACGTAGAAAATCTCGAAGTGTACCATCAATGAATTTTGAATAAAGCCTTTAAAAATTTCATCTCACTGAAGATTCCTCCAACATATTAAAATTTCTCCGATCACCTCGATAAAAAATCGATCTACGGATCAGTAGGACCCCAATGGGAATAGAAGATAAGATCTTCACTATTCTAAAAGTCCGATCTTTAGATCGGTAAAGCCTCGATGAACACAAAAGATAAGATCTTTACTATTCTCATTACTACAAAATAGGGCTACGGTAGTGGTTCGTAACCACTATCGTAACCTAAAAAATCATTATCGTAGCCTATGGCAGCGATTTTTTAATCACTGCCACTGCTGCCATCATCATTGCCATAGGCCTATGGCAGCGGTTATTGCAGCGGTTACAAAAATCGCTATCATACAGGGCCTATGGCAGTGGTTTTCAAACCACTGTCATAGGCCTGAGCTATAGCAATGATTTTTAAACCACTGCCATAGATCTAAGCTATGGCAGCGATTTTCAAACCACTGTCATAGATCTAATGCAATGGTTGGCACATGACTTATGGCCTCGCTTGGTACGTCTACGATAGTAATTTTGAAACTGCTACCATAGCTTTTGAATAATAAAAAAATATAAAATTTTTAATTTTTTATATATTTTATCTAATAAATATAAAGATATATAACATAATAAAAAAATATAAATAAATACTATAAATATAAAAATATTTCTAAAATACTCTAATTTTATTACTGAATAAAATTTATTATAATATTTTTTAAAAAGAAATACATCAGAAGTCTCCTAAATCTATATCATCATCGTCATCACCGGAAGATAAAGCACGAGCTGGAGGAGCTAGAGCTGGAGTAGGAGCTGGAAAGGCTAAAGATGGAACGTTGGCCAACATGTCCTCAAGGCCCGCAAAGTTTGCCCCAAAACATGAACTGAGCCTCATCAGCATGACGCTCGGGATGCCCTTTAGATGAGATGTGCACTCCTCAACATGAGCAACCCATGCCATAGCCTGATCTATCCATGCTAATGCCTCCTCAAGCTACTCCCGACTGACGACACCGAAAGCATGTGAAGAGATGCTCGCCTCAGATCAGTAGCTCATCGACATATGTCCGAGCCTACATCGGATTCTCCTAGAGTGCTCAAATCCCAAGACCTGAGATAGATAGTCATAGGAGCCAAAGATGTCCAGGCCCTCGCTCGCGAGCACATCTAATTGCTCTTATAATTATAAATTTAAATAAAATTTTATAAGAAATACTATAATATTGATTATATATACTAATATATTTATTACTTATAAAAATTCTCCTAATTGCGGCGTTCATCGATCGGCCCTTCTTGTCTGTACGGTTGGATCGTAAGATCTCGCTATGATTGAGCATCATCCCCGCTCTCATCAGCTATATAATGAATTAGTTTATTATAAATATATAAAAATATATTAATTTAATTTATAAATAAAAATTTAGACTTTATTATCTCTCTATGCACACGACTGGCCATGAACTCACTGCCTAGAGTGTGCGTATACTCTTAGACTGCTCGATTCTTCCAGTTCTGATGGGAGATAGTCTAATAAGTATTCAAATAAATAATAAGTATTTAAATAATATTTAAATAAATATTTAAGCATATTAAAAAATTTAAAAGTTAAAAATTTTATCTCGAACTTCTGACTCCTCCAATGTCTAACCATCCCCTTCCACTGACTCAGGGGATAGTCCTGTATCCAAGGAATAAACTCCTCTAGAGTGTCTCATCGATGCTTGAGCCATCCTCTATGAAGCTTGACCTTGTAGCCCCAGTGCAACTTCTCAATCTTCTTTAGTCGGGCATCTCGAGCCCTCTCATGATCTGAAAAATCATACCTCCTCTGCAAAAAAGTTATCAAAAATTAATTACTAAATTATTCTAATCAAAGTGTAAACATATCAAATGCATAAATATAATTAAGACGCACGTACTTATTCCCATATCTTCCTTTCCATACCCAAGTTTCTGATACGGCTAGCATCCATCAAATCGTCAGTCTATGGGCTAATACCAGAATGATGTCCAGATCTACCTCACAAACACTTCCAAAAAAGAAATGCATTCTTCTACATAGTCTTCTCCTACCTGACCATCTCCATCCGCATCATACTAGCACCATCATCTGATGCTGGCGGTTTCCACACATGCGACATACGTGTGGGACCGTACGAAATATCCTACTGGATGATGCACCTATAATGAAAATATGTTATGTAAATATATAAATATATAAATATTATATAAAAATAAATAAATAATATAATAAAAATATTCACTTAGATGTTGGTGTCGTAGCATGTATCGGAGATATGGACAACGGTAGAAGCTCAGCTACCGGTGGAGGCTCAGATACCATCGGATGGAGTAGATGTCAGATGGTAGAGTAGATATCGATAGTACATGGACAGTCGATGCAGAGGTGGATGGAGTATACTCCAACTATGACTTAGATGCGGAGCTTCGCATAGTCCACCGAGAGATGGGGGTGAAAACTATATGGTATTTTGATACCATTGTGATCTGCAACGTTAATGAACATTAACCAATATAACATGTTGAACAATAATATTAGTATAGCATCAATAAATAGACTCTAATATTTATACCAGTATATTGAAGTCATCATCTAGTGGCATCTACAATATGGACATCACCATCACTCCTGATAAATGTATCTAGGACCTCGATAGTACCAAATAAGTTTTGTCCTAGAGGAGCACTTTGTATGTATGGTCCAACATTGTCATCAACTTCGATATCATCAAAAATATACCTAGGCACTATCCTTACAACAACACCCCATTGAGGCTCCAAGGAATCACTAATGTAGAAGACTTGACTAGCTTGGGAGACAAGTATATATGGTTCTTCAGTACAGAGATAGTGTTGCATGTTAATGAGAGTAAAATCACACTCATCAGTCTTCATCCCTGACTGTAACAAGGGCAAGTATGACAATACATGATAATCATGAGTCTTCAATCCTCCAAGTTTGACATCTTTACTATTCACATGCTTTGATATGTTGCTTGAGTATCCATCTGGGACCTTTATGTTCTCCAATACATGAAGAAATATGGACCATTCGAAGGCATTCATAATATAGCATGCATGAAGAAGCTTCCACCGTTCTTCTCCTGCCGGCTCTGGATGGAGTGATCTTCTAATATCCCATTCTTTCAAGTCAAATCGAGAATTCAAGTCATCCTTGGTCTTATCTTTGATATTCAAGATTGTTGCCAATAGGAGCTCGTACACATTCTTTTCAATATGCATTACATCTAAGCAGTGGCGCAATAAGTTTGTCTCCCAATATGGCAAGTTAAAGAAGATGCTTTTTTTCTTTAATTAAAGTATGTGTCATCTTTCTTTGATCGAGGCATTCTCTTCTTACCACCAATCGAATCATCTTTTCCAAATTCAATACTAAGACCATCCAACTCTCTTAATACATTACTCGCAGACATTTGGCTAGGTACCTCACCTTCTTTAATAGTGCCATTGAAGAAGCGTGCATCCTTTCTGTATGGATGGTTTCGATGGAGGAAACGTCGATGCCTCATAGAGTTAAAGCTCCTTCGATGTGTCAACCTTCTAGATCGGATGTTTTTGCCACAAATTGGACATGCTAGCTCACCTTTGGTGCTCCAATCCAATATTAGGGCATAGGCTAGAAAATCATTTATTGTCCATAAAAGCGCTGTGCGCATGAAGAATGACTCATTCAGCAAAGCATCAAAAGTTCAAACACCTTGAATGTTCCATAACTATTTCAACTCGACAATAAGAGGCTGCAAATAAACATCAATATCATTACCTACCTCTATCGGTCCAGGGATGAGCACTATCATGAAAGCAAAGAATTTTTTTATATACATCTACAATGGAAGATTGTAAATATGAATAAATACTGACCATATACAATGGATGGTATTCATATGCTTGAATGGATTGAAACCATTGCACGATAAGTCCAACCTCACATTACGTATCTCATGTGCGAAGTTAGAATGTAATTCATTAAACTTCTGCAATACCTCTTCATTGACTGAATGCCTCAATGCATCATCTTTTGTTCGGTCCTTTTCATGCCATCTCATGTCCTTCGATGTTTTTGCTGATATAAACAACTTTTATAGTCTCAGAATCAAAGAAAAGTGTCACATCAATTTTTGAGATACACGAGTCAATGTGCCATCTTTATTCTATTTTCATCTTGACATACCGCACCTTATGCACTCATTTTGGTTGACATCCTCCTCCCAATAGAGCATGTAATCTTTGGGACACACATGTATCTTGATGTAAGTAAAGTCCAGTTGTTCAATAATCTTCGATGTCTTATAATTATTCTTCAAAATTTATGCATCGTTCTGAAGAATGTCCTCCAAAAGCTCTAGTATGCAGTTCACTCAATTATTACAGAACCAATTAGAGCATTTTGCATGATACAATCAGATTAAAAACTCTAGCTTCGCCATCTTTTCACATCCAGGATACAACAAAATATTAGCATCCTTCATCAATTTGCAGATCTCTCTACATCCTCACTGTTTATCACTCTACCAACCACAGAATCAGGCACGGACGTAGATGCACTATCATTATGGCCAATAAATAAAAAAATATTATAAACTATTTGTTCCACTCTTCCATCATGTTAATCACCTTCTTGCGGTCTGCCCTCATTATGTTGGTCCCAATAAATTTCGTAACCGACTTTAAAGTCATAAATAGTGAGGTGATTATTTACATCTTGATAAGATAGCCACGATCCATCTATACACTTTTTACAAGGACATTGGATCAATCCATGGTTCCTAAATTTTTTTATAGCAAAATCAATAAATTTTTGAAGTTCAATCTCATATTCTGGTGAGAGCCTACTAAACTTCATCCACCCCTTATCCATTTTAAAAATGATGATAGTGCAATTAAATCATATAAAAAATTTAAATTATATACTAATGCATCATAAATAAATATATATTATAAATATAAAATACATCATAAATAAGGATTGAAATAAATATCATGTGTGGAACTCACATTAAATATCATTTTTAGATATGCAATAAATACATCTTATCATCAACTAATAGGTAAAGATAGGTTCTATTTCATTCAAAAATTGCATTAATTCTATAGATTTATTATAGTAATAAAATAATATGCAATAAGGATCGAATAAAATTTTGATAGCATTTCTCCTTAGTTCTTCCATGTAAAGAGAACAAAAGAAAAATATTATCCAAAATTTCATTCAAAATTCTTAGCATACCATTTGATTACTATAATTACCTATAGAAATATTTATAATTTTTAAACTATATAAATTGGCCGACAATCAATTGATCATTGTATATAATTCTCTCATCCATACAATTATATATAAATATACAGATGCCAGAGATTATGTACACTAATCAATTGATGGGTCTATCGTTATGCAATGCAATAAATAAAAGTAATAAGATATAAATATTTAAAAAATGTTATGCAATAAATTCTACAACATGAATTACATTCATAAATAATTAAGGTTGAGCAATAAATAATTTTACTTTCTATTAACGGTTGGGGATTCTATTAGCGGCCGACACAACCTACGACCGCGGGCATGGCCCGAAACCCACCGGTGGGGGTGAGGGTTCTCTTAGCGACCGGCACAGCTCATGGTTGCCAACACGGCTCAAAAGCCATCGATAATGATTTTCTTAACGATCGATATGGCCTACAGTCGAGGACATGGTCCAGAATCCATCGATGGGGGTGAGGGTTCTCTTAGCAGTCGGCACAGCTCACGATCGTCGACACGATCCAGAACCTATCGACAATAATTTTTTTATCGATCGGCATGGTCCAAGGACTATCCATAGCCACCGACATAGCACGACCCAAGGCTACTACCACAGCATAGCCCAGAACCCACAACATATAGATAATTATAATATTTATTATAAATATTCTAAAAATTATTATAAATATTATAAGTGATTAATAAATAATACTATAAAATTAAAAAAATTATACCTATGGCAATGGAGAGGAGGTCGCACCGAAAGCTCTGAGGGTCGCCGATGATGATGCTAGAGAAAGATGACGGCACTAGAGGTAACCTGCGAAATAAAAGCAAGATAATGAGATTGAGAGAGAAGAGAGAGAAAAAAAAAAAGAGGAAGGGAGAGAAAGAGGGAGAGAGAGGGAGGGCAGTCTGGGGGGCGTCGTGATGGGAGGCCAGGGAGGGGGGGCCCAGGGGATGGGGTGGCGGGGGTTACAGGTTGAGCAAGGGCGAGGCACCGAGAGGCAGGGGTGACAAGGATGGGGGCGGGGGGTGGTGACGGGAGGGTGGCCCGGGAGGTGGGGTGGTGGGCCGGAGGAGGGGTGCACAGTACGAAAGGGGCGCTGGAGGGGGGTGTGGGGCGAGGAGAGGTGGTTACGAGGAGGGGCGCTTGAGGATGGGGGCAGCAGGGAGAAGGGGGCAAGCGGAGGAAGGGCTGGCCAGGGAAGGTGGGGCGGCGCTAGCTAGGGAAGAGAGGCCAGGTCTCACCGACGGTGGAGAGCAGGAAAGGAGAGAGAGAGAGAGAGAGAGAGAGAGAGAGAGATAGAGCGCATGGGAGATTTGGAAAATTTTAATCTAGCTTACGATAGTGATTACTTAAAACTGCTGCCATAAATTAAAAATTAATTTATACTCTAAATATTATATAATTTTAAAATTTAATATCCATCTTTATCATTCATTATCTAAATAATTATCATTAGAGTATCATCACAAAAAATTGCCTCAATCCAATGGTCCTAGCTTCATCGATCGAAAAAATTTGATTTTGACGATCATGAATGATGATGCAATGATCTGATAGATGCAGACCTTCGATCGGTCTAAAAATATGCAATGATGATCTTGATGATATTTGTAGCACACTATCAAAGTTTTACTTCAATTGAATATCGTTATCATGATCATTTTAATATGGAATGATTTCGATCATTAAATTAGAAACAAGCGATTAAAGGGCTAAATAGTATCCGATTATGAGATAATTTTTTAATTAAATAATCTTTGCTATAATTTTAATAATTTTATATGATGATGATCATAAAATTTTAATTATTTTTGTATGAACTATTCATGTTAAGTAGATATTACAAAAGTACGAGCATAATTACCAACGAAGTTTAAAAATGGTTATTAAGCGACGTATAGTTTTGGATCATTCGTAGACCCACGAGTTAAATTTTATAATCACCACCATAAAAATAATTAAAGTAGTGGCCAAAATCATTTATAAAAAAATTATCTCATAATCAAACACCGTTTAGCCTTTTGATCGCTTGTTTCTCATTTAATGGTTGAAATCATTCCGTACTAAATTGACCATGATAACGATATTCGATTAAAGTAAAATTTTGATAGTATACTATAAATATAATTGAGATCATCATTGTAGATTTTCAGACTGATCGTAGATTTTTATTTATCAGATCATCGTATCATTATTCATGGTCATCGAAATCAAATTTTTTTAATCAATGAAACTAGGGCCATCGGATCAAGATAATCTTTTATGATGACACTCTAATGATAATTATTTAGATAATAAATAATGAAGATGAATATTAAATTTTAAAATTATATAATATTTAGAGCAAAAATATCAATAAAAAATATGACAGCAGTTTTATAAAACTGCTGTAATAGGTCCAACCTATGATAGTGGTTACAAAGAACCGCTGCAATAGGTCCGACCTATGGCAGCGGTTTATTGTAACTGCTGCCATAGGTCAACCTATGGCAATGGTTCATTGTAACCGTTATCATAGATCGGATCTATTGCAGCAGTATAAACCGCTGCCATAGGTCAACCTATGGCAACGGTTTATTGTAACCGCTATCATGGATCAGATCTATTACAGCAGTTCTATAAAATTGATGCAATAAAATCTATTACAGCGGTTTCAAAAATCGCTGTCATAGTATGCACTGCCATAGCTTCTTTTTATAGTAATATCTAAAAGTTCAATCTCCAGATTGGCAGAGCCCCGATGGATACAGGAGATAAGATTTTTACTGTTGGTGCAGAATTTGGTTGACGTCGGATCAAGCTAGAGTGGAAGAGGATGAGGTCGTCGTCAGTGATCTGCAAAATAAAATTTCATTCGAAGTCGATGGGGGTGGCTCCGATAGGACCCTCTGACGATCAAGTTAGCTCTGACCAACAGAAATGGAGTGCTCAGTGTGGAGTTCGGCAGAATTTCGAGAAGGAGAGAAGAGCTTAGAGCCTAGAGTAAGCATATCTGGAGGGTCCTTTTTATAGGCGGAGCTTATTGTAACTGTCTTGATTAATGACTGTCATAACCATCCTGATAAATATCAATCATGATTGACTTGATAAATGACAATCATTATTATCATGATAATTATAATCGTTCAGTAGTGGGATCGTCTGTAGGAATCCGTCAACAGTCTGTAAGAAGTTTGGCTTCCATAGAAGTCCAACTGGAGGAGGAGTCCGACCCCTGAGGAGTTAGGCTCTCGTAGAAGTTTGGCTGCTGGAGGAGTCCGAAAGGAGTTAGGCTCCCATAGAAGCTCGACTGCTGGAGGAGTTCGAAAGAAGTTCGATCTGATGGCGACCTCATCCTCTTCCACTCCAGCTCGATCCGACATCAACCAAATTCTGCACCTACTATTCTAAAAGTCAAATCTTTAGATCGGCAGAGCCTCGATGGGCATCGGAGATAAGATCCCACTATTCTAAAATATCGATCTTTGGATCAATGTTACTATGAATTTCAATCAAATACCAAACTCTGGATCGATGTTACTGTAGATTTTAATCAAATATCAACCTCTGGATTGATGTTATTATAGATTTTAATCAAATATCAATCTTCGAATCGATGTTATTATAGATTTCAATCAAATACCGATCTCTAGATCGATGTTATTATGGATATCGATCAAATATCGATCTTCAGATCAATGTTATTATGGACTTCAATCAAATACTAATCTCTGGATCGATGTTATTGTGAATTTTGATTAAAAACTGATCTCCAGATCAAAGTTAACTTAGACTTCTGTTAATTACTGATCTCAAGGTCAATGTTATGAATTTCTATTGATTACCGATCTATGGGTCGAAGCTACTAAATTGTGTGAATTTTTATTAATTATCAATTTTTGGATTGATCTTATTATGGACTTCTATTAATCTCTGGTCCTAAGATCAAAGTTATGCAGGACTCCTATCTAATACCAATCTCCAAATCGATGCCATTACTAATATCGAAGGCAACTTACATTGGGATCCTATCGAGGTGAAGTTACTTTATTATCACTTACAAAAATTTTTGAAATGGAATGTACAAAGCATTGCAACAAATTACACCAAATCAGAGAAACCCGATGTCACACACAGAGATCATTCAAAAAGAAAAGGAAATTTCATTTCATACTGAAAAAGTCGTTACAAAAAAGCTTGAATCGAGCCAATACAAGAAAACAAATAGAAATAAAAATAAAAAGAAGAAAAATACAACATCAGGCAACTGCCTGAGGAGCTTCAACCGGAGTAGCATCCATCGTGTCGTCCTCCAAGGAGTTAACTTCGGCAGGCTTTAGGGCAGGAACTAGAACTTCAATCGAAGCAGACGTAGGGGCCTCGATGGGGTCCGAAGTCTCCACCTTCAGCTTAATCAGTGCAGCAAGCATCTCCAAGGCAGGTTGAGGCACTTCCATAGCAGAACTCACCTTTGGTACCAGCTGGGGCTCCACTCTTACAGCCAAGTCGAGGCCGGCCTAAATGGTAATGCCGCTCATGTCTAAATTGAGAAAGAGTTTCCCAACTAAACCCCTGCAGCTATTGAAGCTGCTCTCGAAGGCCTCACCAGCAGCCTTAGTGACCTCCTCAACGAAATCCTCGAAGGACTTGTACTCCTCCATGGCATGGCTGGCAGTAGTCTTCCAGTGCAAGTCCTTCTAGTAGGTCAGGAGCGTCTTGTCCCGAGCAGCCAATGTTTCATCTCAAGAGGTCACCGTCCTCTCTAGCTTCTTTATTCTTATCTCTAGATCAAAAATCTTGGAGACCTCCGGCCACATCTCTTGCAGCTTCTTTTCTCCCTCATTGACCTTTCCCTGAAGGTCCAATAAGGATTTATTTTTCTTTAAAATTTCATTAAGCTTCTTCTGGAGTTACTTCTTCAGTCCAGTAGAAAGCTTCTCTTCTATTGCAGCCTTCTCCTCTGCCACTTTCTAGCAGTCTTTGGTGGGACTTCAAAGCCTCCTCTAGAGACTTCTTATTTTCATTGAGCCAGTCGATATACTCAGCCAACAATCGGAAGTAGGAAGCAGCCTAGTAAAATAGCAAAAAGACGTCAGGTCGGTAAAAAATTGATGTAAAAGAAGAAGAAGAAGAAGAAGAGAAGAAAAGAAGAAACTTGCTTACATCTAGAATACTGCTGAAACCATTGTTCAGCAACTCGTCCGGACTGAGGTCCCACCTCCGAGTGCGTAGCTTCATCTGCAGCATGATGGCGTACAGGAGATCCTTCCCCAATACCACCATATCCCACAGAGAATCCTGCGAGAGATCAATTCAATTGATCGAGGTCATCGATGGGTCAACCGATGGAATCTTTGAGCCCCCAGTAGGTCGAGACTGGTGGGTAGCTGTCAATGTCGACACAACTGATGGACTAGGCCATGACGATGCAATTATGGGACTCGACCTCCGACGGGTGGTCGGTTCCTTCTGAGGTGAGCGGACCACCTCGATAGTCTGACGATGTCCCCTAGACATCGAAGAAGATACTGGCGAAGGGTGGGCACTGATGGGGTCCGCGCTGATTACAATTGCCCCCGCTTTGGAAGGAGGCATAGATCAGGGGGTCGCCAAGCTAGAGTCGACGACTTTCTTTTCCTTCCCCTTCTTCGCTGGTGGAGGGTCAAAAGATTCTGACTTGCTCTTCTTTTGCTCCACCAGTCTTCGAGGGTTGAACCTTATGAGTGCTATTAAAAACTATAGAAAATATGGTTAGGAAAAAACCAAGCTTAAAAAAAGTTAAGAAAGATCTGATGACGGACTCACCCTGGGGAGAGATAAGGCTAATGTCGGAGTCAAATAAAGATTGATCCATCACCAGCTGGCTGAGCTTGGGCACTTTCATATCCAGCAGCTCTTCAAAGGCCTCCTTATCCTTAAGAAGGATGGACTTGTGAGAGTTTCAATTCAGCCAAGGTCTATCCCAGCGAGTGTTGAAACCCCAAGGAATACCAGAGGAAGCAAAAAAAAATGACTTTTTCAATCATAGATTGAGGAAGGAAGGGCATGACCGAATTTACAATTTAGTCGGGATGAGAAATACCACCAGCCTTTCTCAGTTGGATGTTTTGTTCAAAACAAAAAAAACCCTAAACAAAGAGGTCCTAAGATTAATGACGGCAAAATTGCAATAAATGATGAAAACTAAAATAATCCTAATGACATTGGGGGTGACCTAAGTTGACTGCAGACCGTAGAAGTCTAATATATTACAAATGAAAGAGTGCAAGAAAAAGTATAGCCCGGATCAAAGTGATTCGTCATAGAAGACTATACAACCTTCGAGAGGCTATGTAATCCAATCACCTAGACCAGGAGCAATAAGTTGGAAATGGTCAGGGATGAAATACTTCTTTCTGAGCCTTTTCAGGTCAGCATCTATCATAAGAGAAGACTCAATGGTCGGGCCAAAATAATCCAAGAATCCCCTCACTGAAGACTCCGAACTATTTTCACTAGATGCATTGGCTTCAGCGGCATCTTGAGATGGATTACCTGCCTCAATGGTGAGCAGGGGTTTGGTAGACTAGATGTCATGGTCACCCAAAATTGTCTCTCCCTACTAATGCCACCAGGAGAGGTGTTCTCCTAAGAAGAGATTGATGAGAAGAAAGAGGGAAAGGTGAATGAAACCTAAGAAGAAGAAGATGATAGATGCAAGAAAAGAAAGTCCTAAAAAGCAAGGGCTCTAAATCTAAAGGGAGGAGGGAGGACCCTACCAAAATGGGGAAAAGAATGCCTTCTTTGCTTCTACTGGCCTTCCCTAAACTTTGGTGACCACCGGGACCGCCTCCCCTTTCCTCTCCAATCGCCTGAGCATGCGGGAGCTTTTTTGGCATCAGAATCTTTACTCAAGCACAAAAGTAGCAAAGTGGAAAAAGAACAGACAAATGCCCTATATATAAGGAGAGGCAACAATTCAGATTAACCCATCAGCCATTAGATTTGAGCCACCTGTTGATCATTCGAGAGAGCTACAGAAAAATTATTTAAAAGTATCGACTCAAATTAAGCCATGCAAGTACAAATAGTCATGCAGTTTGGCTCGCTTACAGATGACTGCCACGTGCCCCACAATGCCTGGAATATAGTGGAGCAGCCAATGATGGCTTCGTGCCCCTCCATGCTTCCTTAAGCGCTAGGTACGGTAGATATGGCAACCAAAGCGTTCTGCCATCTTAAATCATTAAAAATTTTAAATCCAACGATAGCATGATTTTCGGCACAAATGATTGATGGCTACCCATCGAACGACTATTTTTCATACTTCTCATGAAAGATTCTCCGTGCTAAGTCTGAAAAGTGGAGGATAACTATTGGTATGGATAGTCCCTACTAGATACGTGGCGCCATCAGAAGGACCATCTCAAATAACATAGAAACGATAATTATCAGTTCGAGGTTGGTAAAATACCAACCTGAAACTATGGCTGTTTTCTAACAAGTCAGAATCAATCAAAGTGATCGAGATGAATCGATAGTATACCGACCACATCAAATTCAGGCTGGTGAACTATCGATCCCAACTTATAAGCTATGTTTGGCCAGAGATCAGCATCCAACCGATCTCCTAGCAAGCCACAAAATCAGATCAGTATTCTATCAAGCTGAAGGCAAATAGTAGCTCAGAATTCTCACGTCGGGTTTTTACCGACCTAAATGACACCTAAGCAAAATATGCGGCATTAACCGCAGGAGATCAATAAAACACCGACCTCATCATAATCTACATCGATGTTTTACCAATCTCGACACATGTCAAAAGCTAGTTATGCTCCAACCGTACTCTCGCTTGATTACGACCCTCCAACTGTACTATAACTGACTGCCACCAAAGCAAAATGGCCAACAGCTGCAATCTAGTTGGCCATAACAAACTAACGGCCTAAGCAATCTCTTCTATAAATAGGAGGACAGGATACTCCTCCAGGTAAGCTCACGCTTAAAATTCAAAGAGTCGAAACTCTACTGAAATCAATTCTCGACTTTCCCACCGAAGGAAGATCCAATTTTCTCAAAAATTCTCTCATTCCGTCTTCTGAATTCCTATTTTCCACTATCTGTTTTCAAGACCTCAACTGACTTAGACATCAGAGGGTCTTAAACTGGAAGATACCCCACTGATTCTTGGACTTTATCCTTACAGGTCCTCTTGTGATCAACATCGATCCCATGCGGCTAGCTCTCCAGCGCGAATTCTCCTCTTCCATCTAAAGCCTTGCAGCAACAGAGCTCGAGCAGCCCTTATAATTCTGAGTCAAGCTTAAATAGTAAAATATCTAATTTGATTGCTCGTGAGCTTAATCAAATATATTTATTTTTAATAATATTTATATTTTATTTATAATATATATATTATTTTATTTTAATCATATTTTTAATTATGATTAAAATTTGAATTTAAGTTTAAGTATAGTGCGATTGATATTCGAGTTGAGTTAAGATGATTGCGAGCATCACTTTTTTTAATCGAATCGAGTTCAAGCTTAGATATTGAGGCTCGATCGATCTCGAGTCGAATTTCAAGTTCAAATATTTTTAATCAAATTGAACTCGAATATCTAACTATTTAATTCGACTCGGCTTAAATGTACTCGTTGCTAGGACTGTGCCCTTTGCATCATATGAGGTTCATTCCATTTTGTGACTTGCAAAGGGCTAACATAATTGCATTTTGGTTTACTTTCCGGCCTAGACAAATTTTGAATAATTGATATAGAGTTTGCATGTAGGCGTTGGATCTGTTGTTCATTTTGAATCATGGTCATGTTTCCATCTACATGTGTCACAAGCCAAGCTTCTAAATCCAGTTGGGAAAATATCATTTTCTACTATATTTGGAGTTGAATACATCTCCTTTGATTTTCAAGTTAGTGCTGACATTCGGGACAATTGATCCTTTAGTAAAGGTTTCTTTTTTTTTTCAAGCATATATATATAGAGAGAGGAAGACTGAGTTTCAATTGATTGAATGCTAATTTATATTTGATTTGATCACCAGCCATTGGATGAGCACGGTTTGTCGGATGCCTAAAAAGTCCCACCTTCATAGTAAAAAAAAATCACGTGATTTGAAAAAAAAATTGAAACGCTATTTTTTTAAAATAATTTTTAGGGAAGGTATTTTTTTTTTGCACCTATAGATGCTTTCAAGATTGAAAAAAAAAAAAATTTAAGATTAAAAAAAACTTCTAAAAATAAAAAAACTTTAGATTAAGAAAAATCTATAGATGCCTACAAAGTACTTGTAGACGCCTAAGCTTGAAAAAGAAAAAAAAATCTGTAGGCACCTACAGGTGCCTTAGTTTTGGATAAAAAAAAAAAAAAAAACAATCTAGGCCTGTAGGTGCCTATATTTGCTTAAGTTCTGAAAAAAAAAAAAAACTAGGCGCCTACGGGAGCCTAAGTTCTAGAAAAAGAAAAAAATGTAGGTGCCTAAGGGTTAGAGGAAAAAAAAGTACGTGCCTACGGATGCCTAAGGGTTGAAAAAAAAAAAAAAATGCCTATAGATGCCTATCGATGCGAAAAAAAATATCTTAAAAATGCAGCATTTAGATTTGTATTTTAGATACGCACGACCGCATGCTTTTTTTCAATCATGAAAGCATAACCTTTTAGATATAATTCGTAGATGCGTGTTCATCCAACGGTCGAAAAATCGGTCAAATATAGATTAGAATTCTCTTTCTCTCTCTCTCTCTCTCTCTCTATATATATATATATATATAATGTTTTCTTTTTACACGGTAGATTCTACCTGATACGGTAGATTCTACCTGATACGGTAGATTTTGACAAACGGCGAAGTAGATAGTTAGTGGATCCTTGGGAGCGAAGGATATTGAAGGCATCAATTAGTGGAGTCCCCGATGATGATGAGGTTCCCTTGATAGCAACACGAGGAACTATTAGTTATCCCTTTCCTTAAGTTTTGCGTTATCATTTTTGTACTTTCAAAACTTTCGGGTTAATTTTGTTTTCTTTGCATCGTATGCTTAGTTTTCTTCTGCGGACAACCCCTTCCGAGAAACCGTGTTGTTTTAAAATTTAACTAGTAAAAAATATAGCTCACAGTATATTCCTTGTCAGTAATAGAGTATGGTACATGTTACCTTGATGCTTCTTTGGTCAATTAGTGCCAATAACTATGTCACTAAGCCCGACATCCTCATGATTGGTTTTATGGGAGCAAAATCATCTAGCAGCATGGGCTTGTTCAGTTAGGAACATTCCATTGATCATTAAAATTGGTTGGACCAATTTATGAATGCTTCACTTGTTAAGAACATATTGCTAAACAGAGACGGTTTTTGTCAAAGTTGTGGAAATTTCTCATCAAAATTGTCAAGGGAGATAAGCCCTTCAGTTTGGCCATATATTAAAAGTGAAAAAAATGCTGCTTCCCTGTTTACATGTCACCAAATTTATAAGCACTTCAGAATCACAACTGAAGCTGGATTTGGTGCTCAAATTTTCCATGGAACTTCCATGCTGTAAGCTCTGCTATTGCATGTGGTTTGTCAAAAAAAAAAAAAACCTCAACTTCAATAAAAAAACTCGAGTTGGCAAAATATAAAATATAATTCAATTAAGTAAAGACTTGTGGTGTGTGAAAGTAAAAATAGATGAAAATTAGGATTATTAGGCAAAAAGATTAGCAAAAATCCTAGCCTCACTATATCTCCAATTTAGAAGAGTGTGTCAAGGTTAAAAATGGGATACTGATTAAGAGAGCAATTTAATTAGAGATGTACTATGAGAACCGAAAAGTTGGACATATTCCCATTTTGATGTAACATAGGGCTGGAATTAGCAGATCAGCAATTTAATTCTAATTTTTGGAGAATATATTACATTAATAATATGTAACCTAAACTTCTCCATGAAATTAAGTTTTTGAAACCAAAAAATTCTTGTTTAAAATTCAGTAGATTCGAACTATTGGTAATACACAAAAACCATTTGTGTAATACATATATATCCCATCTATTGTTCAGATTTGTATGTTGATATATAGTGTTTCTTATAGTTAAGGAGACTGATGTTAACCTTAAACTTTATGTCCAAAAATTTAAGTACAATATTTTTCATATTTGTGTATAAAACCTTCTTTCTATTTGGCAATCTATAAAAAAAATAAAAAATAAAAAAAATAAAAAAAAAAAAAGGTCCCACCGGGATTCGAACCCAGGTCGCCAGATTCAAAGTCTGAAGTGCTAACCACTACACCATGGAACCGAGATACGAGCGCTTGAACAAAATTTTTAGTTTTGTTTAGTGTCCACTGCAAGTTTCAACAGCTACTCCCGGACCCCTGCAGGTATCCTACACAATTGCAGGCACGGCAGAAGATTCTCGTGCCAACACTGGCACCTTGTTCTTTAACGAACCTGCTAATTAAATGCAGTATTTTGAGGCAATAAGTGAACTGCTTTTATTTTTCAGCAGGATGATTCAATAGATGGAGCTTTTACCTCTTATTTCTAAGTTGTTGAAGGTATTATTAAAATTTTTTATTTGTTTTATTTTGATGGACTAATTATTCTAAAGTCTATACGAGCTAGCCCGACAGCAAGGTTCTTGATGCAGAAAGAAGAGTTTGGAGTCGAAAAAAAGTTTTACAAGTAGAATCCAGAAACACAACCAAAGCATTGGCTAACAGCTTGCACTTTTTAAACATGAGATATCAGCCGGTGGTCAGAGAGAGTCTGCTAAAATGGAGTCTAACATAACGGCAAAAATGCTGGATTGCTTTAGGTGCAGAAAGCAGAGGCAAAAAGTTAAGTTTCTACAAACAAGTAACAAAAGAGAAGAAAGTTCGGTCCATTCGGTCAAAAGCTTTCATCCCCTCTTTTTAGGTACTGAAACAATAACATCTTAAAGAAGTGCAGAAAGTTACAGCCCAGCAATATTCACTTCCGCTAATTATCTTACGATTTTGATATAACAAAGGAAATTATACATCTTACCGTCAACCACCAAAAAAAAAACAAAAAGAAAAAAAGGAAAAAGAAAAGAAAATCCCACCAATAATCTAACAGAGCACTTCTTTTCAATGCACATTTGCATTACGGTGGACACCAAAACCATTTAAACTTTTAGCTTTTCCATATTCTACTAGTTTTCTATATAGCTGCTGCTTCTACTTCGAGGCAACAAGGTTGCAAACCCAGAGAGAGTTGAGGATGAGGACGAGAGCGAGGAAGATGGAGAGCCCCTCTCTTTTCCATTCGGGAAAGTATAGCTGCTTATCTTTTCTGAAGAATAACTAGAATGCAGTATAAGATCTGGTGAGCCTCCGTTTAATTCTAGATTCTCAGCTTCAAGCATGAAGTCATCTAAAGTTGTCAGCGATTTCAACTGCTGGCCAAGAGAGGCAATTGTTTTTTGGCACTCTGCCAGCTTCCCAGCAGCCACAGCAAGCTCTTTCTCCTGGAATAAAGAGTCACTAAAATGAGCAGTCGCAGATACAACTATGGATGGACATCTTTAATTGGAGTAGAATGGGGCACCTCCAACCCTTGTATATAAAAAAACAATCATCATGGAGTTCAAAAACATATAAGGGCTATAGGGGATTCTAGCTTGCATTTTTGCCATAAGAATCTTGAGCTATGGAATGCTGATGTCCATTGGACACTCAAAGCATTGAATCATGCAATGACTAAAAAGCTCCAAAACCGCGTTAGAATAGTTATTATAATAACAATAACATAAAAACTACTTGTAAATGCAGATACCAAAATCAAATTCCCAGTGAGGGGAACATCAGGATTTCACCTTTTTAATCTTCAGGTCTCCATTTGAGCTTGTAACTTGCCAGAGCTCAGCTTCTTGCTTGATCCTTGATATCTCACTCTCCAATTTCTGACACTTTGCTACAAATTCTGCAGTTAATGCCTTTTCCTTACTAACTTGTACTTCCAATAAACCCACCTTATCATGCAGCTTTCCTATTTCCAAATTTGCCATCTCGAGCTGGAATTCTAATGACTTTCTTGCCACCTCCACAGCCTCTATTTTAGTTGCAAATTCTGTAGATTTTGTCCTCTCCTCCTCAGCTTTCACTTCTAAGGAACCCACCTTCTCACGTAGCTTATTGACTTCCAAATATGCAGACTCAAGCTGAGAATCTAATGCCTTTCTCACAGCCTCTAAAGCCCGTATGTTAGCTGCAAATTCTGTAGATGATGCCCTCTCCTCCTCCACCTTGCTTTCTAATAGACCCATCATTTCATGCAGACTACCAACTTCCAAATGAGCTGACCCAAGCTGAGACTCCAATACCTTTCTAGCAGCCTCTGCAGCATCTGCCCTAGCTTGAAGTTCTGCAGACAGTGCCTTCTCACCCTCAATTTTTCCTTCTAACAAACATGCCTTATCATATAGCTTTCTGACTTCCAGTTCTGTCGATTCTAGCTGCGCCTCCAGCGCCTTTCTCTTTGCCTCCACAGACACCACTTCTGCTATGGCCACTTGTTTCGATTCATTGGCCAAGTCTAACTGCCTCTGCACTTCAAGCAACTTATCCTCAGCAACTCTGAGCTGATTGCAAGAAGCCTCAAGCTGATTTTGCGAATCAACTAAAGCCATCTCCAATACTGCTTTCTCGTTTTCCATTTTTGCAACTTTTTCTTCCAATTCAGCTAACTGCAGATGCAACGTTTCGACTTTTAAAGGGCTATCTCTTATAGCAACTCTGTCAGAATCAACTTCCAGTTCCAAGCTAGAGCTTACATGATCAACCTCAGGCAAAGAAACTAGTCTCTCCATCTCAAGGAAATCATCCATCAGGTCAATCTCTATAGAAGTGGTGAGGTTTCTTGCACCGGCCTTATCATTCTTGAACTGATCGAGTTCGGCAATTAAAGCTGATGCCCATGAATCTGAGCAGCCTGGCTCATCATCCATGCTAAGCAACCGTTCCCCACTATCTGATTGGCTATCAGTAACAGATTCCATGCAAATTGAATTTGCAACGGGCTTGTGGTCATTAACTGGTAGTGATTTACATGCTCTAGACCGTAACCTACGGCATTCAGCTTCAACTTTAGCAACCTTTCTTATGCTCTCTAAATGTTGCTTGCTGGCTGTCTCTGCTGCTTGATTACTCAGCTCCCTTTCTAGTGTCAGCATCTGGAGATCCTTGGACTGAGATAGTAGTTCAACCTTGAGAGCTGCATTTTCTTTCTCAACAGCTTCAAGTTTTGCTTTAAGACCAAGGTCAACAGCAGCAGCAGCTTCAGATTTTGCAGCTTGCATCTGTGCTTTGAGCTCAACAAGCTGCTTTGCAAGCTCAAGCTTCTCAGATTCCCACTGATGGTTCTTCTTAGTGACAGCATCATGGACTTTCTCCTCTTGCTCCTCTCTTGCTTGGCGGAGCTGCCTGACACATTCCTTGAGGGCACCATCAAGGTGACCAATCCTATCTTCAAGAGCAGAGTTTTTCTGGTTTGCAGCTTCAAGTTTCTGCTTCAGAGCTGCAACTTCAGTTTCTGCCTGTTCCCAGCCTGTAAAATATAAATCATAAACAATCAAATGGAAATAATTATGCAATTTTAGTCAAACAAAGCAAAAAGGAGAAGAAAATATCTGCAGGAGATTACAACTCATCAACTGACAGAAACTCTATCTAGAGAAAATAGAGTAGTGCAAGCGCACCATGACCAGGATTTTTTAGGTTGAAAATATTACAAATATATAATCTAGTTCATACGAGTTCATTTAGGTCTTATCAGCTGTGAACTAGCTTACACAGTTTAGTTTAGCGAGCACTTCATAAGATTAATCAATAAATTTTTCACTGCACTGTGTTGATAACTAATTGATTACTATAAAAATTAATGTTTTAGGCAATAACAGCTAGTTGCATCCAACCATGTGTTTTTGTCTGCATAGAGAAGGCGCATATGCTTGTGCATGTAGAGAGAGATAGCAACACAATTGATGAGATGGTAAATATTTGCATTTTTTGGAGTGAAAACATGAATTATTTGTTATACGTGCACACCTTTTGAGATGTGTGAGAGAGGGAGAGACAGACATAGAAAGAGAGGTGGGGGATGGTGATGTATTAAAGTGCATAATTTATGAACAATTGACGCGGCATTGTAGTTTTCTTATTTTTGATGAGGTAAACTAGCATAATCGTATGCAGTAATAATGAGGTATGTTGCATTTAGGCATTAGACAGCAAATTAGAATCCCTATGTTTCTATACAACTTTATAAAAGGCAAAAAGGTAAATTGTAAGTTCTTAAGAATTCTTCCAGATTTTTTTTTTGGGGGATGAAAATTAAGAATTCTTCCAGTTAAACACAAGAAATGCACATTCTGAACTTATGCAGGTGCTATCTTATCTGTTCAACGAGCAAACTTTTAGACACAGTTTAAATGGATACAGTCATGTCATCCTCTGCAGAGTCTCACAATCAAGGAAAGTGAAGAAGGAAAGTCTCTAACAAGTTCTCTATAGAAGATTGGTGAAAATAAATAGCCAAGTGAAGTAGCCACCGCAGCCTGAATGCTTAACAAAGAACACAACTGCTCATTAGTGATAGGGCTTTGACAGCATGAAAATTCAGCAATAAACTTCAATAGAATTAGTGTCCCAGATAACTTGACCATCAGGATACTGAGTATAGGAAAATAACTGGACTTGTTGATTTCTAGCAAATGAAGCAGCAGGAGAGAAGTCCAGAGCCAGGAAGACAAATGAGGATCCAGACCGTAGTTAATTTGTTAGGCCATAAGCAAATCGTGGATTGTTCTGAAATATACAGGTTCGTATTGTGCCCCCTCTAATATGCAAACCAAACTATTTTTATATGAAAAATATCAAACCTTTATTCATAAGATCTCTATGTCCTTTGGCTTCTAACTCTCTACAGAGTTGTTTTAATATTATTTATCTCACATACTCTTAATGGATAAAAAATTATGAAAAAATAATTATAATTTAAAATAAATTTGATATGACATTATATAAATAAATAAGAATGAAATTTCTCATCCTAAACCAAGCAAGACAAATTGACTGGAAAAGAGTGAATTATGAAATTCAGAACCTGAACTTGAATCAAGTGAACCATCAAATTTGGTAACAAATGTCTATACTACAGTTACGGTGCGTATAAGTCATCAAATTATGTTATAATTTTCAGAAAAAAGATCAAGTAATGTAAGCATAAACCTGAATTCACTCACATCTTCGGGGAAGCCATCTGTTGTAGTATGAATTAATTCAAGCATTGAATTTGTCTTTACCTTCAAGCACAACTTATGTTCCTTATCTTTCCTTAGTTTGAACAAAATGAAAATATACATGTAGCAATGCTAACCTGAAACAGCTTCTTCTGCAACTTTCACATGTTGCTTGACCAGTTCCTCCTTAGCGCTGATGTTCAGAAGAGCAGCTGAGAGTTTCTCAGTCAATCTCTTCACGCTTTCATGAACTTCACTATCACCAACATTTGATGAAACCTCTGGTGATTGGACATGATTTGGGGAAGTATTATTTGAAGAACCCTTCACTGCCTCCTGTTAAACAATCAGTTCATCATGTTATGACCCTCCACACTTGTTTAAGTTAGAGTCCAAAACCAGGTTAAATATTTATAATTATCTCTTTCCATTTCAATTTCCAGCACTTCTCACATTTTATCGTTCAACGAAGTATTTGTTTTAAAATAAAAAGTAAAGAAGCGGTTATATGTGAACTTTATCTTAACCAGCAAGCCTGTCATGCATGGGGATGGTTTGGTATACTAAAACATTATCCATCAAGTCTGAAAATATTCTAATAATTGGCACTTAACATTAACCGCCTACAAACTTTTGTGAGTTCTTGATGCAACTTTAGCCAAGAGAGAGGCATCTTGTAGTAGCTAGTCGCTGGATGATTACTTTTTGTTGAAGGAAATCTTACATTGTGGTTATGTTGTTTAGGCTCAGACAAACAAGGAGCAACCCTCTGAGATCTCTGAGACTTAACAGAGAGGAAGGAATCGTTAGATATATGAAAGAAATCATGTACTTTCATTCACTGATCCATAAGTCAAGTTATTGTTTTCATCAATCAATTAACTTTCCTTTACATCTCAAGGGCATTGGATGACAACATGACATACAAAAGGCACCTATCTACTCCAAGCATTTTATTTCAGTCCTGCTGGGGATAACCTCATCAATCTCACCAATCTTTTCCATCTAAGGTAGAACCATTCTAAGATAATGAGGATCAACATTTTCTTGAACATTATCTGAAGTTCTTCTTTTTTTTTTTTTAAAGTGCCCTATTCCAAAATCTTGAGGAGTTCCTTATACTAGGAGTTGCTTTTGAAGCTTTTCCTGGTGGTAAGGAAAAGAAGGAAAACATACCAAACAGGAAGACTCAATTAGCACCAATACAGAACAACTGAAAAAAATATAATGGAGAGCTCAAAACTGCCTTCTTGATTTTGTATTTTAGTATTTAGCAGTCACTACTTTAACAAGGTATTCAAATATCAAGCAACACAATTGACTGCATTTGCATATGCCATGAATCCTTCAGATTGAATTTGTTCTCCAAAATTTTGCCATCCAATTTAACCATTCATTACTCAATTAACTGGCTTTCATGAGTTATCTCAGACTCTAGGTCTAAATAAGCCCACAAACTGAATTTTAAATTAGAAGAAACAATGAGGGCAGTAGACAAACCTGATCATCTGAGTACCTCTCAGAATGAGACGACACTGATCCTGAGCTCTCAGTCTCACCAGGGCTCTTCTCGGACGACTTCCGTCTCCAAAGCCAACTCCGGCGGTCCATCTTGCTATCTCAACCATCTAACAGATCAATGGCACTTAGATTCCACCTCCATACCCACCAATGCCCGAATTCCTCCACAGATCACCACCAGCTAATGACCAAAACATTTTTCAAACCAGAGAACATCACCGTTTCAAATAAAAATCAGAAAACCCTTAATTTCATCGATTACCAAAAAACTTAATCATCACACGAAACCCCTAAAAAAAACCCACAAGATCAAAAATCTACAAAGTGCAAACCCTAAATGAAACCTACTCACCATCCCAAAAATCTCATCTTTTGCTGAAACCCAATAGAATCAAGACAAAAAGAAAGAAAAAAAACAACATTTTTTAGAGAAAAACAGCAAAATCCAATCTTGAAGAAGGCATTAATGCCGGACAGAGAGGAACGCGTGAGGGTTGTAAAGAATGTCAGCAGACAAGACGATCGGCGTGGGTTATTTGAATCCAAAATGCTTTCTTTTTTTACAATTTCCCTAATTTCCGACTATTTATGCAGAAGAAACATTAAATTACTTTTCACTGATTAATTTATCCGATCAATCTCACCTCTTTGGACCGAATGCATGTGAGGGGAAGAAGAAAGTCGCCTTCTTGGGAGACCTTTTCAGCTTTTTCGTCGGTTTGGGAGAGACTCTATTTCTTTATTGCTTTCAAAACAGAGCTGGCCTAATTCCCGCCCTCGGTCTACCGAGCTGAGAATTTCTCCGTTCCTCTCTTTGTGTTTTCTTCTGCCATTAGCACTAAATAATCAAGCTTTGCCACAGAGAGAGAGAGAGTACGGAGCTCCTATTAGCATCCACAGTTTCCGGTCTCTCTATTACTTGTGTTTCTTTTTTAGCTTCCCTAACTATTACTAGAGTGTTTTATACTGATTACTTCGGCATTAAAGTACAGATGCTAGTGAGTTTTAACCTTAAACTATACTACTTACTCGGGGTTTTGGATGGTTTACCAATAAAATAGAAAGCTTTAAATAATGAGAGGGCCACAGCTGAGATGATTTGGGTACCCCAGGGAAGATAGTTTGACGCTCTGACCTTGTTATGTTTTATATTTCCTAAATTACCCTTTTTGCATTTCCATTAACTTTTTTTATTTTGTGTATCTATGTTAAATAATTGGTTTAGTTTGATTCTCTAGTGAAAATGTATGCGGAGGAGAACCTCCAACTTCTCCTCAAAGTAGTAGATACTTCGCAACTTATCAACGATGCTCTCAATGTACGCTTAATGTATGGGACATTTTGGTGATGCAGAAGAGAGATTATATGAATGGTTTGATTATGATTTATTTAAAATATTTTTTTTGATTGCTTAAAATAAATTTATAGATGCACATTCATTTTCTGCTCATTCCTTTGTTTCTAACAAATATATAAAGTTGTGAAGCGAGGATAGTGGAGATGTGTTGAATTGGAGTAAAATTAATTAGTTTGTTAACATCGTATTGAAGCTGAATAGAGGCCATTAAGATTAATGCTAAAGAGTTATCTAAAGCTTAGAAATGTCTACTTATGATTAGTTCCTAGAATGCAGGGGCCTCATCTCAAGATATTGCAAGCATATATAATGTGTGGAGATATGAAACCATAATTTGACTAAAGGAGGTGAATGATAGAGCCTCCATTTATTTTTTTCCACTTTAATATTAGTGATGAACTAGATCCAGACAACCAAGCACCATTAGACTATGTTATCTATGATGACATAACTATTCTTTTAGTAAATGTTAATTAGTATATTCACATTTGAAATGATTGTTTCAAATTCCTTTTCCATTAAAGAAGATGAAATCTTTAAACTTTTTAGAATCTTTAAAAACAGAAGGGACAAACATGTAAACTTGTTAATCATCACTGCTGTGACTATTTGTTTGCTTCTCAACTTACAAATGTTCCACCAACTGCAGTTGCCTCCCAAGTCCTTCCAAATGATGATGGCATGCCTATACCATATAGTTCAGGAAAGGTAGCCAGAAGGCAAAGAAGAAAAATATCCCATTTGATTAACTCCAGAAACAGGAATAAAATAGTCATGGATACAGCAAAAACTAAATCAAATTGTTCAAATAGGACACACAATATCCAAAAACACAACTCCTTAGCCTTACTCTAGGAGCCGACAAGTTGCTTCCCTTATTTTTTTTTACAGTTGACTTGACCAAATAACCAGCCCAACCTTAGTTTTAAGATATTGATGTTTGTTGCTCTGTAAGAGTTGAAGCATTTGGGATAAATATGGAAGGGCTTTGCTTTCCTGTCTCAAACAAGATGGAATGTAACATTCTAAGATGCAAAGTCATAATCCTGATGGACCTCAAGGTGGGGTACACAGAAGGAAGAATTTGGAATTGCATAGCTCCACCTTATGTGACTCAAGGCAGCTAAGTTACCCTCACAATGTCCCACATGAAGGTGTTTGGTCTTATATGATGCATGATGCTGGTTATTACTTTTGAGTCTTTGATATGAGAAATGATAGGACCACATAGAAGTCGATCGAGTCGCATCGCAGTATCGGATTTAGTGTCTAGGAAATCCACATTGAAGATGAAAGGCCACCTAAATGAGTGAAAGGCCACTTGTCTAGATGGCAAGCTCCTTTCTTAGCAAAGTTCCCATTTCAAGAAATCCCATCTGCCAAATACTTGCAAAGTTTAATCTTCACTATAGCCTTTTTCTCTTAATTTTAATTAATGAAACATCACAGAGATTGTAACTTGGATGAACAGAGAGAGAGAGAGAGAGAGAGAGAGAGAAAGGGGAGTGGGGGTGTAGGAGATTCTATACTCATCAATGTGCAAAAGTTAAGAGCATACTGAAAGACCAAGCAATTGCTGTCAAGCTATTTCTAAGTTTCTGAATCTTATGCCTTCCCTATAAATTCAACATCTAAACATTAGCAATGCACTGTTATGATCACACCCAATAGCTAAGTTTTTTTATCCAATAAAATATGTGATGTTTAGTCTTTGTTGTGGATGAATAGTTTTGGATTCTCTTACACCTAGCAGATCAGACAACTCACCTTTTGATTTACTAGGATATCCCGCAACATGCCGAACTTATCATGTCCACAGCACAATGCTTGAAAGCGAGTCGTTCTCTTGCTTGGATACCAATATTCCATCCATTTTTTGATTAATTTATCTATTGGAAAGAATGGATGTGGTGGTTCATGCATCCTTTTCCCTCTGACTCAACTACCAATCACTATGGATGGGTAAGCCCTACGGCAAGGCTAGGAACAAAAGCCTTGCCCTCTGGTCCATCTCCTCCCATGTAATCATGCCACTTGCTTTTAGAGTTTATGGTAACATGGAATGTTTTATAGCTATGTATTGATGATGTCATATGGAGCCAACTTAGGAATGGCAAGATAGGTATCAACAGGAAAGTTGAGTCTAATTTTGATTCATATCTAGCTATCCTCCCATGGCTTGGGTAGTGTGCCTTGTGTTGATGATTGTCCCCACAAAAATCTCTATGTTCACTGCTCTTAAATGCATCAAATCAAGTTTGTTAATTTTTCCGACAAAAGGTTTCTCTATGATTCCATGGGCAACAATTGGTGGAGCACATATAGGAGTTAGACATGTTGCACAAATAATAATGGTCATGACACACAAAAAAGAACATGCAGGAATATTGATAAGCTCAAGGTAATATAAGATGATGCCCTCCATAATAAGAAGGAATTAAAGATAAAAGACCTGAAATTGTTGATACATGGTTGCGCATGGGGGAAGAGATGCATATATGAGTATCAGCAAAAAATGCACCAAGGACCATGGTGATGAACAAATTCACATAATTACTCATGAGAATGGAGATATCCTAGCAGTATTACTAACAATGTACCCAGAGGAACAATTGACAGGACACTGAAAGTGGTAGTTAGCCCATAAACCGTATAGGAAAAGGCAAACATGTTTAATTGCTATATAAATTGCACATATATGAGCCAAGTACAAGTTGTAATCCTGTTCAAAGAAGAAGAAGAAAGAAAGAAAGGAAGGAAGGAAGGAAACAAGGAATATATAAGCCAAGTTCAACAAAATAGAAGCAACCTAAAATCCCGCTGGCTTCTGTGGAACTGACAGATTGTTTCCCAATAGATGATGTCCCTGTCATAATCCTAATAGATTCAGAATTAGGATTTTCTTTAAATTTATGCTGCTATCCCGCTTTCTTAAACAATTCACTATCATGTATGAGCTTACCAAGCTGATGAAGCCTCTTGATGGTTGCATCAGAAACCAGGGTGACATTAGAGAGACAGCGATCCCAGTGTTCAGATGATAGCTTACCAGCTTCAAAAAGAAAGATACCAAAACACCCATCATGACACACTCAGCTGCCCACCAGTCAACAGCCATTTATTGGTGAGACCCACCTAATGAACAGTTGAAGATATAACTAAGCTAAACTAAAGTGAAACATAATTAAAGAGGCTATGCAATTAAAAAAGAAACTCAGGACATTGATTTTTTTTTTTTTTTTGTGAAAATATAAATTTTATGAGAGGATTCGGATTAAAAACAAAAAAAAACAAACGAGTGTAAATACATCCATGGAAATCAACAAATAAAATATTTAACAACAGAACCAAAAGATTTGTCATAGAATCCTATAGTATTGATACCGAGTGATTGACCATATAAGACGCCATCTAATCAGTTGCGCCATTATCTTCCCTGTTTATATGAGAAATCTCAAAAGAAAGCAATATGCACAGCAAGTTTGGAGAAGAGTATGGCATCTAATTTCAGCAGGCAGTGGATGAGGATTTGGATCTTTGACTTCCTGGTTTTAAAGACAAAAGCCTACTACTAAGGCATGCAATTATTTGTGTCACACATAATGATCATTACAGTGTCCTCATGCCCCTTCTAACCTTTGGCCATGTGTTTGATTCTCCTTATCATTTATGTTCCCTCGTATACTTTTACTTAGACATCAATTATTGAGCAATAAAGCATCAATGTTCCATATTCACTCAGTCAAAAAGAGAAGTGATCCCAAATGATCATAGCTTCCTAATCCTAAAATTAGAGGATAATAAGTGATTTCAAGTTTGATATTATTCTTGTCGTGGATTCATTACTGAATCACCACACAGGGGAAGGCCCAAACAAGACAACCCACTGTAGAACAACCCGTGATCGATCCGAAAGAAGTTTGGCTAATGCCTTTGGACCACTCAGCCAGAAGGGACCTTAGCAAAGGACTAGGATGCATGTGTTCACAAGCTTGGGTCTTCTTTGTTTGATGGCTTCAATGGTGTTTTCTGCATGAGAGTGAAAGAATGTGGCAACAAAAAGGCATTCATCTTTATATCCTTCCAATTGATGTGCTAGCCACTTAGCCTACACAAAGTATTACAGTGACGTGGAGATGGCACAAGTTTCGCCCATGGCGCACATGAGAGCATGAGGGACAATTATTGGCTATGAAGTCCCACCAAATGAGAGAGATCTACGAATTCTTTTGATGACCATCTTAGGAGTAGGCATGTGCTATGTGGTGCATCTGATATTCTACTAGTCAAAAGGTACATGAATGATTAAAAGCAATACAAGCTGCAAAAGTTCGAAAACTGTGTGAAGAAGATAATGCTACCGGACTTGTTTCCAAGTGAATGTGGATCATGCTCTTAACATGAATCTCATAATTCTCATTGCAGCATCACCTTCAACTCCATGGAAGCTCGATCTCTGCTTGACAGCAAAGGCCATCCAGAACCCATATTATAACAGTATAGATCTTTGAAAATCAGGTTTTCGAGAGCAATAGCAAGGAAGGATCCATGTGCCACCTACCACTGAAATAAGGAATCTAGTAGAAAATTTGCAGATAGATTTGAAGCAAGACATTTTTCCAGCCACCCACTTCTTTTATTATTATTATTATTATTATTATTATTATTATTTTTGGGGGAATAATTTAGCTTACAGCTTGATTTTTCTTCAAACAAGCACTTACAATATCTGGTCTAACACAAGAAAACTTCATTCCTACTGAGTATTGGCGGGTCATGAGATGCACGGTGCAAAAGAAATAGAACCAACTCTACATGTTTCTGCCACTTATCTACCACACCAATTGAGTGGCCCATAGGACCTTTATCCCCAGGTCAGAAACCAAAGCAGACCTTTTGTTTCTTGCCTTCTTGTTGCTTATGCCATGCCTTGCTGCTCTCCCTCTTACCATGTAAAGTGTGATCTTTGTCTTCAAATGTCTCTAACATTTTCTCCCCCGTCCTTTTCTTCAGAAGAAGAAGCACAAGAAGAGGAGGAAGTGGTAATTTCACCTTGTGGCTTATACCCAGAAGATCAAATATCTCGACTGTAAATATTTAAATCTGGTGCATTGGCTTAGAATTCTCATGTCCAGATCCCAGCAGTTTATGCAGTCATCAAAAAGCAAAGTTCATAAAAAGTTCAAAGATTTTATCTCATAAAAAAGTTTCAAGATCTCAGTTTTCCATGAGAAAAAAACACATCTCTCTAGTCTCCAAGCAATGCAAAAGCCATGTGTCCTCCCTTCACGAGCTAACATAGCAGTACCCACTTCCTCCTCCCAAGATGGGCTAAAAGACAAACATAGCCAACCGCAATATGGGCGGATAGATTTTGCAGCACCGACAGCATCAGAAGAGGAAAAACCCATTTGCCTTTCCCATAGAACTAAAAAAGTGGTAATCTAAAAAGATTAAACCAGCGAAACAAAACACCATTAGGAATACCCATGAGCTTTTTCCTCCAACATGTTTTAGTTGGGATCCACACACTTCCTGTAGGCTTTTCATAATTTTTTTTTCCTCAGTCCTTTTGATGTATATAATCTTTGAAAGTCTCCAATTGTTTTATCTGCACAGACAGATATAACTGACAAAAAACTGCAGTCTTTGGTGCAAGAGATCTGGAGAAAAAGAAATATAGCACTAGTGACATGCTTGCTTTCAGTTTGTCTAAAAAGCCACCACAGATTGGTTGCCCTGTGTAGCATATTTCCTTAATCCGTATTACTTGGTCTCTAAAATCTTTCAGTATATTCTTTGAGTTCGCCTTTCCCAGCCAACTGCATCATTTGTATTATACAATGTTGTACAGAGAAAAAACAAAAAAGAAAAAGAAAAAAAGGAAAAAAAAAAAAAAAGGATGAGACTCTTTTCAAGTTTATGCCATCTGGAGACCATACTCTGATTTCAGGGAGCTTTCAACTTAAAATGTTGCCTGCCTACATCATACAAGAGCTTGGACCTGTATCTGCCACTCTTCAAATAATTCTCCTCACCTTCAAGAAAAATCACATTGTGGATCGTTTCAAGCATGCCGTTACTCCAATTCCTGTCAGTATGATTGCACCTGCCACAATCCCAGTTTGCAGAGATGACAATCCTTTTCTTTGGATGGTTGCAAGATCTGAGTCCAATCTTGTGGCTTCCTTCTTGGTATCAGAGTCGTCAATATGCAGTCTTAAAACCTAAAAATAAGCAAACAATGACAGCTGAACTGAGTAAGACCCATTACTGATCTGACCAAGAACATCGCATCCAAAAGTAACAAGTAGACATTGATTGTTTTTGAGAGTTGCAGTACTCGTATAAAGAGAACAACATTTGCAGCATCTTTCAAATTCATGGATCTGCTGGTGCAGGACCAGAGCACCACATCTCATATGGAGCCTTGCTTCCTATGGTCATCTGGCTGTGATCAAATCACATACAAATGACAGTAGGACTTTTAGAAGAAGAAAAACACTACTAATGTTTTTTTAGAAGGAAAACTGAAATATTTTGACTTTTCTTTTAAAACAAGAAAGTTGGGCTAATTGTGTCTCATTTACAAAGGTCACATGCAGATGATGTCCACAAGTCATGAGCCTCCTTGAAGGAGAAAAGCAACATTGGTAGGATGCACCCTAAAAGCATACATAAAGATGCATTAATTCTGTCAAAGGTCTTGTTCACAACCATCACACATGTATGCTATCTTAACGACACATCTCTTAAGTTAACCAACAATAGTTGAACACATCCAAGAGTATCCACAAAGTTGGACAAATTGTGTCAATGATGGCCTCATTACAAGGTTCACAAATGTATGCTCCCTATGCCATCCAGCTCTGTCAAGGACCACTATATTGGTATGGTGCATCTAATATTGTCCAAGAAGCATACGGAAGCCATTATCACTATCTACAAGCCAATTGCTTCATATGGATACACCAGCCATCAAAATTAGTCTATCCCAAGGGGAAAAAGATTCCAGCATTTGCCTGCTCTACAGATGATAGATTTTAATGACCGTGTTGATGCATGTCAGTGTCGGCATGGTCAGACAAAAACAGTACTCATAGCAATAGCCAGGCCCATAGCAGAATCATGTTGGATCACAACAACTGAACAACCTCTACATATAATCCATTCCTAACTTACCATTCCTTATATGATGCATGGTAGAACACCGAACACAGCCTGATATAAGGCACTGTTTTAAATTTTTCTTAATGAAAGCGATTTAATCCTCGGATAAATGCTAGACTAAAACACAATCCTCACAAACACCTTGAAGAAACAGGATCGGCTGCATGAAGTTTCTGCTTATAGGGAACGGGGGTGCATGTGGCCCTTCACTCATAAATTCAACTACTTAGGTGATAACCCTGCTTCTTCAGGGTTGTGCCTGAGAGTCGTTTGATATTTTAGCACTTCTCTTAATCGTAGTTTAGAAAGAAAAGCAGATGAAAGAATCACCTTCCATCCAGCTAATCTGGCATGGCTCACAGCTCCAATGAGATCATTATCTGTATCCATAAGTACTCTGTCCCCTTCATCATCTTCGTACTGCACGAAATAGAGTGGTTAAAATCTAGTTTCTAGCAAATGTACCATGTTTGCAACAAAGCAACATGAATGCAACCTCACCAAGAGTTGAATTTTTTCTGTGTCGGTGTCAAGCCCAATTCTTTGCATTATAGCAGATACAAGCTCAGCTAAATTCTCTGTACCTATAATGAGAAAATGGTCATACATTGGAATAAGTTTTTAAGTACCAGCACCGGACACATACCAATTTTCCATTGAAACAGTCCAACATTAGTATGGTACCGATACCAAATGATATGTACCAAAACTACAAATATCAAAATTAATGAAAAACTATGAGTACCGACTAGTATAGTCTACATCAAGATTTGCCATCTCAGTACTAGACCCCGTATGGATATCATCCTATTACGGTATCAGTACACCCAGTATAAGGGCCAGTGTGGCATATTGACACTCAATATGCCCCCCATACCACATATATCAGTTCGGTACCAGAATGGTACGAGTGTTTGGTATTAGAATGGTATAGTACAATCAATATAGCAAACCATGGTTTGCATAGTATCATCAATACGAATTAGTATAGACCAATATAGATTGATACGATCATTACATACTAGTACATGTGGTTTTAGTGCCCTAGCACCCATACTAGTGATAGTTTCACATTGGAACAATATGGTACCAATGATATTTTCCCTTTCCAACAATTTTTGAATCCATGCATTGGTACCTCATTTATGATATTTTGTTGATGAATACAAAAAAGTAGAAACTTTCTTAATATCATACTTACCACAATTGAATCTATGTACTCGTCCCTTTCGGTCTTCAAACTTAAAAGCTAATGAGTTACCAAGACCAACAGAAGGGTACAGATGCTTCCCATTTTCCATGCACTCTGATGTCATCCATGCAGACAGTTCGCTGCAGATAGACAGTTTTCAGAGGCATTAAGCATGCTGGTCAGCAAAAAATAACATGAAAAGCAAGACAAGGCACCTTTTTTTGTCAGATTCCTCATCTGGTGGCTCCAGAGCAAAAGCAGAATTCCAAAATTTCTGCATCATCGTGCTTGCCACACCATTTACAACTTCAGCACCTCCTTCAACCTTCAAGAAGCAAACAAAGAATTAAGGGAAAAAAATACTGATATACTCATGCATAAATTCAGGTAAACATGGAATGAATCCAATATTGTGGTTCAACACACATCGTTCATGATCAAATAAATAAGATCCATGTTAATACATAAAAGCCTGTGATCTAGACCCTGAAATGGGTTTGACATGATCAACATGTAGATGTGATCTAGTTGGAATCTAGCTTTTTCACTAAGCTATAAAATTCAGTGTTCTATGTGACAATTAGAGTAAAATGAGCCAAATATGTAGGGAATAATCAGATAGCAACATGCTGAAAGGCACCATTTGGCATAAGCGTGAATGCCCTGTGATCCACCACACAGCAACACCATATACAGTACTGCAACTTCAAATACATTCCTCCTCAGAATCAATAAATTCTTGCAGCATCATATATTTCAGTGCTTGTGAGACATAAAGGAGCTCTGCAAAGCTGGTCAATTTAATATATAGAATCAGAGAAAATTATTTCATCATGAGCAAATCTCAACCTCAACTTTGTAATTTGTAAGAAATTGGCAGCTTACATAGTTATAAATAGATGTTGATTACGCTCTTCTTGTGTAATAAAGAATGAAGAACATTGAGAACTATTTTACACTGTGGACACATGCAATACATATTCCAGAGCAGTCCTTGAAAATTCAAAAAATGCATGACTCAGGTAAAAGCATTTCAAATATGATTAGTCTCACCATGGAAATGGCTGCATGAGTCAGTTGCAAAACATCCAAACAAGCAGCAATTTCGCCATCTGTCTGAGAAGTTGCATTAGTTAACAGAAGGCAGCAAGATTTCCTGCCCACTATAGCTAAAGATTACTTACCTCTATCCAGCACTGGAAGATGCAAGAATTTTCCATCATGCATTATATGCAGTGCATCAAGAATTGTTGTATCCACTGTCGCGCATTCAGGGTTTGCAGTCATTACCTATAAAATAATCAAAAAAATGTATCAAAAAAGAGAAAAAAATTACAAAAACTCATGAGAAAAGAAATGTTTAAAAGTAACCATACAGGAATTATGTCATGAAGCATTTGAAATATTATATGAGCACATTTGCATCTCAGTATCAAGACTCAATATTTAGGACAACGATGATATTGCTGGTAGTATACCATCACCAAATTAGATACCTATTACCACAGTGTTGTATAAGCATCGATGATTTATGTGTTCCAATTAGAATATAATAATTAACAATGTAGAAAAGAATTGCTAATTATCATCAATGAGGCATAACAGCAGTTGGCAAACTGTGGATGCCTACAAAGTTCCAGCAAAAAAAAGAGAGATTACAACAATTAGGAATGCAGAAAGTTCAGAATACTCATAACTATCACTGTAACCATGATGACCATGACATTCATAATGGTGGGATGATAGTGATATGTAGCAAAAAAGCAATATCATTGTTAAGTATGGTAAGACCCAAGCAACTATTATCTATTCTAGCTCAAAGAGGGTACTCCATGCTACGTTAGGACAAAAAGGACTATTGGAACTATAGTTTCATGAGGTGGGAGTGAACATGTGACTCAATTTAAGGGTGACATCACATAACCAACCAACCTTGAAAATAATTGATGGACTAGGAACACAGAAGCTCATGATTACCTAAATGGATTCATGGCAAGTATTGAAATATTGTGCCTCAATGGCATGCCAAATTACCAATAGCAAGTACATCCTGTGCCGTGCCAGTTCCAGTGCTTGGCATGCTTGGGCTGCACTGTCATGACATCATATCAAGTACTTACATGCTGCTGGGACCATGCTAGTGCTGCAAGCCAATAAGGCACTGGCATCATACATAATATGCCATGCCATGTTGAACATTGATGGTAATAACTGATGATGGTAACAATAAAATAAATCCTAAAAAGATATAGAAGCTAGAGCAAGACTAAGAGAAGCTCACTAGCGCCTAAGATAGAATCTGAAGCTTGTGAGCAATGAATAAATAAAAAAATGTTAGAATTACATGAAAAAAAGAAGTATGCACGTTGTCGCCCTCTCCTCTAGTATAACATTTCTGTAACCTTAATTGAAGATTCAGATTGGCTCATATTGTTCACAAATATGGCACATATATTAATAGCTTTGCTCATGTGCAATTATTTAAAAAGTTGTCATAAATTTATAATTTATTTACATTATCACCCTAAGCCATCCATCAATGATGGAAAGAAGTCTAAAGTTTCAAACTACTAATGCATTAGGCATTTGGGCTACCAATTGGAAAGCAACCAGCAAGGTAAGGACAGACTGAGGTACTTACCCTGGATCTTGATCAGGGAAAGATAAATAAGAAAACCATGCCAGATTCACCATCTTATAAAAAATAAACAGAAAAGGAGATTTATGAACTACAAATGCAGGAAAAGTACATTGATGTTTTTTTTTTTAGGAGGGGGCGCTGGGGCATAATGAAGTTTGCAAGTTTATACCGAGGGAATAGAGGGAGAACAAAAAAAAGGCCAAATGGATCCAAACCGAGCTGCTCAGCCCATGCCAATCCAAGCCAAAGTTGACCTAGGATGGTTCGGCCATGCAAGTCGATTCAACCTCTGTAAAATGCAGCCACCTCCCCCCAGCCACCCCCCCTCGAGGGTTCCTCTCAGTCGTGCCCTAATATCAAAGTCTTAATGATGCTGTAGCTCCTTCGAGCCACTCTCTCTTTTGATGCCTGCCACCACCAACAAGGTAAGCCCCCCACATCACTGTCCCTCTCCTTCTCCCCCTTCCCCCTCTATGGCAGTGACTGTCAACCCCCCTTCCCTCTCCCTCTACCTCCCTTCCTCTCTCCCTATCGGTGCGCCCCTCTTGCTCCCCTTCTCCCTCGCTTTCTCCGTCCCTCTCCCTCTCTTTGGTTACGGGCCCATACTGTACTGAACCGGTTACCAATTGGTAAAACCCCTGGTACCAGGTCAATAGACCTTACAAAGACAAATATGAGACACAAATTTGAGGAAAAGAGAATAAGAACATTAGAACAAATCTGAGGAACCATTCTCTATCAAAGAAAGATACAAGCTAAGCATACATGCAGCAACAGCAAAGATTTAGAAATACCATTTTTATAAAGGAAATGGTGGGAGATACATGTCCATGCAAAAAATAAGAACTAAGAGGGGGGAAGGATAATGATCTAAACAGATAAAGTAGCAGCATCCAAAGAAATCCTTATGCATGTGTTATAGTGTGAATCAACAAATTCTAATTTTAAACATTGAGAGACCTAATTCTATACATGTGTTATGCATATGTTTCTGCAACATTGGCATATCCACATTGCAGAATTGACATCTAGATACCGATGCCTTATACAGCAATGAAACTTTAAAGAATTAACCACAATGCACTTTACTGCATCAAACTTCTCCAAGCAAATCACCATATTCAACCAATGTAAATGAAACCTTCATGCAGAAACCATTCACGGAGAAAATATTCTGATAGTAACTTGTTAATGGAAATCACAAATCTACATGCACAACTAAAACCGACAGCTACTTAATTTTCCATATGCTACACTAGAAGTTAGCATGTAAATATATTGAACAGCCCAGCAGTATCTGCTGCACATGCCCAGTTTGGAGAAAGGCCGGATGTATCTTTGGGTCCATATGGAATTTGAATAATGTGGATGAGGTTATCATGCCTTACTACTACGAAATCTTTTAAATTGCTGCATATCTATCCATAAAAATCACTTGTGTGATCAACATAAAAAACACATAGACAAGGCATTTGGTGTATTTTCTCTCAATGCCCTTAGCATAATATGATAATTTAATTGGTAGCATTTGAGATCTATATCCTTCCAGCAGCACAACCTCAAAACCCATAAAACCTGGCCGAGTTATTCCAACTGAACAGGAAAAGAAATATGAAACAAAAAAGTTCTTAGTGCATAATATGGGTACGTCAAAAGAATGAGGTCTCCAAAGAGTGAAAGTTTTGGAGGATATATCAACTTGCATCCAAAATCATGCCATATTATAATTAACTAAAAATGACTAAAATATGATCTAGTTCAAATTAAATATCCAAAATAACCCATCAACTTATTGTGTGTGAAGATGACCCATAAGGTTCACCATCTCGATATCGGACACCCTACCAATGAAATCCTACTATAGTGTTGGTATACGGTACGGTACGATATGCCTGTGTCGGTTGGGATGGTTCGGCATACCAATATGGTATGGTATGCCCCATACCATCCGATATGGGGCGATACAGCAAATGCTGCCCACATCCATGTATCCAAAGAAGAGTTGCAGACATGTCACTATGTAAAACACAAGAAGAGGTTGCTATCATCTAACCAGCTAATGTGAAAGACCCCCTCATATTTGAAAGGTCTTAAGTTATGAACCATTAACAAGATGATACAAGATTTGCAAACAAAATAGCAGGCTGTATTTACATATGTCAGTCTATGAGTTCCAAGGGTACTTACTTAAAAAGACTGACCCTTTTACTGTTTTTGCTGACATTTGAAGTATTTGTCTTAATAAATTCCACAGATTGTGTAATAGTATATACTGAAATTCCTAAGTATTCCTCCAAAAAAAATTGAAAAAAAAAAATCCATTTTGTATGTATTCCTAGTTTCCTACAATTAGAAAGTTAATCAACAGACACAGCAATGCGTAAAGCTTCATACAAAAGCACAATGATGATTATCGCTCTGATAGATGTTAGGATGTTGAGTAAACATTTAAGCAAGAACGCCTGAACCAGATTGCTCTGGTAGGCCTTTAGTTAAATTAAGATTATCTAGAAAAGCATCAAGCATTCAAAAGCAAGTTGCCATGTGAGAATACATGTGGAATTTGTCAGTGTAATTGAAACTTCTAAACAAAAATCATATTCCTGATAGATAAGAAAACTCAAGGAAAAATTGAAATTTTGCAGAGTACATAATTATCCATTTGCTCAAGAAGTAACCACATATAATGAGTTTTCACATAAAGAAACCTTTTCCACTGGAGTCAACTCAGAGGGAAGATTCTGAGCCACTACTCGCATGAGTACATCCTTTGAGCTGCAGAATATTGCAATGAATCAGATTAGTTACTATTTAACAAGAATGGCAATCAAAAGGCTTCTTTACTGGCAAGTTTACAAGCAAATGAGCTTCCAAAACACAATTGACTCAAAGCAAAACAAACATACGTTAGAATCCCTTGAGTTTTGCTTCCAGTCACAATGATCACTGAATTAACTCGAAGTTCACGCATCTTTTTGGAGGCAACATACACAGGATCTGAAGGAGATACCACTGCAACTCTGCAAATAGAGGTAGTTACAAAACTGAGAACACTGACTTGTATTATTTTTCTAAATTATAGTATTAGAAGCATCACCAAAAAGCAAGAAACTGGCACATAGATCTTGACCATACTTATTGTTTTCTGTGATGATGGTTGATAGAGAAGGCTTAAACATCTGTTCTCGAAGCGTCTCTATGAAAGCATAAGGAGCTGCAGCCAGGAACAATACTTAACATAAGTAATCTGAACAGGACACCAACCAATTATATTAACAAATATTAACTGAAACAAGAATAGGAGTAGTTTTTGCCGCTCAAAACTATAAGGCTTTTACATACATATTTAGTATGATCTTAGGAGCATCCAGAATCTAAGGAGAACATGTAGCTAATGGTTCTATTTTGGATCATATTTTAGAGATAATGTTATTCCTTAAGCCATATAACTATTATGTAAGGCATTCTATTTTTGCTTAAATGATTGCTTAGTTCTTGTAATTCAGTTTGCCATGTCAACAAAGCAAAAGTAACTTGTAGTTGGAATTAACATGTTCTTGACAATTCAGGTTCCTGTCTTGTTTCTAAATACACGCAATCATTTTCACTTGTTTCGAAATACATGGTTCCATGTAAGTTTAGAGCCTAAAATATCAACAAAGATCCAATCCAATGATCCAGAAAGAAGTGATAATACAAAAGTGACTGAATAAGTAATGACCTGGAAAATTGCTTCCCCATTGACGTTCAACCCCTTCCACAGCAGCTGCTATGGCACTGCCTTTCTCTGCAGCCCTTTCCATTCTCGATATAGCATCATACAGGCACTTTGTAACGTCCAGCATGGCAATAACTTCACCATTGTCTACAACAGGAAGGTGTCTAAATTTGCCTGACAAGGATAAAGTAACTCATAATGGAAAACCTTGTGTAGTAACAGAAGAAAATGAGCATGCATTAATACAAGACATAAGCCTGTCATTAAAAACTTAATGATTTGTTGATATTTGTAAAAAGAGGGGAAAAACATAAAGAGATGTAAGTAACACCACAAAATAATGTTAGCATATCACCTGATAAACATGCATATCACATAAAATTGATGACATGACAATTGAAGATATACTTTGACTGCAAATTTTCTAGCAAATTTAAACCTTCTACCTTTTTTTTCAGAATATAGAGAAGCATAAGATATAATTTTCTTTTAGTAAGGTAGAAAATTTTTTTACATATTTATATGATGTTTAACAAACAGAGGCAGAGAAAGACCTTAGATGTTAAGGGGTCAAATGAAAAGCAAAGAAGAACTCAGAGATGAACCAGACCACCCTGCCTTTATGCAAAGAATTCTTTCCAAGTTCTACAGCCCTATTTGGACAGTAAACAAGACATTTATATCCTTAGTAACTTCAAAAATTTCATAAGGTTTATTATGCATGTAGTTACATGCAGAGTTAGATACATCATTCAAGAAATTTCTCTCTGGTTATTAGGTTTATTACTCTCAGGTTTTCTTCCTACTTCTAGGAAATGGTTTTAGTCAACTTAAGTGAAAAGGAAAAACTAAAGATACTTCGGTCATGTCTAACAATGCACTCTCTGACTCTCATAGTGCACGTATTCATCGTGCTTGCCAATATTGAAGACCATCATGCTTAACCTTATTAGACTATTATCTACAAAGTCTTCGATGTCTTGCATCATTTACCAGGATTTTCCATCTGCCTAATCAGTTTGACTGCCTAAACTAGAACTCCTTGCCAAATTCCTTCCAAGCTCACAAATACATAAGGACCACTGTAACTAATATAAAAAGTGGCTAAGGTTGGTTGCTAGAAAGGTAACTGTCATAACAAGTTCTCATGCAAAAAATAAGCATTATCACTGGTTGGATGAAGCTTACCAAGACGTAGATGAAAACATGTTCTCTCTGAACAACGAAAAAAGTTCACATCATGGCACCATCCACCCAATTTGAGAGTCAATTCTCTTCTAAGCAAACATGCTCCAGCTGTTATTCCGTTCCTACAAAATCCTAATTAAGGGTCTACCATATTCCTACATGGAATGACCTAGATACCATAAACTTTATTTTCTTGTCTAGTAAATGAAACAAGCAAACAGTTCTTTCTTGAAATCCACATTTCCTCTCATGAGGTGAGTGCCCGTTACTATTAACATAAAGTATCAGAAATTGCGTTCCTGGTTCTCTACAAAGATGGCTCTACCAGCATCTATCTATGTGGGCTTCTGCAATCTCGCTTGGTAACATAATCCACAGCAATACTAATAGCAGAAACAAGAACGTAACCTCTTCTTTTTTCCCGAAAAAGAGTGCATCAAAAAAATTCTTGAGCAAACTAACCTTGGACCATCTTCTGCAATGCCTCAATAGCCAGAGTATCCGCCATGACAAACACAGGATTCCTAGTCATAATATTTGAAACAATTGTCTCTTCTGGCTTCAAACCCTCCGCTATAACCCTCGTTGATATATCCTGTCCACCCAAAGACCAGAAAGCCCCACGAAATTAGTCATTCTTGAACGAAGGCGAGCACAAAACCCATTAAAAGATCAAACTTTATCCCAAAAAAAAAGATCATTAAAACAACCTTATCCGTAACAATCCCGGACAGAAGCCCATTAGCATCCGTTAGCAGAACAGAATCCACCCTCCGGGCAGCCATCCTCCGGCACGCATCCGAGACGGTCGTCCACTCGGGAATGGTCAGAGCTTTCGACAGCCTCAGCTTCCTCACCGTCCTCTCCCCACTGCTCCACCTCCAAAAACCAATCAAAACCCAAACTTCATCACAGAAAGAGTCACAATCAAGAAGAAAAGAGTCGACTTTCTTACGAGGCTTGCTTCGGAGGCGTCGGCTTGGCGGGGTTCCCGTTCGCCTTGACGGCGCCGGCGCCGCCTCCGTTCTCCAAGTTAGAGGTCCTCCTGGCAGCCGACGGCCCTCGCCGTGCGGTCAGGTGGCTCGTCCGCGGAGGAGGGACGGCGCTGGTGTTCATCCTGGAGCTCGGATTAGGGTTTCCGAAGTGGCGGGGAGCGGATTGGAAACCCTGGACTTTGAAGCGGAGGCTCGGGACGAGAAGGGGCTGAGGGTTTTCTTCTCTTCTCTCGGTCTCCGCCTTCCGCCTTCAGCTTTTTCCCACCCGAATCCTAGCCGTTTGGATTTCAAATGGTCGCATCGGCAATTACTAGTTGTAAACCACGTAGATATTCGATTGAAGGTGGCGTGGAAATTGCTCCATGTGGCAGTTTTGTTAAAGAAAGTGACAAAGATTTTGTAAGCTTTGGAATCACAAACGTAGGCCCGGCAAGGAGGCACAAGGGATTGCCTCGTTAGAGAAACAAAAAGAAAGTGGGGACAAGGATGGGTGGACAAAGACCAGCCACAAAGTTATGCCTTCAGGATAACGGTTCCTTTTGTGGGTGCACGTGGTTCAAGTGTTTTGTGGTGCATGGTGCCTTAGCCAAATGCTAAGAGACCCGAATCTATTACCAAACCGTTTTCCTGCACTGTTTAGTTTGCCGTGGTGGAGGGGAATGGTGCTCCATATTTGGGATCCATAGCATTACTTGGAGCAAGCATATTGCCATGTATATCGTGTTACAATAAAATAGTGTCGGGTTGATTTAAGGGATCGAGTTTATTGTGCATTTTAAGACCTTGCGATTGTAATAGTAGCTACCTAAAGTCATCTAGCTTTAAAGTTACAAGCTAAACTTGCCAACTCCAATAATTTTTAGAAAAAAAAGAGAAAATTTGTTTGTAGCTTTTGAGGATACAATTCAAATCTAGAATCATTGGGTTTTAAAACAAAAAAAAGATGATGAACCCTAGTCCAACTCGTAGCTAATTTATCAATTTATATCTATATATACTATATCAAACAAAAATGCTTGCGTCAAGCCATCCGGGCCTCATCTCAAAGCCTAAGGTCATCCCCAATTTTAATTATTTTACTTATTATTTGCTTTCTTGATTCTATATTTTATCAAAGTGATAGTGCTTCTCCATGGCCAGAGTAATAGTTTGAAACCTGCAAGTTTTTAACTTATTTAATAATAAAATCTTAAAGCATGCTTTCATATGCAAGCTTGGAGTCTATTAGATAACAATCCTAGTTGTTGATGGCTACAGTCTGATGCATTTAATATGCCAATAATAGTTTACAGGAAATTAGACAATCTATGGTGTACCAATCAGAAGATACTACCTCATTGAGTCACCTATGCATGACAAATCACATGAAATAGCCAAACATGTTGCCTCTCATGTGCACAACACATGTCAAGAGAGATGCATGTTATGTGGGCTTTAATTAAGATTAAATGAAACAAGTACGTATTCACAAAGACATAAAAACAAGTGTTTATATACCTTTTATAACTTCCCAGAAGAAAGAATCAAAGGCAAAATCAAGGGAAACAACCGTGACCCTTGCCCCCATATGGACTTCTATATTCTTTCATTGAGTTCTATTAGAGATAAATTCTGCTCCTATCGAAGTCCAATCTAATGCTTAGCCTAATGCAATCGGTAATCATGAAAGAGCTTCGATCGAAAATTTTTCTCTAATGGTTGAACCTATCTCGGACTCACTCCAGTGATCGAACCCCAGCCGAACTTCTTTAAGCACCCGAATTTCCTCCAGCGGCCGAACTTTTATCAAACTCCTCCTTCAATCGAATTTCTCCATGAGTCAAACTCCTTCCAGATTACTCTAATAGTCAAATTTTTCTAGAAACCGAACTCCTTTCAAACTTCTCCAGCAGTCGGATTTCTTCTGGAGTCGAACTCCTTCTGGATTTTTTCGGCAGTCGAATTTCTTCAGGAGACAAACTCCTTCCGGATTCCTCCAGCAATCGAATTTCTCCATGAGTCGAACTTCTTTCGAACTCTTCCAGTAGTCAGATTTCTTTAGGAGCCGAACTCCTTCTGGATTACTCCAGCAGTCGAATTTTTTCAGAAGTCAAACTCCTTCCGAACTCCTCCAACAGTCGAATTTTTTTAGGAGCCGAACTTCTTCTAAATCTTTTCTTCAGACGGATTCCTACAAGTGATCCCACTACTGAACGGTTATAATTATCATTTATCAGGATAGTTATGATGGTCATTTATCAGAACGATTACGATTGACATTAATCAGGATGGTTACGACTGCCATTTATTAGTCTGCTACAGGCAACCCCACTACCGGACAGTTACAACAAGCTCTGTCTATAAAAAGGGATCCTCTAGATACGTTTTCTCTAAGCTCTCTTTTTCTTCCCAAAACTCTGTCGAACTCTTTCCTAAGCATTCCATTTCTGTTGGCCAGAAGAGCTGACTTGATCATCAGAGGATCCTATCAGAGCCACCACCACCGACTCCGGATGAAACTTTATTTTGTAGGTCATCAACGACGACCTCATCTTCCTCAACTCTAGCTTGATCCAGCGTCAACCAAATTCTGCACCAACATAATTGGCGCTAGAGGAAGGGCCCTCTATTCTTGAGGTTTTCTTGATCTTAAAGAAGTGCTCAACAGCAATCTCTCTTCTTTCTCTCTAGAGTTCTTTCCAGAAAAAATGCCTCCTAGGAAAGCTTCGACCTGATGATCAACAACCTCTGCAATCAGATCCCATTCAGATACATTCGTTCTCGCTCTAGCTCCAGTAACTCAAGCTCCACCTGCAGCCATGGTGGATGCAGGGCAATTCAACTTGCTGGTCCAATAAGTCTGTGGTCTCATGGAGGCGGTGCAGGCCATACATCGGTAGGTTCCGACGTAATTCAGCTGGAGCAAACTTTTTTGGAGCCGCATGATCCAGTCGAAGAATGATTGATTCGGATTAGCCGACCGATGACCTCCGAAAAGAAGAAACAAAGGGTGGAGAGCCATTGCTCGAATCATGATTCGACCCCAAGGTCAGCTTTGCCCCCATCTTACCAGAAAACTCTGAAGATCAACGATCATGAAAATCTCCTCAATCAGAGACTCCAAAAAATGAGCCAATGGATCGAAGAGCTCCATTATACTCCCTCCACACACCATAATAATATTTGCACTGACCCACCTTTTTCTCAGAGGATTATGCAAAAGTCCGTTCCGTCGAACTTTAAACTTTTTTCAATTTGAAAGCTACGACGAAACCTCTGATCCAGTCGATTATCTTGAGGCCTTCTGGATTATGATGCTACTCCATGGCGCACCAGACGCCATCTTATGTCGAGCTTTTTCGTCCACCTTAAAGAGAGCAGCAAGAAACTGATACTTGATATTGAAGCTAGGTACGATCTTCTCATTTGATTAAATGAGCCATCAGTTTGTGGCTCACTTCGACAGTAGCCGACATCCATATCGAGGTTTGGATTTCTTGATGCATATCAAGCAGAAGGAGGAAGAATCTATCCGAACTTATGTCATCCGATTTAATGCTACTGCATTGAAGGTCCAAAATCTGGATCAGTCTATTGCAATGGCCGCACTCAAGGACAGCCTTCAGAAAAATGATTTGTTGTTCTTCTTGGAAAAAAAGTATCCCAAAGATTTTGTCGATCTACTAGCTTGAGCTGAAGGATATGCTCGAGCAGAAAAAATCTTCAAATTGAAGGATGAGAAAGCTACAAGAGAGGACAAATGGATGAATTTAATAAACCCATAGTTAATAGTGGGCCGAATAAAGTTTGGTCGCACTCACGAACTCCCTCAGAGCGCAAGCAAATCCAAACTCCTCCTCGAGCTCGTTGTCAAAGAAGCTCCGATAGAAGAGCACGATGAAGTTCTCCCCTCAGAAGATTTCACAACTAAGCCTCCCTCAATGCTCCAAAAATGCAAGTATTGATGGAGATCAAGGAGCAACAGCCGAAGTTAGAAAGGATGCGCACTCACCCCGACAAGCGCAATCCTAACAAATATTGTCTCTACTATCGTGACTACGGTCATGATACTGAAGAATGCATTCAACTTCAAGATGAGATTGAGGAGCTCATTAGGAGGGGTCGGCTAGGTCGATTTCTCAAATATCGATCTGAAATAAGAGAAGATCGATTGAGGGCACTACTGTAGTTTGAACCACTAAGGAGGAAGGAACAATAAGAAGATCGACCGTCTTTTGGCATCATCAACACTATCTCTAAGGAACTTCGACAAAAAGAGGCCAGCGGATCTGGGGGATCAATGAAAAGGTGGAGGATTGAAGAACCCATAACTTTCATCGAGGAAGATACACGGAGAGTACAATTCTCGCATAATGATGCGGTTGTAATCTCTTTAAATATAGCAGACTATGATGTACGTCGCATCCTAGTTGATAATGAAAGTTTGGCTGACGTCTTGTTTTATGATACTTTCTCCAAAATATCAAAATCTAATAGTCAGTATGGATCAATAAACTTTCTCCTAGTAGGCTTCGCTGGCGCTGCAGTATCAATTGAAGATGTAATGACTCAAGCTGTGACTGTCAGGCAATATCCAAAATAATCTAGAGCGTAGGTGGATTTTTTAGTAGTAAAGGTTTCCTCCACTTACAACACAATTCTCGATCGACCTGGTTTAAATGCACTTCGAGCAGTTGTGTCCACTTATTATTTGAAGATGAAGTTTTCGATAAATTATGGGATTGGAGAGGTCAGAGGAGATCAAGCTCTGGCAAGACACTGCTACTCAATTATTCTACGAAAGAAAGAACAGTCCGACCCTTATCCTATTGACGGGCTAGATGTCCGTGATGACTTTGCCGAAGAACGGGATGAGCTCTTAGAAGATCTTGTGACCATTCCCTTGAATGATGAAAATGCGGAGCATATGGTGCAAATTGACTCCAATCTAGAAGATGAAGTTCGAGAGTAGCTCATCGCCTTCTTACGGAGGAATGCCGACGTCTTCGTCTGGATTTCGACAGATATGCCTGGGATCGATGCTGAGGTTATGGAATATCGACTGGCCATTGATCCCAAATATCAATCAGTGAAAGAAAGAGTTCAAGGCCATGCACCAGAAAGATAGAAGGTAATAGCAGAAGAAGTCGACAAGCTTCTCAATGCCGGATTTATCCGAGAAGTCAACTATCCAACTTGGATTTTTAATATGGTTCTGGTCAAGAAAGCCAATGATAAGTGGAGGATGTGCATCGACTTTAAGAAGCTAAATAAGATCTATCCAAAGGACAGCTATCCTTTGCTTAGAATCGATTAACTGGTGGACGCGACTTCAGACTACGAGCTTCTAACCTTTATAAATGCCTTCTCTAGCTACAATCAAATTTGGATGGCACCGAAGGATGAGGAGAAGACTGCTTTTATTACTAACCATGGTCTTTACTGCTACAGGATCATGCCATTCGGGCTTAAAAATGCAGATGCGACTTATCAGCGCTTGGTCAATAAAATCTTCAAGAAGTAGATCGGCTGCAATATGGAGATTTACGTCGATGACATGTTGTCAAAAGTCAAAAGACTGTCAATCATATCGTTGACCTTGAAGAGGCTTTCGATGTGCTTAAAAAATATAAGATGAAGTTGAACCTAACTAAGTGCGTCTTTGGGATAGCCTCAAAAAAAAATTGAAATTCATGGTCTCGAGATGAGGGATCGAGACCAACCTAGAGAAAATTTGAGCTATCCAAAAGATGACCGCTCCGAAGTCTATTAAGAAAGTTCAGTGCCTGACCGAAAAGATGGCATCTTTGAATCATTTTGTCTCTAGATCGATCGAACGCTACATGCCCTTTTTCTAAATTCTCAAGAAGTCGAAAGATTTTTGCTGGACTCAAGAATGCCAAAAGACGTTCGACGAGCTCAAGAACTACCTCAATTCGCCCTCTCTATTAGTCAAATCCGAATCTAGAGAGGAGCTACTTCTTTACCTCGTGGTCTTTCCTGTGGTGCTGGCCACGGTCTTTCCTATAGCGCTGGCGATGGTCCTGATTAAAAAAGAGATGAAAGTATAGCAACTAATCTACTACATAAGTCAGATTCTAAGAGATGCCGAGACTAGATATACAAAGTTGAAAAAATTGACTTATGCTCTTCTGATTGCAGCAAGAAGACTTCGATCTTACTTCCAAGGACATGCTATAACGCTTCTTACTAATCAGCCGATCGGAGCAATCCTTCATCAAATGGATGCTTTCGAAAGAATTGCAAAATGGGCCATTGAATTAACAGAGTTCGACATCAACTACTGACCTCAGCCAGCAATCAAGGCTCAAGCACTCGAACCTCTCCGAAGAAAGTGCCAACCTTTCTGAAGATTTTTGGGCCCTTTACGTGGATGGTTTATCCAACTCCATTGAAGCAGATGCAGGGGTCAGTTTTAGTCAACCCTGAGGGAGTCATCGTCAAGTACGCACTACGCTTCGAATTTTCTATAACTAATAATGAGGTCAAATATGAAGCATTGATTGTCAGATTAAAAATAGCAAAGAAATTAAAAGTAGATCAGCTTCAAGTCTATAGCGATTTTTAATTAGTGGTCGGCCAAGTTAGTGGCAACTATGAAGTACGAAAAAAAAGTATGATGAAATACCTTGAGAAAGTAAAGGATTTGACTCCAACCTTCGGTAGTTTTGGCATTCGATAGATTCCGAGGATAGAAAATACGAAAGCCGACCTCCTCTCTAAATTAGCAACTTCAGCCCCAGTCGAACTATCCAATGAAGTATTTTTTGAAACTCTAAATACCCAAGCTTAGAGAAATCGCAGCTCACTATGCAGACAGAGCTTGAGCTGAGCTGGATTGACCCTCAAAGAGGGAGTTCTTCCTTATGATCCAAAAGAAGCTCGAAAACTCAGAAATCAAGCCTCACGGTACGTTTTGTATGAGGGCAAGTTGTATAAAAGATCGTATTCGCTACCACTATTAAGATGTCTTCGACCTTTAGAGGTCGACTTTGCATTATGAAAAGTGTACGAGAAAATTTATAGAAGTCATATAAGAGCCAGATCTCTATCACAAAAACTACTTTGGCAAGGATACTATTGGCTGACTTTGTATTATGATTCTATGAAATACGTCAAGAAATGTGACCGTCTCAGAGAAATGCAAACATACAAAGACAACCAGCCTCCGAGCTTACTCCACTAAGTGCACCTTGATCATTTGCGTCGTGAGAAATGGATATACTTGATCTTTTTCCAACGACATCCGGATAATGAAAGTTTCTTCTGATTGCAATCGACTATTTCACCAAATAGGTTGAAGCCAAACTAGTAGCAAAAATCACTGAGGCCAAGGTGCAGAACTTTATTTGAAAGTCAATCATCTATCGATTTGGTCTGTCCCGAACTCTCATAATAGATAATGGGCGATAGTTCGCTGAGATGAGGTTCGCTGATTTCTGTGAAGATCTAAACATCTTTCATTATTTCACGTCGGTAGCTCATCCATAGGCAAATGGAGAAGCTGAGGTGACCAACCAGATCCTGTTGTAAGGCATCAAGACAAGGCTCGATAGAGCGAAGGAGGCCTGGGTGGACGAACTTTACAACGTCCTCTGGGCATACCGAACTATTCAAAGGCTACCGATTGGGGAAACATCATTCACCTTAGCCTTTGGAATGGAGGCAGTCATCCCAATCGAGCTTAACCTCCCATCAGCGCGGGTCATGGCCTTCAGTGAGCAGCATAACTCACAAGATCTCAGAAGTAACCTCGATCTATTGAAAGAAAAAAGAGAGAAAGCTCAGGTTTGGATGGCGGCCTACAGGCAAAGGATGGTCCAATACTTTAACTCCAGAGTCAGAGGTAAAATATTCAAAGTGGAGGACTTAGTGCTTCGGCGAGCCGCCATCTCTCAGCCTCAGAGTCAGAAAAAGCTCGTTCCGAATTGGGAAGGTCCGTATGAAATAGAGGAGGTCATCCGGTTTGAAACTTATCGCTTGAAGGAGCTCGGAGGAACAACGCTCCCACGACTTTGGAATTCAAAAAATCTGAGAATGTACTACTAGTAATTTTTCTTTAATAAAACTTCTCCATTTTAATATTATGGTTTTCTAGTACAAAAATTATATGATGATAAGAAAAAAGCAATCAATAGTGGCCATATTAAGAATAGGAGGAGAACCTCATTTTAACATGATCAAGTCGAAGGCCTCATTTATTTTAAACAAAATGGAGGGAGAGGCCCGGACAACGATCCTTATGTATCCCTATAGTCCGTTAGAAATAGGAGGAGAACCTCATCCTAATTTGAGCAAAATCGAAGGCCTCATTCATTTTAGATGAGATGAGAGAGAGGCCTTTACAATGGCCCTTATGTGCCCCTACAGCCCATTAGGAATAGGAGAAGAATCTCGTCCTAACATTAGCAAAATCGAAGGCCTCGTTTATTTTAGATAAGATGGAGGAAGAGGCCCTGACAACAGCTCTTATGTGCCCCCACAGCCTATTAGGAATAGAAGAAAAATCTCATCCTAACGTGAGCAAAATCGAAGGCCTCATTCATTTTAGACGAGATGAGAGAAAAGGCTTCGATAACGGCTCCAGTATGTCCGACAACAATAGGAGATAAGATCTCCTTCAACCTCGGTTGGAGACAAGATCTCCTCCAAACTTTTCTTCAATGATAACCTTGGCTGGAGACAAGATCTTCCTCGAGCTTCAACTTCGACGTCAATCTCAACTGGAGATAAGGTCTCCCTCGAGCTTCAATCCCAACGGATGTAGAGTCCAAAAAGAAATTTCGACGATCGTCTTTTTTGTACTTTCTTCCTTCGAGTTTCAAACTCAAAAGTGAGGGGACTATTATTGAAGATAAATTTTGCTTCCGTCGAAGTCCAATATGATGCTTAGCCTAATACAACCGGTAATCATGGAAGAGCTTCAATTGAAAATTCTCCTTCAACGATTGAACCTATTTCGGACTCACTTCAGTGATCGAACCCCAGCCGAACTTCTTTAAGCATCCGGACTCCCTCTAGCGATCGAACTTTTATCAAACTCCTTCAGTCGGATTTCTTCAGGAGCCGAACTCCTTTCGGATTACTCCAGCAATCGAATTTCTCCAGAAGTCGAACTCCTTTCGGATTACTCCAGTAGTCAGATTTCTTCAGGAGCCAAACTCCTTCCGAACTCCTCCAGTAGTCAATTTTTTTCTGGAGCCAAACTCTTTATGAATTTTTCCAACAGTCGAATTTCTCCAGGAGCCGAACTTCTTTCGAATTCCTCCAGTTGTCGGATTTCTCCAGGAGCTAAACTTCTTTCGAACTCCTCCAGCATTTGAATTTCTTCAGGAGTCAAACTTCTTCAGTAGTCGAATTTCTTCAGAAGCCGAACTCCTTCCGGATTACTCCAGTAGTTGAATTTCTCCAGGAGCCAAACTTCTTCCAAACTTCTCCAGCAGTCGAATTTCTTCAGGAGTCGAACTTCTTTCAGACTTTTTCTTCAGATGGATTCCTACAGGCGATCTCACTACTGAATGGTTATAATTGTCATTTATTAGGACAGTTACGATGGTCAGTTATCAGGATGATTACGATTGACATTTATCAGAATGGTTACGACTGTCATTTATCAGGATGGTTACGATTGTCATTTATCAGTCTACTACAGGCAACCCTACTACCAGATAGTTACAACAAGCTCCATCTATAAAAAGAGATCCTCCAAATACGTTTTCTCTAAGCTCTCTTCTCCTTCCCAAAACTCTGCCGAACTTTTTTCTGAGCACTCTATTTTATTGGTCAGAAGAGTTGACTTGATCGTCGGAGGATCTTGCCGGAGCCACCACCACTGACTCCAGACGAAATTTTATTTTGCAGGTCATCGACGGCGACCTCGTCTTCCTCGACTCTAGCTTAATCCGGCGTCAACCAAATTCTATACCAATAAGTTCCATAATGACCGTGGCCTTTGACATCGTGGGAGCAACAACTTTAGCCATTACCCTAATGGAAAACATATAAAAATAAATTCATCATGTTTTATTGGTTATAGATCAAGCTAAAGAGGGAACAAAAAAATCGGGCATGAAGGTTATCAATCAATCTACATGACTTGCAAGAGCGCACTATTTGCACCTCCAATTCTATCACTTAATTCTTCTCTTTCGCCAACGAGTGCTTGATCAGATGGTGTCATTCCTTCCTAGGTAGGTAAGAGGATGAAAGTTCAATTTTGATTGAAACTAGTCCTAAAAGGAGAAGATGGATATAGGATTGAAAGCAGAGATTAGCTTGTTTTATTGTAAAAAAAAAAAATAGTAAAAAAAAAATAAAGCTCCTCACTCTTGATGGAAATATATTGGATGCATATAAAAATCTTATAATTGTTGATGGTATAAGTGGTAGAAAAAAATTTTATAATGATTGAAAAAAATTTCATACCTCACAAATCAAATTCAAGTTTTCCTTTGAATACAAAAAGGGATTTTTAACATGAGAGATGTTTTGAGTAGTACATGCGTGTAACAATAGCTTCCAATCAAAATCTTTATTAAATTTTATAGCCAATATAAAAGCTATTATTTACCTCAAAAAATATTTTTAAATATTAAAATAACTACTAACATAATAGATGTTATTATAGTATTATGATAGAAAATAACACACAAGAGGTAGAATGGGCTCCGCTCGATCGAATCCCGGTCCATATATATCCGGTTGGATCTCCAACTGTTCAATCAGCATGCATCTCCAAAAATAGATGCCTAAAAAGACGTGCCAGCTAAAAAAAAATAGATGCACATCTGCACTTGAAAAAAAAAAATAGGCCTGCTGAAAAAAAATGCCTACGTCTGAAAAAAAGAGAGACGTCTGTAGGTACCTTCATGCATCTTTTCTCTCTCTCACAGTTTTTTTTTTCGAGCAGGCTTTTTTTTTCTAATTTTTTTTCAGGCGCAGGCACACACCTATTTTTTTTAAGTAGGCACGTCTTTTTAGATATCTATTTTCGAAAATCCACACTGATCGAACTGTGGAAAATCCGATCGGATATGAATTAGGATCCGGTCAAGCATAGCCTAATCTACCTCATATAATAACTGAAAAAATCATTATATTATTTTTTATTTATTTTTTATGGATAAAATAATATATTTTTTGTATAGTATAATCTTATTCAGAGGGAATTTTGAGGGAAAACTTGAAATTTGATTAAAAAAGCTGATTTACTAAAAATACAAGTAAATATAACAGTCCTTATTTATGTTATAATGGCCGTTTATAATAGAAAAATAAAATAAAAAGAAAATAATAGCCATTACATTTTTTAGTATTATATACCTCAATAATGTTAAAAACCATTATAGTGGCCATTATAATGGGTATATCATCGTTATTTGATACCGCAAAAACTGCAATATCCATACGTCAATAAATTTCAGGTTTTATAACAGATCATATGCATTTATGGTAGTCTCATGTCCGTAAATGAATCTTACATGCTTATCCAGTGCCACGTGTCAGAAGAAATATACGGATTGACTTTATTTATGATTAAGAGGAGATTTCTGAGCTTCCTATTTAGAAACGTTCCTTTCTTATTCATGTGAATGACAACCATCACCATAACAGGTACTTTAAAATATGTTAGGTAACAAGAAAGGCTTTCAACAAAGCATACACCACCTCATCATCTGATTTTAAATTGATGCATCGAGTTAGCACAGAAGTAATAATGGATTATACAGAACTTATAACCGAGTTTTAAACATCAGCATCAGGTTCACAATTTGCTTATGAACTGTGCTGTTGCATCTATAAACACAAGAAGCTTTTTTATGGATTCAGACAAACCTTATTGAAATGCTCAGAACCTTCAGATGCAAAATATGGGCTCTTTGTCATGCTAGACCATCAGCTGGAATCCTCAAATCCCAGTTATAAAGTGCTGCACTTTCTTAACCAATTCACCATGCATGAGACGGTAGTTCCAGTTTGCTCTTTATCCAAATGTACATTCAACCGGTCATAAGAACTGAAATCTTTGAGGACAATGGTTCACATAAAATCTTTCTCAGCTTAAGGATATGCAATTTATAAGGATAAAGTGAAGGATGCCATTACGACCATGCAAGTACTCAAGAACAGCCAAACCTGGAACATCTCAAAACTTTTTAACGTGCGAACAAAATTTCTGATATAATAGTAATATATGTATCAGCCAGCCACATGTAAAAGATACACTGTTACTTTTAAATCTGTCAAATGTTAGTGGAATATTATCTGTCCTGTTCTTGATTTGATGGGGTGGATGCCATTTGTTGAGTGGGATGGCTTACATCTGCACCGCCAACAATTTTCTTTGCTGCCGTCTCTCTTTGTAGCATAGCCCGCTCATGCATGTATAGCCTTCAGCATCTCCTTCATTTGCTTTTCTTCTTTCTCAAGTTGCATGCTCATTATGATCTCTGCATTCTTATCGATTGGTTTGAAGTACTCCTCGAGTGCAGCTTCCTGCAGCAGAAGTTGGAAAGCATTAGTGCCGCAGCCATCAAATTGACAAAAGCAACCATCCCTCTAAAATGAGGTGTACTTTATAAATTCCCTCCAGAATGTCATTGCTTTTTGAGAGAGGGGTGACACACCAAACAGAACAAGATTCCAACCAAAATTCTTGCTTTCTCATGCTACCCATCCTAAATAAAGCTCTCACGGCCATCATTCACCATTATGGTTGAAAGAACACTGAAGAGGCTAAATTTATGATTTTAATTTCTTAGATCAACCTTGCTTGCTACGAGAGGGTTCACTTGTCCATTTGTTGGAGACCCCCTAGAAGGTGCTTAAGCTTATGGCGTGATGTGGTTTCTGGAATCGCATCTTCTTCCAAATTGGAAATGGGAGACACTTTATTCTAGAAAGAACTTTGGATTTGTGATGCCCCTCTCAAGATTATCTTCCCCAAGCTATGCTCACACAATCGCAAGAACGGTTTGGTTGCCCATTTCTACAATCATAGAACTCAAACATGGACCATCAAGCCACCACCAAACACCACTAGCCCCACCATGGCTCAATACACAGACCTACATTGTCTCCTATCCAGGATTTCTCTTAATCCATCTAAGGATCGCTTTGTTTGGAGAGTTGCTAATGATGGTGAGTTCTCCTCTTCATCACTCTATAAATTCATGAACCTTAGAGGAGTAACTTGCAGATTCGCATCTACGCTCTGGAGTCTTTGTATACCACAAAAGATCAAATTTTTTCTTTGGCTTGCTTGGCGAGAAAACCTCAACACAAGAGAGGCTCTTCGAAACAAACCTGGCAGCTACCTTGGACCTTGTGTGAATTGTGGACAGGCACCGGAAACAATCGACCATAAGTTCTCAACTTGTCAAATCTTCGGTACAATTTGGAAGCATCTTTATTCTCAGCTCAATGTTCTACATCCATAGTCAACCTTTCATTATCTCTACACTGATTGGATTGAGTGGAACTTTCCTGGGAAAAAATGGCGGATCATTCTCACGCTGTTGGCAAGCATAGCATGATCCTGTTGGAAGGAAAGGAATGCTAGACTGTTGCTTAACAAACACAAATCCATTTCCTCGATTTCAACTAAAGGAATCCTGTCCTTTCAAGAATGGTCCGTGCTCTGCAACTCTGCTGAAACGGCTGAGTTTGTTAAGGTCTAGGAAAAAATCAGAAGATACCGATCCCAGCTTCAGTTACTTGACTCTGAATCCTGACATTAGATGATTCTGGGACTTCTCTTGGAAAATGCTGTGAGATCTGCTTAGCTTCATGGCCTCAACGTTTACAACTCTCTGCAACTTCATCTCCTTGTAGCACTTTTGGTTTCTCCATCTACTGATGTATCACATGCTGTTTCACTTGTTTTTCCTCGCTTTTTTCTGAAAACTCTACAGCCTGTACCTGTTTTTCTCTAATAAAGTTGGGTGGCTCTATTGAGCATCCCCCACTTACGCTCAAAAAAAAAAAAAGAAGGTAAGAGTTAATCTTAGGCAAAAGGTGCTTGGGTTGCTCACTGTACAAGCTAACATTATAAATCTAAACCAGAAGCTTGTTTGCTTTGTTACCAGAAAGGATTATATAATACACGGGGACAGAAAGAAGCTTGACCAGAAACATGTCTTTCAATCATGAAGCTATGTCCAATCATTGTCTTATCTGAAAGTTATTCTTCAATGGTTTCAAGAACCAACACATGGATGCTTTACCACTATTCACTGGCACAACATCATGCTGTTGTTTTTCTACATCTTGCATTTTTTTTTTTTTTTTTGCCTCCTTTTCTTGTGATTCCCCTTTTCAGTTAGACTAAGTATTCCATAACCAATGAATACATGGACATGCTCAATTTTCAATCAATTCAAAAACCAGGGAAGAAGTACATGACTGAGTGCTTATAATTATAGATATTTGGAATTTTGGATGATATCAGTTATCTATGCCTAACAACCACCATAATTAAGTAAAATTATGAGTGCTTATAATCCATCGAATCAGCTCAAAAGATTTATGTAAAATTATGCAAATAATTAAGCATGATAGCGACGATCGCTACGAAAAAGTTCTTTCTTCTTCTTGACTCAAATAAGGAACTTGGCCTGCTGCATACTGAGTACTTTTGATATACTTGGTTAGTGAAAGTGATTTTATATTTATGTTTTATTGTTACTTTATTGTTATGGACTCTTTATATCTCATGCACTTTTAAAATACATTATTGACATGATAAATTAATGATATATTTATTTTAATTCATTTGTTTATGTGTACATATTTATTTTAGTATACTTAGAGATATCTCTTGTTTATGTACCTGTTATATAAAATATGAGATCAGATATCGAGTCTCAGATATATTGTGCTGTCTCGTCATTGATAACATGTTGAGTATGTGAGACAGAATGGCTTATTATTGAAGCCATTAGAATTTTTCTTACTTATTTTGTACCTAAGCATTTTAAAGAAAAATTGGAGAACTGACAATAAAAATAGCATATGTTTGGATCACTTTTGGATCCTATTTTCTTGCTACACTACCACACCAAAACTCATGTCGATAGTATTAGTTATGTTTGTAACCATAGATAGATCTTGTGTCAAATAAAGCATATAATGACTCCCATGATTCAGTATGATTAATACTATTGGATTGAGTTAATTCTGAGGTATTGTCTATGGATCATATATTTTTCAAAATTATGGCTACGTACTATATTTTTTGTTATTCAGCCTGAGAGTCATTTTTAAAAGTAAAATATTTTCAAAATTCTCTTAATTAATATTATTCAAGTAGGAGAATGTGAGAATTTTTTTAATTATAAGCTATCATTAATTAATTATTTTATTTATTTTATTAAAAATAAGTTGATTATATGATTCGGATTGATAGACATGCATGTAAGCCCAATATTGTTTGTGATCTTTTTATTTTGAACTATGTACACCTTATTTTGAGTTGGTGTGGTTAGGGCGGCTCAATGTAGGCTTTCGCCTGACATGAGCCTATGATCGATGGACCTGTTAGAATTTTATTTCATATGATTAGGTCTCCTCTCTACTTTCTACAAATACTGTGAGACTAGTTCTCTAGCTTGTTCCATCGAATAGCCACCTGTTGTGAGAAAGCTGGTAGAGAAGGATCTAGTTCTCGATGTTCGTTTGAGTATCTGCTGCTGTTATTCTTTGTAAATTAATGACGAACACAAGCACATATCTATGTTTTATATTCTTATCTTCTGTATAGATTCAGGAGAATCATGATATGACTTAATACTTAAAAATAGAGGCTTTAGTGACTATGAAAGTTTGGAGTGGATAAGAATTAGGGAATTAGGGATAGGAGGAAGAAGAGCTTTGGACTATGAGATTGATATAGTGCTAAACAAAGCTGGCTTAAGTTTTTGTGATCTAATCTTAATAAGGATCAGGGGTTTGGCTTACCAGTTCTTGTTCTCCACCATAAAAAGAGAAGTGGGGCTATGACATCGAGAAAGGGTTCTGGGTGGAGGGCGTGACTCATGATGTGATCACCTAATTTTTTTAAAGACTGGCTGCACGAATTTTAAAACAACCAAAAGAAAATAAAAAAGAAGAAAGAAAGAAAGGAAAAACGGTGAAGAAGACTTTCGTTAGGAGGCTTCTTCCATCCGAATTCTTGAAGAAGAAAATCAAATTTGGAAAGAATTTGGCCTCCCCTCCATCCTATAAATTAGATCCCCTTCCTCTTAAGAGATCTCATACGACAAGCCGGCCCTTGTCTCTTCTTCTTCCTCTCCCTTTCTTTCGATTGAAGCCGCGGCCCCCTCATTCATGCTTATCAAAAATCGAAGAAGAGAAGCCATCGGAGCCAAGGTAAGGTCCTAATTCTTCTTCCTCTTCTTCTTTCCCTTCTTTCCCTTGGCCTTGGGCATCGCCATCGATCACCGATTTGGTTGAAAAACTTTGGAAGGAAGATCCTCTATTTTTTCCTTCTTTTTCTTGATTTTTTTTCATCCGGACATCGCCACCAGCTATCCCTTGCTCTGCCGCCGTTGGCCGCCCACTACCATGGCCTGCCACCGGTCTTTCAACCTCTAGCCATCACGACCAACAGCTCCCACCCTCCCCTATTTGGCCAAGAGAGAAGAAGAAAAGAAAAGAAAGAAGAAGAAGAAAAGAAAAGAAAAAGAAAAAGGAAAAGAAAAGAAAAAAATAAATTTTCTTTCTCCTTCTCTCTCTAGAATCTTTCTCTCTCTATCTAATTCATAAATCCTAGATTAAATCTAAGATGAAATCATGATGACTGAAGATTGCTCTGAAATCCATACAGTAGGTCGGATCCCAGTCTGACTTTTGCTAGAAATTTATAACTTTTTGATCATAAATGATTTCTATTGAATCATCATGATTTGATCCCTAATGATCCTGATCATAATTGTCTTTTTTATCAGATACAAAGATTCTCTCTTTATTTTCTCTCTCTTGATTGACTTTCTCTCTCTAAGAAGACCTATGAATCCTATACCAAGTCATGTCTTCATCTTCTAAGAATTCATATTAACTCTAATAAGATGATCCAAAGCCATTTTGAAATCCATGTCATATGTTAACCCCACTTTGGCTATGTCAAGTATCTTAGAAATCCATTATTAATAAATTCTATTGATCGATCTTGACTTTGATTCAATATATATTTCATAATTTTTTAATTGAGTCGCTTAAATCTGACCCTCAATTTAAAGACCCTAAATTACCCTAATGATCGAACAGTTCGGTACATCCAGCCAACAGTCCTCTTTTCTTATGTTTTAATTATATTGAATTCATCAAATAGAAAAATGATCATATTTTTGACATTTTAAATAGGATCATCAATGAAGTCTAAAGATCTAGGACAATCAAGGTAAGTGAAATCTTATGTTCTTTACTTATTTTAAATTATCATATCTTTTTATATATATAAACTATTATTATAAATTCATATTTTTCATAAAATAAGGATCAGCATATGAGATATGAAAAAATATGTTTTACTATAATCATTGATTTCATGAATATGTTTTATGAAAATGACATATTTTATGATGCATGAATTTTATCTAAGTATATATATGTTTTAAGAAAAAAAATAAGAATTTAAAAAGCTCTCAGATAGCTATGAACAAATTCTTATAGAAAAGTCGACATCTGGAGCTAGCATCCATAAGAAACATGGTCCCGCCAAGGGGTTCCAAGTTAGCACAAAAAATAAGAATTCTATCGATTAAAAAATATGATCCTATCATGGGTATAATAGTAATCTTAGCACGAATATCTGTGAGCAAGATTTTAAAATATGATATGAATATATGATCAAGAATGATTTATAAATTATATTTATGAAATTTCATGATTTATGCATGCATAATTGATATATGACTTATTTTATATTATGCTCTATGAAATATTTTATTTGTAATATATGTTATTTTCTAAATGATGCATTATCATGGAAGAACTTATGCTTGATCCAGTAAAGAAATATAGGTTTTACTTACTGAGCTAGTGTAGCTCATATTCTTTTTATTTTTCTTTTTCTTTTATAGAAGATTAAAATTAAGAACGATGAAGGGTCTAGGCTTGGAGATCTGCATGGTAAGCTTAGAAATTTTGTAACTGAACTTAATCTGATCATGAACTTATAGTTGTCTATTTATAAATTTGAGATATGGGTTTGGTATTTGGTTTTTTTGGATTTAAATGCTCCCGACCTATATTGATTTAATTACTTGATAAATGATGAAATTAAATCTTTATTATGTTTTACTATGATGGATTTTAAGTGATTATGAATGATAGGCTTCGTATTATTGAGAGCAGTATCCCTCGGTAGTATGGTCATGTTATGTTCCGAATTTGGGGCATGATATTTTATGGTATCAGAGCAATAGGTTTGATCATGGATAGATCTTAAAAGACTAGAAATAAGTTTAATCATAATTAAAACTTAAACTTAGGATTGTGATTTCTAAGATTGGGCAAATGAAGAGTATAGAAGAATTGATCTAGATTAGAATTGTACAATGAGAGGATTCAAAGATTAGATTTTAGATCAATAGGTATTGTGATGCATAAGTAGATGTGTATAATATAACTAATGAGTTATATCTTGGATACTAATAAATAGAATGACCTAAGTTTAAGAGATATTAATCTTTGAATATGCGATGTTATATTGATAGATTATATTGTGTTCAGAATACCTGTTCCATTATTATGATTTTGAAAACTCTAAACACAATATGGATGAAGATCTTGATGACTTTTTTTTATGTTGATTGACTAATCATTGCAATTTTGGAAAAAAAAAATTAGGATGAGGCCTAAAGAAGAATTGCATCATACAGAGAGTAATACTTTTTTTCAACCATTGAATCTAAAAAGGATCATATATGAAAATCACGTGTAATTATTTTTATTAGTCGATTAGATTTTATTGTGAAAGTATGATATATACATTTTGGTGAAATCTTGAATAATTTATATTACTATTTATGGATTGGATTACCTTATCTTCATTTTGTTTGTTGGAGATAATAAGATGTTTTAATTATTTCAAGTCAAAGTTTAGATTTCTGAGCTAATCTAAGATATCTTATAATTATCAAATTTTTTGAAGACTTAAATGAGTTTTAAAATGTAAAGAGCAAGATTTTATGTCAATTTATTGATGGATGCTAAGGGTCGTGATAAATAAAGCTCTAGGAGAAATAGTCAATTTAATTTTATTCACAGGAATGTTGACCTAAGATCTTCTAATTTGTTGGAGTTGAAATTGATCTTTTTACAAAGAATTGTTAATTGTAGCTATCTAATTGATCGTCAAGTGAATCTATGGATAACTCATACCAATTAGTTTTAGATTTATAAGATTTTAGATGAGTCATGGAGTTTATGCAAGGACTTCAAATATGAAAGTAGATCAAGATTTAATTTTGATGAGATATGCTGGAGATATAGTAAGGCATAAAAAAAATTTAAAGATTTTGCTTGTAATCTATCAAAAATTTAAAAGATTAGATCTTTTAAGATTCTGATATAAAATAATACTCTTATCAAATTCATCTGATAACTCTAGAGAATTTGGTAAATTTAGATCCAAATACATAGTGGAATTGTGATGGTCTGAATTGAATAGAAACATTAATTCTTTGATTCACAAGATATTATGATGGAAAATAATAATTTCCAAGTAAGAAAAGATTTTATTAATAATGAAAGGACAATGTGATTGATTCTTGATTTAAGCTGGACATCTCAAGTTTATTATTGATGGATTGATGGTTTTCTTTTGTTAGACTCGAACCTAGAATGCTTTAATATAGATATCATTTCTTTTCAAGATTCAACATTGTTACTCCATATGGTTGTAAGGGCTTGAGATTTTTTTAAGATTAAAAGTTTAGTCATTAAATCATGGAAGTTTTTTTTTTAAAAAAAGAAAGAAAAAAAAGGAAAAAAAAAGAACAATAGATCATGGAGAGTGTTCGATGCTCAAGTCACCTTTTGAATTATTTAGAATACTTTGGGCTAAACATGATTTATATATAGAGTTAACCAAGAGCAATATATTTCATAGGCAAAGAATTATATACATTAATCTAAGATGGAGATATTAGTGCTCATTTAAAAAAGAGATCGAGATAACCAGATATATATTATTGATAAAAGAATCCAGTTTTAAAATACCATAAAATTTTATTTAATACAGAGATTTTATGAAGCAAGTAAGGAAGATTAATTGATAGTTTAAGAATGACAAGAAAAATTAAATACTTTCAAAATTTAAGCCTAAAAATATGTCAAGTTTCGAGGATAAAATTTTTTATAAGGAGGATAGAATGTGATCACCTGATTCCTTTAAAGATTGGCTGCATGAATTTTAAAGCGACCAAAAGAAAATAAAAAAAGAATAAAAGAAAGAAAAAATAGTGAGGAAGACTTCTGTTAGGAGTCTTCTTCCATCTGAATTTTCGAAGAAGAAAATCAATTTTGGGGAGGATTCAGCCTCCCCTCCATCCTATAAATTAGATCCCTTCCCCCTCAAGAGATCTCACACAACAAGCCGGGCCTCATCTCTTCTTCTTCCTCTCTCTTTCTTTCAATTAAAGCCACTGCCCCCTTATTCGTGCTCGTTGAAAATTGAAGAAGAGAAGCCATCAGAGCTAAGGTAAGGCCCCGATTCTTCTTCCTCTCCTTCTTCTCCTTCTTTCTCTTGGCCTTGGGCACCGCCGTCGGCCACCGATTTGGTCGAAAAACTTTGGAAGGAAGATCCTCTATTTTTCCCTTCTTTTTCTTGATTTCTCCCCATCCGGACATCGCCGTCGGCCATCCCTTGCTCTGCCACCATCGGTCGCTCACTATCGTGACCTGTCGCCAGTCTTCTGACCTCTAGCCATCATGACCAACAGCTCCCGCCCTCTCCTGTTCGGCCAAGAGAGAAAAAGAAAAGAAAAGAAAAGAAAAATAAATAAAATTTCTCTCTCCTTCTCTCTAGAATCTTTCTCTCTATCTGATTCATGAAATCTAAGATGAAATCATGATGACCAAAGATTGCTCTGAAATCCATGCAGTAGGTTGGATCCCAGTTTGACTTTTGCCAAAAATTTATAACTTTTTGATTATGAACGATCCCTATTGAATCATCATGATTTGATTCCTGATGATCCTGATCATGATTGCCTCTTTTATCGAATATAAAAATTCTTTCTCCACTTTTTCTCTCTACTTTTTTTGTTGATCGACTTTTTCTCTCTAAGAAGATCTATGAATTCTGTACCAAGTTATGTCTTTATCTTCTAGGAATCTATGTTAACTCTAATAAGATTATCCAAAGCCTTTTTGAAATCCTGCCCAAGTGGATACCAGTAGAGGTCAGATGCTTGCATGGCTACATCCAGAATCTCAGACAAATATCGAGATCATCACAGGATAATAGGATTACCCATAATAAAGTAATTTAATTTAATTTATTTTATTTTATTTTATTTTATTAGATTGATAAAATCAAATCTGAAGAGTCTTAGATCTGATTTAGATCTAAGAGAAATTTTTTTTAAAATATCTTTCTTGATTCAATCAGATCTGAACGAATCTGATCCAAAAAATAAGATTTTTTCTTCAACTGATATCAGAGCTAAATTTTTATAATTAATTAGATCTAATTTTAATATATTTTTGATCTAATAATTAGATAATTTTAGATGTTATATTAGATGTGATTAGATCTAAAATCAAAAATTAAGAAAATTAAATAATCTAAATCTAAGATGTATGAGATGCATGACTAGACTGAGAATAGAATTATTCTATATATAGTCTAGTATAATCATAATTTTAATTTAATTAATTATAATTTTTAGATCTATTTATTTATTATTTTTTGATACTATAAATATTATAATTAAATCTAAAAAATAGAAAATAAAGTTATTTAATTTTGTTAATATGAGATGTTAGTGCAGAATCTGGTTGACGTCGGATCGAGCTGAAGTTGAGAAAGAAGAGGTCACCATCAGTGATCTGCAAAATAAAATCCCATTCGAAGTCGGTGGTGGTGGTGGCTTTGGCAAGATCCTCCGATGATCAAGTCAGCTCTTCTGGCCAATAGAAATGGAGTGCTTAGAAAAGAGTTCGGTAGAGTTTTGAAAAGAAGAAGAGAGCTTAGAGAAAATGTATCTGAAGGATTTTTTTTATAGATGGAGTCTATAGTAGACTAGTAGTGATAGTCATACCATCCGGTAGTGGGCCGCTCAGATCCATGTGAGATTTGGTACGGAGAGGGAGAGGTGTCGCCTGTAGCAGACTAACAGTGATAGCCATAATCATTTGGTAGTAGACTGCTCGGGATCGAATGGGATTTGCTATGGAGAGAGGGATGTCGTCAGACTGATAGTGATCGTTCATCGAAATTTAATAGCCGTAGTTCGAAGAAAGCAAGCATTGGTTGGTGAAAAACTTTGACATATATCAATTTTAGAAAAGTTCGAACTCCTGAAGGGAATACATCTAGAGGAGATCATCTGAGAGGAATACTACTTAAAATCTGGAAGTAATCCACTGGAGGAATCTAGATGAAGTTTGACTGAAGGAGAATCTAGAAAGAGTTTGACTTCTATAGGAATCCGACTGAAGGAGAAGTCCAAAAGGAGTTTGACTTCTGTAGGAATTTGATAGAAGGAAAAATTCGGAAGGAGTTCGGCTCCTATAGAAATTCGATTGAAGGGGATATTCGAAAGAAGTTTAGCTCCTATAAGTTCAGAAGAAGTTCAGCTCCTGTAAAAATTCGACTGAAGGAGAGATCTAAAAGGAGTTCGACTCTTATAGGATCCGACTGAAGGAGAAGTCCGGGAGGAGTTCGATTTCTATAGAAATCCAACTGAAGGAGAAGTCCGAGAGAAGTTCGATTGATGGAGAAGTCCAATTGAAGGAGAAGTCTGGAAAAAGTTCGACTGATGGAGAAGTCTAGAAGAAGTTCAGCTGATGGAGAAGTTCGGATGGAGTTTGACCGCTGTAGGGGTTTGAAAGAGGTTCGATCGCTGGAGGAGTTCAGTTGTTTGAAGAAGTTTGGTTGGAATTCGACCGCTGGAGGAGTTTGACTGTTTGAAAGAGTTCAATTGGGATTCACCCACTAGAGGAAATATTTTCAATCGAAGCTCTTCCATGATTATCAGTTTTATTAGGCTAAATATCAGATTGGATTTTAATGGAAGCAGGGATTATCCCCAACAATAGTCTTCCCACTCTCGAGTTCAAAATTCGAAGGAAGAAAGTATAAAAAAGATGGCTGGCAAAGTTCTTTTCTGAGCTCTGCATCCATTAAAGCTCGAAGGAGATCTTATCTCCAACCGAGGTTGAAGAAGATCTTATCTCCTGTTGAGATTAACGTTGAAGTTCGGAGGATATCTTATCTCCTATTGAGGTTGACGTTGAAGCTCGAGAGAGATCTTATCTTCAGTCGAGGCTGAAGGAGATCTTATCTTCTATTGACGTTGAAGCTCGAGGAGATCTTATCTCCAATCGAGGTTGAAGAGATCTTATCTTCTATTGAGATTGTCGTTGAAGCTCGGGGAGATCTTATCTCAGCCGAGGTTGAAGGAGATCTTATCTCCTATTGACGTTGAAGCTCGGAGGAGATCTTATCTTCAGCCGAGGTTGAAGAAGATCTTATCTCCTGTTGAGTTGACATTGAAGCTCGGGGAGATCTTATCTTCCAATCGAGGTTGAAGGAGATCTTATCTCCTATTGATGTTGAAGCTCGGGAGAGATCTTATCTCCAATCGAGGTTGAAGGAGATCTTATCTTCTATTGACGTTGAGTTGAAGCTCGGAGGAGATCTTATCTCCAGCCGAGGTTGAAGGAGATCTTATCTCCTATTGACGTTGAAGCTCGGAGGAGATCTTATCTCCAGTCGAGGTTGAAGGAGATCTTATCTTCTATTGATGTAGACGTTGAAGCTCGAGGAAGATCTTATCTCCAGCCGAGGTTGAAGGAGATCTTATCTCCTATTGACATTGAAGTTGAAGCTCGGGAGAGATCTTATCTCCAGCCGAGGTTGAAGGAGATCTTATCTCCTGTTGACGTAGATTGAAGCTCGGAAGAGATCTTATCTCCAGCCGAGGTTGAAGGAGATCTTATCTCCTATTGTTGACGTTGAAGCTCGGGGGAGATCTTATCTCTAGCCGAGGTTGAAGGAGATCTTTATCTTATTGACGTTGAGTTGAAGCTCGGGAGAGATCTTATCTCTAATTGAGGTTGAAGAAGATCTTATCTCCATATTGACGTTGAAGCTCGGAGGAGATCTTATCTCCAGTTGAGGCTGAAGGAGATCTTATCTCTTGTTAACGTTGACGTTGAAGCTCGGAGGAGATCTTATCTCCAGTCGAGGTTGAAGGAGACGTTGTCAGGGCCTCTTCTCTCTTCTCATCTAAAATGAACGAGGTCTTTGACTTGCTCATGTTAGGATGAGGTTCTCCTCTTATTCCTAATATGGCCACTATTGATTGCTTCTTTTCTATCATCATATAGTTTTTACACTAAGAAATAATAATATTGAAATGAAGGAGTTTTGTTAAAGAAAAATTACTGATAGTACATCCTCAAATTTTTTGAATTTTAAGGTCATGAAAGTGTTGTTCCTTCGAGCTTCTTTAAGTGATAAGTTTTGAACCGTACGATCTTCTCTATTTCATACTGGTTTTCTCAATTTGGGACAAACTTTTTCTGAGGCTGAAAGATGATGGCTTGCTGAAGCACTAAGTCCCTCAGAGATAGTGTTGATGATGCTGAGAGATGGCCGATCTTCTTGTTGTTCTTTTCTCATTGGTGGTTCTGGCTGCAACAGTGCCTTTGGCCGATCTTCTCTCACTTTAGATCGACGTCTGAGGAATGGATCCAGCCAGCCTCTCCTGATGAGCTCCTCAATTTCGTCTTGGAGCTGAATGCATTCTTCAGTATCATGGTCGTGGTCACGATGGTAGAGACAGTACTTGCTTTGATTGTGCTTGTTTGGGAAAGATCATAATTCTTCTGATCTTGGTAGCTGATTCTTAATTTCCATCAGAACTTAAGTTTTAGGAGCATTAAGGGGGTATAGTTATGGAACCTTCCGAAGGGAGAACTTCTTCGTGCCCTTCTATTGGGGCTTCTTTGGTGATGAGCTTGAGGAGGAGTTTGGGCTTGCTTGCACTCGAAGGAAGTCCGTGAGCACGATCGAACTTCATTCAGCCCTCCATCAGTGGTGGGTCTATTAGACTCGCCCATCCGCCGCTCTCCTACGGCTTTCTCATCCTTCAACTTGAAGGCTTCTTCCGCTCAGATATATCCCTCAGCTTGAGCTAGTAGATTGGCAAATTTTCTGGGGTACTTCTTCTTCAAGAAGAATAATAAATCATTCTTCTGAAGGCCGCCCTTGAGTGCGGCCATTACAACAGACTAGTCTAGATTCCGAACCTCCAATACAGCAGCATTAAACTGGATGACATAAGTTTGGATAGATTCTTCCTCCTTCTGCTTGATATTCATCAGAGAATTCAAACCTTGGTGGGGATGTCGATTACTAATAAAATAAGCCATAAATTGATGGCTCATCTGATCAAAGAAGAAGATCATACCTGACTTCAATATCGAGTACTAGTTTCTTGCTACTCTCTTTAAGATAGATAGGAAAGCTCGGTATAAGATGGCATCTGATGCATCATGGAGTAGCATCATGATCCAAAAAGCTTTCAAGTAATCGATCAGATCAGAGGTTCCATTGTAGCTTTCAAATTAGGAGAGCTTGAAGTTCAAAGAAATGGGCTCTTGCATAATTTGAGGAGAGAAAAAGAGATCGATGTAGACATCATCATGGTGAACTGGGGGCGATGTGGTGGAGTTCCTCAATCTGTCGGTCCATCTTTCATAGTTTCTAATCGAGGACGTCATCTCGATCACAGATCTTGAAAGATTTCTGATCGTAGATAGAAAAGATCCCTTTCAAAGAAGAATCATGATCCGAGCAAGGATCCTCTGCTCTCTATTTTTTTTTCTAGAGGCAACGGGTATGCTAACCCAAGTGCTCCTCCTTGGGATCGATTTTTAATATTCTGATGATAAATTTTCTGACAGAATCACCACCGAAGACTGCCGTATGGTCTGCACCATTTCGGTGAGTCCCTGAATTCACTGCATCAGTAGATTAAACTGCTCTAGATCTACCATGGTCATCGATGGAGGAGGAGGTTGAAGTGTCGACGATGGAGCAGGAACAGACGGATCTGATCCATATCTGATAATAGAAGCGATAGATCTCTGGATAGTCGCATTCTTTAGAGGCATTTCTTGGGATTGAGGGAGAGGATGGAGATGAATCTTGAAGAAGAAGATCCACAGGATTGATTGGGCACTTCTTTAAGAATAAGGGTACCTCGAAAATAGAGAGCCCTCATTCTAGCGTCAATCCTGTTAGTGCAGAATCTGATTGACATCGGATATAGCTAGAGCTGAGGAAGAAGAGGTCACCATCGGTGATCTACAAAATAAAATTTTATCCGAAGTTGATGGTGGTGGTGGCTCTAGCAGGATTCTTCGACAATCAAGTCAGATCTTCTAACTAACAGAAATGGAGTGCTTAGGAAAGAGTTCGGTAGAGTTTCGGAAAGGAGAAGAGAGCTTAGAGAAAATATATCTAGAGAATCTTTTTTTATGGATGGAGCCTATAGCGGATTGTTAGTGACAGTCATACCATCTGATAGTGGGCTGCTCGGGGCCGCATGAGGTTTGGTATAGAGAGGGAGAGGTATCGTCTGTAGCAGACTGATAGTGATAGTCATAACCGTTCGATAGTGTGCCACTCGGGGTCGCATGAAGTTTGCTACGGAGAGAGCGGTGTCGTCAAACTGATAGTGATCATTCATCGAGATTTAATAGCTGTAGTTTAGAGAAAGTAGGCATTGGTTGGTGAAGAACTTTGACATATATCAATTTCAAAGGAGTTTGGACTCCTGAAGGGAATACGTCTAGAGGAGATCATCTGGAAGGAATACTAACTTAAAATCTGAAAGTAATCCACTGGAGAAATTCAGATGAAGTTTGGCTGAAGGAGAAATCCAAAAGGAGTTTGGCTCCTGTAGGAATCCGACAAAAGAAGAGGTTCGAAAGGAGTTCGACTCTTATAGGAATTCAATGGATGGAGAGGTCTGAAAGAAGTTCGACTCTTGAAGAAATTCGACTGAAGAAGAAGTTCGAGAGGAGTTTGGCTCCAGTAGGAATTCGACTGAAAGAGAGATTTAGGAGTTCAACTTCTGTAGAAATCCGATTGAAGGAGAGATCTGGAAGGAGTTTGGCTCCTGAAGGAATTCGACTGAAGGAGAAGTCCGAAAGAAGTTCGGCTCCTGTAGGAATATGACTGAAGGAGAGATCTAGAAGGAGTTCGACTCCTATAGAAATCCGACTGAAGAAGAAGTTTGGGAGGAGTTTGGCTCCTATAGAAATTTGACTGAACGAGAAGTTCGAGAGGAGTCCGACTGATGGAGAAGTCTGATCGAAGGAGAAGTTTAAAAAGAGTTTGATTGATGGAGAAGTCCAGCTGATGGAAAAGTCTGGATGGAGTTCGATCGCTGTAGGGGTTCGAAAGAGGTTCAATCGTTGGAGGAGTTTGGCTATTTGAAAGAGTTCGGCTGGGGTTCGGCCACTGGAGGAGTTCGATTGTTTGAAGAAGTTCGATTGGGATTCGTCCTCTGAAGAAAATATTTTCGATCAAAGTTCTTCCATGATTACCAATTGCATTAGGCTAAGCATCAGATTAGACTTCGATGGGAGCGTCGTTTATCTCCAACATGAGATATGATAGATGCATGTTTAGACTAGTTGTAGAATAGTTCTACAAAGTTATCTTAAATAAATTTAATTTAATATGATCAAATTTAAATTTTATTTTTAAAATATTTATGAGATAATTTAGATCTAAAAACATGCATGATATGATATATGAGATGTATGCAAAACATATTTTTAAGTTAGATCAATTTTTATATATGATATATGATTTAGATCTAACTAGTTTTATAGATTCATCATGTTTCTGATTAAGACATTCTCCTTGGCCGTCCGATCATAAGAATAAAGAAGGATTTAAAGGTCCTCTCCTTCCATTATGATGTAGAGGGGTACTGCGTGTTCATCCTTAATCAAAAATCAAAAACTTATTTTTTGCAAAACCCTAGATCCTAAAATCCTAGAATTTTATTTACACGTTTTGTTTATGAATCCTAAACTTAATTAAAAATTAAGATTATAAAATATATTAGATCTAAAATTGAGAATTTTCAGATCTAAGACATATTCATAAAATTGGGTTCGGGCTTGGGTAGCTCAATTAGGTCTAGCGGTTGATCAAATCGAATCAAAAATTAGTTAGATGGGATTAAGAGTGCTTAAATTGACCAGCCTAATAGGATTAAGTTTGGATCAAGATCGAGTCACATGAGTGATCGATCAAGTTAAGACCTAATTAGGCTCAGTGGTTAGAGTCTAGATTGTAGGCTAACCTGATTGGTTCTGGCTCAACAACTTAGTGTCTAAGGTAAGTTTGACAGATATGATTGACTAATTTTTAATTGAGAGCTACTCGATTCGAATGCATTCTTATCGAGTTAATGGCATATCCCTTCCACCGGTCTCACTTATCTGACCATATTTGTCAGCTCAGTTCTGACCTAAGATGGCTAATAATCCAAGCTAATCATGCCACTAGGTTAGTCATAATGGTTATGGCTATGTCAAGTCAAGTTTAAAGAGACCTAAATCAAATCTTCCTAAGAAAAAATTAATTCTAAGATCTTCCACCATTATAAATATAAGTCCTTTTCGGAATTGATTGTTCTCGACTGGTCACAGTGATTTAGTTGCATCGAAAAGATGCAACCATATTTATTAGGCATTAGATGCTATGGGCTGGAGGATAGATTAGACTTAATATTTTGGATACGATGAGAGATCCAATTAGGAATCCAATCTATGCAAATGGTGGGTCTGACTTAACTAAGGAATGAATCAATATTCCGAACATGGTGAGATTCATGAATTAGATACCAAGCCTGGATGCACCATGATTAGAGAATCATTGGACAAGAGTTGTTCACTCATTGGCTAACCCATCATCAATAACTGCTAGGTGAGATGATGAGTCAGTTGGTGGGACTGCATCATCCACTAGAAATTATTAATCGTGAAGATTTTCATATCTCTATAGAGGAAGTATAGAGATTCAAAGAAAATAGTGAGAGCTAATTTATTTAAAAATTAAATTTTTAAATAAATTGATCAAGTTTTAATTACAAAATTTAACTAAAAATTTTGACTCTCTATAGGAAAAAAAATGTCTGCATCCAACCCACTAGCTCGTATCCTGGACACCCATAGACTGATCAGATCCAATTACAAGAATTGGCTTCAAAACTTTAAAATTAGTTTAGATTTTGAGAAGTTAACTCATGTATTAGATCAGGATCCCTCCACCTTACTAGTTTATCCATCCGCTGAATAGAGAGCGTCTCTTGACAAATGGACGGATGAAGATAACAAGATCAGATACTACATATTGGACTCAATGTCTGATGAGCTTCAATGCCAATATGAAGATATCAAGATTGCCCACCAAATGTTGTCTCACCTGTAAGAGTTATTTGGTGAACAGAGTCATGCAGTCAGATATCAGATCACTAAACGACTATTTAAGACTAAAATACGTGATGGACATTCAGTCCAAGATCGTTATCTGATGATGATCAAGGACTTGGAAGAGCTTGAGAAGCTCGAAGTGAAGTTGGATCTGGATCTGGAGAATGATATAATTCTGCAATCCTTGACTGATGCATATGGGTAGTTCATCATGAACTACCATATGCATAAACTTCAAAATTCTCTGACCGAACTTATGAATATGCTGGTTACTACTGAGCTTTCCATGAAAGGTTCTAAAGGCTCAGTGCTTGCTATGAAACGAACTTCTTCCAAGAGAAAATTTTTTGAAAAGAAGAAGAAGTCTGTAAAAAAGCAGAAGATGGAAGGAGGAAAGAAGAAAAAGACAAAGCTGAAGAAGAAGGCCGTTGACAAAGAAAAGTATTTTTATTGCAATAATGATGGCCACTGAAAGTGAAACTGTCCTACTTACCTGGCCATCCTGAAGAATAAGAAGAAGACATGTTCTTCTAGAGGTATGCTCATTATTGAATCTAACCTTATGATTTCTTTTACATCCAGTTGGATGCTTGACTCTGATTCTAGTGCTCATTGTGCACTTCTATGCAGGATCTTGAGAATAGTAGGAGGTTGAGAGATAGTGAGATGATCTTATGCATCGAAAATGAAGCAAGGATTACTGCTTTGGCTGTGAAAATCTATCCTCTTCGACTATCGTCTGACTTAGATTTAGTACTTAGGAATTGTTATTATGTGTCCGCCATAAGTAGGAATTTGATTTCTGTTTCATGTTTAGCATAAGAAGGCTATGTAATTAGTTTTCTTAAAGACCATTGTAATATTCTTTATAAAAAAAATAAAATTGCAAGTAGTTTTCTCATTAATGGTCTCTATCAGTTACATATTGATGTATCTATTTTTAATATCGAGCAAAATGTGAATGCTGTAAAATGACCCAGGGATAGTCCAAACGATAGGTATCTATGGCACCTAAGGCTAGGTCATATAGCAAAAGATAGGATTAACAAATTGGAGAAAATTGGGCTATTGAGTTCGTTAACTTTCGAGCCATATCCAATTTATGAATCATGTCTTCATGGTAAAATGACTAAGCTCTCTTTTGTAGGACATGGAAAAAGGGCCACGGATCTACTTACCCTAGTACATACTAATGTATGCGGCCCATTTGATGTGTCGGTCAGAGGCAACTTTGAATACTTCATAATTTTTATTGATGATTTATCTCAGTATGGGTACGTGTATCTTATGAGATACAAGTCTGAAGCCTTTAAAAAATTTAAAAAATTTAGATATGAAATCAAAAAATAAACTAAAAAATTCATTAAGATTCTTCGATCAGATCGAGGAGATGAATACCTTAGTCGAAAATTCTTGAACTATCTCAAACAAAATGGCATAGTCTCTTAATGGACTCCACTTGGAACATCTCAACTCAATGGGATTTCAGAATGGAGAAATCGGATTCTATTAGATATGGTCTGATCTATGATGAGCTTCACAGACCTCCTTGATTTTTTTTGAGGATATAGTCTGTTAACTATAATATATTTACTGAATAGGGTTTTCTCTAAAACCATTCCTACCACACCATATGAGATATGGCATGGTAAGAAACCAAGTCTGAGTCATCTCAAAATTTAGGGTTGTCCATCTCATGTCAAAAGACAACAAGTGGATAAGTTAGACTATAGATCCTTTAGGGCTCGATTTATAGGATATCCTAAAGAATCATTAGGATATTATTTCTACATTCTAAAAAATCATAATGTGATTGTGAGTCGGCATGCCATCTTTCTTGAAAAATAGTTTACTCAAGATAGCGGCATTGAAAAGTAGATCAAGTTAGAGAAGAAAGTCTCCTAAGAGCAACGAGCTAAGGATCCCATGGAACCAAATCAGGTTAAGCCAATACAATCACTATCTCCACCTCGTAGATCGGAAAGAGTTTTTCGTCCCCTTGAGAGATACCTAGGTATTATTTCAGAGGAAATAGAGAAAATATTTCTTGTAGGTAATGGGGTTCATGGTGATCCCTAAACTTATGACGAGACGATATCGGATATCGACTTCGAAAAGTGGTTAGAGGCAATGAAGTTAGAAATTGACTCAATGCACTCAAATCAAGTTTGGACCTTGGTAGATCCACCAGAAGGTATAGTACCTATTAGGTATAAATAGATCTACAAGAGAAAGATTGGTGCAGATGAGAATGTGGAAACATTCAAAGCTAGATTAGTGGCAAAAGATTATAGTCAGCATGAAGGCATTGACTATCAGGATACCTTTTCATCAGTAGCTATGCTAAAATCCATCCGCACATTGCTTGCTGTTGCAGCTTATTTCGATTATGAAATATGGCAAATGGACATGAAAACAACATTCCTAAATGGATACCTTGAGGAAGATATCTATATGGAACAGCCACTAGGTTTCACATCCAGTGATGCTGATCACAAAGTATGCAAGCTGCAAAGATCCATATATGGACTTAAGCAAGCATCTCGGAGCTGGAATACTCGTTTTAATGATGCGATCAAATTATTTAATCTCATCAAAAATGAGGAGGAACTATGTATTTTCAAAAAGATCAGTGAGAGTGCTATTGTCTTCCTCATACTATACGTGGATAATATCCTCCTTATTGGGAATGATATTTCCATGTTGACCATAGTTAAAATATGGTTATCTAAAGAATTCTCCATGAAAGACCTAGGAGAAACATTCTTCATTCTAAGAATCAAAGTCTATAGAGATAGACCGAATAGGATGCTAGGTCTTTCACAAAAGATGTACATAAAGAAAGTGTTAAAGAGGTTTAGCATGGAAAACTCCAAAAGAAGATTAGTATCTTTTAGACATGGCATTCATCTCTCTAAGAAAATGTGTCCCAACATACCAGAGAAGATTGAATGCATGAGCAAGATCCCTTATGCTTCAGTAATAGGAAGCCTCATGTATGCCATGTTATGTACACGACCTGATATAGCCCATGCTGTGAGTATCACGAGTAGATATCAGTCGAATCTAGGTAAAAAATACCGGACTTCTATGAAATATATCCTAAAGTACTTGAGAAGAACTAAGGATATATTATTGATTTTTGGTAATGAAGAACTCCAAATCTAGGGATATACAGATTTGGATTTTATATCCGATATAGATGATCGAAAGTCGACATCTAGAAGTCTATTTGTGTGTAATGATGGTGCTGTCAGTTGGAAGAGTTTCAAGCGGACAGTGATAGCAGACTCCACTATGGAAGCAGAATATATCACTGCATCAGAAGCTGCGAAGGAGGCATTCTGGTATAAAAAATTTACCGTAAAGATTGGAGTGATGCCATCGGATGCCATTCCTATGTACTGCGATAATAATGACACTATAGCCCTTGCTAAGGAGCCGAGGTCTCACAAAAAATCTAAGCACATCGAGCGGTAATATCACCTCATCCGCGATTACCTTGAGAAAGGTTATGTCGAGGTCAAGATAGTTGACTTTGCAAATAATGCGGTAGACCCACTCACAAAGCCATTGGGCTAGCAGAAGATCGAAACCCACCTTGAGAAGATGGGACTTAAATTTGTAGCCAATTGGTTTTAGGTCAAGTGGGAGTCTGTTAGATATGTGTGCCTTAGAAGTCAGAATTGGCTGACACTTGTAATATACATCTAAGGACAAAATTATAATTTTGATTATAACTAATAAAATAAATTATTTTCTATCATAATGTGTATTTGAAAGTGTCTGTGATACATCCCTTAAGTTAATAGTAATGATGGTTCATATTTTCAAGAGTTAAAAATTTAAGACATGAATTTTTATTATTTACTCATAAAATACTCTTGATCGTAGGATCATTATGAGGATGGTAATTGATCCGAAAGATTGGTGTACGATCGCTTCTTTAAGGTAGATGAGTCTTGAGTCTATGGTGTAGAGATACCAAAGCGAGAGTATAGGTACTCGTTAGAGAACAAGGGCACTGAGCGTGACCACCTCGAGCAGTCATGAGGAAGTCTATCTTCTCGTCAATGACTGGCTCGAAGCTGTAGTGGTATGTTTGATTCTTTGATATGAGGTGTATCGATAGTTCACCTTGAGGGTGTTATAGTTTGACTACACCATAACTCGGTCTCCTAGCCATTAGGAACCTTGAGGTGTATGTTGACTATAGCATGTTCATTGTAGGAATTGGATTATACCAATAAGAGATCTATCTACCTCGGTAGATGAGGAATAGTCCTATGATGATCATGAGAATCAAGTTCATAAGCCCATGGCCATGGTAGAGTGAAATAATAGGAAGAGTTTCTATTAGGATTTTTATATTAGACTTGAATCGAATGATTAATTCATATAACGAAAATTAGAATTTGACAAGATCATCTTAATCCTAATCCGATCGGAGCTTAAGATAGAGAAACTTAATCATATAGGTAACTGCACTGAGAGATTTATTTTCAATTCTAATGGATTGCCACCATATGTTGTTAGGTGTCACTAGTAGATTTTGGTAGTAATTAGAATGATATGGATGATCAATCATACTAGTTGTCTGAATCAAAAAAGTTTTGATCCATCGAAAGGTATTTCGATGATGTCAATGATAAAGATCGCGATATATCCCATTACCATATAGAACTAAATCTAACTGAATCATACAAACAAGGATTTTGAATCTGAATATCATCAATTAAACTAATCTAGTTCAATTGATTTGAATAAGATTCAATTAGGTTCAAAAAAATCATGCTAGCACATAATTGAGCCTAATATTCTCCTTCAACAATCATTAAAGCTTGTCTCGACTGAGCCAAATATGTTTGGGCTCACTCAGAAATCTTTACTTGGTCTGACTGGAGCTTGTCCAGATCAGAAAATAGTTGTCTTAATTTATGAGATAAATTTGAGACAACATCTGCCATTTTTTGTTATCTGTTAAATCTTGTCTTTAGGCTTTGGTCAAATGTTGACCTTTGACACTTAGACATCTGCCCATGTGTCATGCACCCATAGGAGAGAACATGGAGCTTTGTCCTCCTGCTAAAAAGTAGAAAGGGAGGGGGTGCGTGCTTAGGGAGGCATGCGCCCTATTAGGATCACACCTAGAGTTCCATACAGATGGGACTCCACGTTGCTTCATGGTTTCAAATTAGGTGGTGCCAAAGAGTTCTGTTTGATCAGTCTTAGCGTCACCTAAGAAGATTTATGAGAGACTCTAATCTGATTAGATCAGATGATGTCATTCCATCAATCAGATTTAGATCTGATTGCATAAAGGGCTATGATTGGTCAGGATGATGTGGCACTGCATGGCGCAGCAGGATCTATATAAATCCTACCTGTGCCTAGAGTTGAGAGTTTTCTACCCTTTGCCCATGCCATAAGGCTTCTCTCCCTCCCTCTCCACACCACCTTCAGGTCCTCTCTCCTATCCATGTCCAAGAGTTTTTGGGCTCAAGTTTGGTGCAATTCAAGCAAGAGAAAGGCGATAGAAAAGGAAGAAGACAGCACTGTTGTAAGAGACAACGATTGATCTTCAAAAGTTATTTTGAAGATTTTTAAGATCAGATCTAGATCTAATTTTTGGAGCATAGATTGAGAAGAACAAGATCTTCAGATCCTGTCTGAGTGGATACCGGTTGAGGCCAGGCGCTTGCGTGGCTACATCTAGAACCTCAGACAAACATCGAGATCATCACAAGATAATAGGATTATCCATAATAAAGATATAATTAAATTAGATTTAATTTAATTTATTTTATCATATCGATAAAATCAGATTTGAAGAGTCTCAGATCTGATTTGGATCTAAGAAAATTTTTTTTTGAAATATCCTTCTTGATCCAATCAGATTTGAACGAATCTGATCCAAAAAATAAGACTTTTTCTTCACAGCCAACAATCCTCTTTTCTTATGATTTAATCATATTGAATTCATTAAATAAAAAATTGATCATATTTTTAAAATTTTAAATAGGATCACCTATGAAGTCTAAAAATCTAGGATAATCAAGGTAAGTGGAATCTTACATTCCTTATTTATTTCAAATTATCATATCTTTTTATGCATATGAAATATTGTTATAAATTCATGTGTTTCATAAAATGAGGATCAGCATATGAGATATAAAAAAGCATATTTTATTATGATCATTGATTTCATGAATATGCTTTATGAAAATGATATATTTTGTGATGCATAAATTTTATCCAAGTATATGTATATTTTAAGAAAAAGATATAAAAATTTAAAAAGCTCTCAGATAGCTATATGAATGAATTTCTATGGAAAAATCGATATTCGGAGCTAGCATCCATAAGAAATATGGCTCTATCAATGGGTTCCAAGTTGTCATAAGAAACAAGGATCCTATCGATTAAGAAATATGATCCTATCATGGATATAATAATAATCTTAGCATGAATATTTGTGAGCAAGATTTTAAAATATGATATGAACATATAATCAAGAATGGTTTATAAATTATATTTATGAAATTTTATGATTTATGCATGCATGATTGATTTTATGATTTATTTTATATTATGCTCTATAAAATATTTTATTTATAATATATGTTATTTTCTAAATGATGCATTATCATGAAAATTTTTTTTCTTAGTCCAGTAAGAAAATATAGATTTTACTTATTGAGTTAGTGTAGCTCATACTCTTTTTTTTTTTTTTTTTTATAGAGGATTAAGATTAAGAATGATGAAGGATCTAGGCTTGGAGATCTGCATAGCAAGCTTGAAAATTTTATAACTGAACTTACTATGATCATGAACTTATAATTATCTATTTATAAATTTAAGATATGGGTTTGGTATTTAGTTTTTTTAGATTTAGATGCTCTAGACCTATATTGGTTTAATTACTTGATAAATGATAAAATTAAATTTTTATTTATATTTTACTATGATAGATTATGAATAATAAGCTTTGAATTATCGAGGACGATATCTTTCGATAGTATGGCCATGTTATGTCTCGAATTTGGAGTGTGATGCGTGAGATCGATGGCAGACGATCGTCGCTAGCGACAGGGAGGTTCTGATGAATGGGGCGGTGGGCCATGGGTGGCCGAGGATAGAGAAATGGATGGAGGAGCGGGGGTTGTGTTTTTTGATTGGATGATTCATCGATGGCTTATTCGCGGTATCGTGATTGCATGGAATTAAAATCATGAATTTTTTTTAACAATAATTCGACTAGAGATTGAGAGAGCTTGGCCCGTGCCACCTCTAGCCCGATCCTATATGGAAAATACTTTGCGCATTGCGGAGGTGCAGCTCCACGCATACCATACAGTTACACGATGATTAGCTCACGCACGCGGGATCAAAATTTTTTTAAAATACATTTGATTATATTTTTTAATTTTAAATTTTAATTTTTTTTAAAAAAATATTTTTTTATTATTAAATAAAAATAAAAAAAATAAAAACTAATTATATTGCTATAAAGTAAAAAACATAATTATATGCAAAGTAAAAAATAAAAAATAAATTTTTTATTTTACACATAAAATAATTATTTTAATTTTTTATTTTTATGATGTTACCAAACATTATTTTTTGATTTTTATTTTTTAAAAATTAAAAAATAAAAAAATATTTTTTTAATGGCTAATCAAACGTATCTTAAGACATTGCATTCCAGCCCCGTGCGTGAGCTAGTCACCATAGGCGATGCAAGCGGGCCCATCCTAAACAACCTTGGCTCAGGCTAGAGTCCTGAAAGAAGCCCAAATAGTTAATCTTAGGCAAGAACCATCCTAAGAGAAATATTTTGTACACCACATGTGGTATAATAAAATTGACGTGGAGTTTACCGTGTCATTTCATTGGATATATAACCATCGCTTTCCAACATACTTTAAATACCTATAATTTTATTTTTTTTGGTATAGAAGGATATTTTTATTATTCAAAATTTTAAATAAAAAAAATAAAATTTTGATATTTAATGCATGTTTTGGAAAGTGATGCTATATGGCTCAATAGGATGGCATGGTGTATTGTTATTGCAATGCATGCAGTACACAAAGAATTACTCATTATCCAAAATTATCTTAGGCCAAGTTGGAGTCAGAACACAAACATGTAAGCTAGGCTAGGCTGGAGTTAGAATGTAAACATGTAAACTGAGCCAGGCCAGAGCTCTAAAAAGATGTGGAGGTGGAGGAGGACCGGATGGTGGAGGAAAAAAAATACTTTATGCACCACAACCTCATACGCACCATTTGCGGTGATTGGCTCCCACACGAAGTCAGAGCATGGCATTCGAAATTTTTTTTTTCAGTTCCGCACATGAGCCAATCACCATGGGTGGTGCACGTGGGCTACACCGCCCATAGCGTACAAAGAATTTCCTTAGAGAAAATACCGAGGTTTCAAAAGGTGGTTTTGTGTGCTACCTCGGCTTGGTGACAGATGCGGAGATGAACCCAAATATTTGTTTATCTTGGTAAACATAAGATGCAAAAAAAAATAAAAATATGAGAACTTAAACATCAAGATGCTATATATGTCAATATCAAGCCACCAATCAATGTGAACAAACAAAGGTAGGCCTACAATTCAGTTCCTTCTCTTATAATCTTACAAGAACAAAGGATGAAGGGAAAGCTCTTTTTGGGATTTCTTTTTGCAAAAGACTTAAGTTGATTTTTTTTTTAATTATTTTTTTATATATATATATAAATGTAAGCCAGACTTCTTTGCTTGCTATGGATCATCATTCATGGCAATCTAGAGTGAATAATTTAAGTGAAGGGTAGCTTATAGATTTTCTTAAATAGGATGCTCCATTAGATCATAAAGAGCTACAACATTTGAAGTGCCAACTTGCATGTAATATAAGCAATGAATATGAGTGAATATTGAGGGTAGATTAGAGGTAGGGTTTGGGTGCATAACCCGCCATACTGAACTATGAGATTGAAACATATTCCGCATATTCAATGTTTGCAAAAATGAGAAGAATAGATGTAGAATCAAGATCGAGCTAGATCTTTTTTTCTATTAATTAGGTCGAAATGATAAAATTAATTTTGATTGTTTGATTTGCCAATTACCAAATTTATAAATAAATCATCCATTATTTAATAACATAGTCTTACACCTCATAGTAAATATGTGAAATCATGCACCATTAGTTCAACTGAGACAAAAATCTATACCTTCAATAGTTTAATGTTAATCAAAATTCACACAATTCAAAATTTTAGATTGAATATTACCCATACTTTCAAGAGTTTATGGACATCGATGAGTCATATGATATAGTAGAAAATAGACATGTCATATTGGTTCGGGTCTTACAAAAATTTCATTGTAGTTGCTCTATTTGTTAGAGATGATTTCCCAAAACATACTCTCATCCTTTCACATATGGTTCCTATTCTTTCTCATACAGTATACTTATCTTGTAACACACAAGCAAAAAGTTATGATTTTATTGGCACGAGAGTACGTAATTCTATTTACCGATCGAGAGTTTCAAGCATGAGCAAAAAGGAAGAAAATGTGATGATTCGTGTTCATATCTAACCAAGTTAAGAAAGTAATATTTTTTCCTCTTAAGCAAAGTAGAGGCCATGTCTTTTCTCCTCTTTCTTTATTTTAAAGAATTGGGATTGTTAGAAATCTAGTTAAATAGGATGCACTAAAAATTTCTTGCAAGAGTATTAACATAAGATATTTCATTAACTTGGCTACTTGGCAATTCGAGGCCTTGTTTAGTCTACTTTATTAGTGCTCTTTTAATTATCCTCACAAATTAATGAATTATCATCTTTCTTTGGGTGAAGAGAATGTGCACTTTTTATATCCCTTGGATTGTTTGAATGCATATCAAATTTAGAAAAATAAAAAATAAAAGATATGAAACTTCCTTTTCTTCTTGATTAGACCAAAATTTCATATGTTCTACATATGAGGGAAGAACATAGATGGAAAAACATGACTTTGAAGGAGGCCATGCATCTAATTCTTTCTCTACTACTCTCAAGAGTTGTGTTGGACTTTTTTTAAGTCACAGAATTTAAGATGTAGCCTATAACTTGGGATAAAGTTGAACCCTGAGTTTTCGCTCTATTATATGGAACAAAGAAAAAACTTTGACTTTTAAAATAAATAGATAAATTAAAAGACAACATACAAGCTAACCCTTCTTTGTCTCCCTCTCTTCAAATCTCTCTTCTTCGTTGAAGGTACAAAATAAAAGTCTAAGATGCTTACCAACTTTTCTTCTATTATCTCCCATTTTACCATCATTTTATTAATTAAAAAAGAAATTTTAATTTTAATTTTTTTTTAATCTTTAATATTATTTATTTGTCATAGCTAAATGCAATTTTTGTATCAAAAAAACACAACATTTCAAGCCCCTTATTATATCTTGTGCATTGGTGAGATAAGAGTATCTATAATGTGTTCATAAACATTTTTAAAAGAATAAATATACTAAAAAAATATATTTTTTTGAAAATGTCTAAGTGAGTTGATAAAGTTTTTCATGCCAATACAAGAGTCTGATTAACTCTTTACTTTAATTTTTAGAAAGACTTCTAATATTCTAACATCTTATTTGTTAAAAATAAAAATTATGCTGCAAATAATTTTTTTAAAATTATTATATATTGATGAGCAAGGTTACTTGGATGGCTGCTCATTCTCTTTTGTTTTCTGGAACAACATCGCCCTCGCCCAAAACAAGATAAAAGGAAAAACCAAATCCCCTTTTTTGGTCTTGTCTGAATCAAGAGAATTGGAGAGAAAAAGGAAAAAAATAGAAGAGCAATTTTTTTATTAAAAAAAAAAACTTAATTTTTTTTCAGAAATTTAATGGAAATAAAAAAAAAAAAGTCTTGTCTGAATTGCAACTCCGGGAAAAGAACGAGAAGAGGATCTGAGGCATCGAATTTCCCTCCGAATTCTTTTTATTATCCTCTTCAAAAGGGAAGGGATTCGTGGAATGAAAATAAATTCTCCCTCTCTTCTCCCTTTTTTCTCTTTTTTGTATGTCCCAAATCCTTCTCTTTCTCTCTCTCTCTCTCTCTCTCTCTCTCTCTCAGCTGCAGTGTTATCTTCTCTTTCTCTTCTATTCTCTCGTCTCCCTTCTTTTATTTTCCCTTCTCCCCCTATCTACCCAAAGTGTTCTGTCCTCGAGGAATTCTACTCCGCTCCCCTTTGCCTCCGCTTTTTTTAATATAACAATACGCTAATCTTCTCGATATCTCATGTTTCGATGGCCAGTTCTCCCAGAGTTCAAATCTTTTTCTGATTCGACTCGGTAATTGTGAAAATGGGGACGAAGAAGAAGGGCTACATCACCGAAGATGATGTCTCACTCCTTCTCCAAAGGTTTTTTCTTTCTTCTTTCCTGTATGATCATTTAATTCGCTTTCAGGCAGTTTCTGTCGTCCTATGGATTATTTATTAAGAAAATATCCATCCATTTAGATGGACTTGACGTATTCTTAGATATTAGTCTCTGATAGATCTTTGGGTGTTGTTCGTGAGGTTTTAAAAGGTAGAAGAAGAACATGCGATTTTGTTCTTGGATTACAGTTTTCATAAACTAGGTTTAGAGAAAAACCCTACTTTGTGTAATAACCATTACAAATAAGAACATCATATTGGGACCGGGTTCTGGCTTTAAAATCTGTTTATTGTGATTTAGGTTTTTGTTAAAATCCTCTGTTCTGCGTCTCAGATTGGATGTGCTGTCGTGCGAATTGCTTTTGTAAGAAGCATACGGCAGTTTTTATTAGATCTTATTGAGATTTATAATTTTCAACCAAGGGTACCGCTTTTGGACACTGATTCACCATTAGTGTCATGTTTGGGATTTTACTCTTTGACATAAGGGTTTGTGGAGAGGGAAGAGAGTCAATCTTGCCATTCTTCCATTATGCTCCAGAAATTGGCTTTTGGTTTTACTTTGATATGAGCCTTCAGAGAGGCAGATGCAAAGTATATGAACTTCCTGCTGATATAAGCTTATCTGGCCACCATTTTTTATATATGATGTGAACTATGGATTCAAATTGCCATAGACTCTTACAAGTTTATTTTAAAAACTTGATATGTTGCTTTGTGTCTCTCCCGAACACATCCTTATGCCGTAGGGCTGTTCAAATGGTGACTGTCAATGATGTTTGAGGGAACAGAACTTACTCGAAACCTGTTGAGTCAAATAACTAAGACTCTTTAAATGCTCATAACACTATTTGGTAATTTGCTTGCCTCTTCTGCTTACCATCATTGCCTTATCTTTGGTTGTCATTGAATGGTTATATATCAATGGAACACTTTGGAACAAGATTTGCCATCTCGGTATTGGAACCTATATTGGTACTATCCTGATATACTGTCAGTATGCCCGATACAAGGAATGGTTTTGGATGTTGACACTCGGTATGCCTCCTGTACCATATACTGATTTGGTATCGATATGGTATGGTTGGTATGCATTGGTGTCGACCAGTAGGGCATAGCATACTTTGGAATATCATGAAAATCGATGTTATTTGATACTTCCATTGTTGAGACCATTAAATAATATCATTTTTAAATTTGAATCTTTATACCATTTGTACAGGACAAGTTTTATATTCTATGAAGAATGGTTCAAATAACACTGTGATGTTCCATCGCTGTCAGTTATTTCCCGTTGCAACAGACCCTAATAGCTGTCGTAATGGCCATTATTTTATTCTAAAGCATATTTAGCCACAAGCTCATATTGGGTAATTATAACTGTTATTTTCATTACAACAGTCAGATGGGATCCATTATTATGGGATATCAGCTTTACCAAACCTTCATCTCAGTAGTCAAAAAAAAAAAAAAAAAAGGAACTCCAGTAACATGACAATCTCATGCAAAAGGGTGCAGCTGATATGTAGCTTCAATGTGAAAGCTACAGCTTAGTTTTGTTGCTTTTCATGGAGATTTACATATTAAGATGGCCCTAGGGAAATTGCACCTTATTATATTGGAGAGGAACATGTGGGGTTTGTGGATCCCATGTTAGGGTGGTTAGGTGATTGTGGGGAAATAATGGAAGGAAACAATTGTGCTATGGCAATAGCATCACACACGTGGGTACTAGAGAGAGCGAGATAGAGTGAGAAATAATTGCTGGTGGTTTTTGAGGCTGAGAATGGTTAAGTGGGTTATACAAAACAAGAATGTTATTTTTTAATAATTCACATGCCCTTGTATTATATGCAATTCTGTGATTACCATTGTTAAGAAGCTAATGGTGAATTGGGAAGAAAAATTGATGGATGAATTTTTTTTTTGAATTTTGAAACTCTCAATTTTCAAGGCACAGAAACAAAAGTATTTTCTTCTTGATACTGCATCACTAAGCAGATTCTCTCTCTCTCTCTCTCTCTCTCTCTCTCTCTCTCATACACACACCCACACACTCACATTTGACTTAATATGAATTTCTTATCTTGTTTGTTGTCTTAATTCTTTCCTGATAATTGCTGAAATAATAAATGATACTCTGTGTGTGTGTGTGTCTTCTGTCCATACTCTTTTGCAGACATTCAATGAGCTTATTGGCTTCTAAGTGTAAATATGGTAATGATGCTTGTTTTCAAAAATAACATGTTTACAGAGGATCTATCATTCAGAGTTACGCATTTCCTTGTCTCCACACACAAATTCACACATTCAGTTAGGTGCATGTCAATATTTTCATTATGTTTCACTTTTAAAGAAATAATAGTGCCACGTTATTATCGAACATATGGGTAAAATTCCTTTATGTAACTCGCAAGTCTAATCCCACATATGTGTCAGGGGTTTATTATATCTATCTTAATCCCTTAGATGTTGAGAACCTTTTATAACTTGATCTAGATGGAATGTCAAACCTTTGCGAATAGGTATATGAATTCTCTATCAAGGCTGTTAATATGAAGATAGTTGACCATATTAATCACACAGATTAAGCTTGTGCAACCAGGGAATGATTCCTAAATATTGCCTTGGGCTTCCAAGTGGATGAATGAAAGAAGAAAAGGCATGATTTGATATGGGGAATTAGATTCCCCTTTAGAACAGAAGTTGCCAGCGAAAGAGTCAAACCAAAACATAATCTCATGATTCCTTTTGTGTACGTTACCTTATTTGTTATGTAAACTAACAATAAAGAGAAAACTATTGAATAATTTACCTTCTATGAGGTCAAAATTATGTTGAACACATCATATTTCACCATAAATATAACGTGCTTTATATTCCAGTCTTCAGTAAAAGATAACTTGCTGTTATGTCAAGCTGACTATAAAAAACCTCTTGGTTTGCATATTTGGGTGATATCCTTTGCTCTTGGTCACATCAACTTTTGTATTTTAGGTACTCGGCAACATCTATTCTTGCTCTACTCCAGGAGATTTCTCAGTTTGCTAGTGCAAAAATAGACTGGAATGCACTTGTTAAGAGAACTTCTACTGGGATCACTAATGCTCGGGAATATCAGATGCTATGGCGACATCTGGCCTATCGTGACAAATTGCTGGACAAAGTGGAAGATGGGACTGACCCTTTGGTTTGTTTAACTATCTTCTACATAAAAACATGAAATATGTTCAGAATTGTAATCTACCAGATACTTCCATAATTCCATTATATTTGAAGCATTTTCAATTTGTATTATGTCATTACCATAGATTTGTTTGGATTCAACATTACATTTCTTCCTAATGTTGGCCATAAAATCTTGGTTCTGGCATATCATATAAGCTGATATTATTAGTTAAGATGTTGGTATTATATATACTGCATAGGACTTCTCTACATCTCACTTGTTATGTTATTGACCACATTACTAAAGAAACCTGACTTCATCTAGGCATAATGGAACTTGCTCAGATCCTCCCTATTTCCCTTTGAAGGGGTATCATTCATTGGGAATAATAGTGATGCAACAAAAATGTTTCCCATAAGTCAATCTCTTTATGTGGCAGTGAACCCCATTCTACCAGGTATATAATCGAGGAACAAACTTATGCTTTCTTAGAACCACCTTAAGTAAGATTCTTGTTTCCTTTTGCTTATGCTTAAGTTCTCAATAACTTCTGAACAGAGGCAATCAAGGATCTGGCCCCAATCTCAATGGTACCAGGCTTCTTCAATGCTGCCCTTGTTATTCCCTGCACAGCTGTTCTGGGAAACCACCTCATACCTCTGCCAGCTAACAGGCTAGAGGAACATGTCAACAGCATTCATGATTCTCTATGCCTCACTCTTAAAAACTGTGTCCATGACCAAAATCATCACAAGTTTCTCATAATGAGCAAACTGTGGTAACACATCTGTTGCATAAAACATCTCTTAATTGGAATCCAATGGTGATGCACCTGTCATGGACTTGGCTAACATGTACTTGAATCAATGCATGCCAAAGATTGGGAAATAATCCTGGAGATCCAATTAAGTAAAACTTGTTTCTGTAAAATATAAGCAAGTTTTAGAAAGACCAACATCCAGATCGATCAAAGATCTTATCTAATTAAAACACATATTATGAGAAATTTTCTTAATTCCTGCAACCACTTTTCATATTTGCACCAAATCAAATCCTATGGGGAATATTTTTTTCTTCTTTATTTGTAAAACCTTTTTTTTATCATTTTAGCAAGAAACAAATGTGGACATATTATGGGTAGGTTCAAGGGGTCCTACAACTATATAGAGATATGCCTAGCCATTATAAAGAGCATCTTTACTTCAATAAGATTTTCAGGTCTTTTTTCTATTGTTCCATGAGCTTGAGAGTTTTTTATTGTGGCTTCTTCCTCCTTTCTTGCTGCTCCATTGTTGGGTAGATCCAAGAAAAATCACCTTGTGCACTGTATAGTGACTTGGAATATGAACTAAAACTTAGAGCATGCATTATCTTATATTACAATCCATAAGCACTTTCTTGGTCATAGCAGTGGGCTAGAAAAACTTAGAGAACATAACTGTTTATCCAAACATCCTTTTCCCCAGGACCTATCTCCTATCCATAATGCTGTATGTCATTCTGATATTATATTAAGGTGCATTTGTATTGTTGTGAAGAAAGATCTTAGTCTCAAATCAGAACATATCACCATAGACAATGGTCTCAAAAAAACACTTGCTCCTAAAACTCATTGACTCATTCACTTCAAAAGTCCTTGTTCTTCCTTTAGGCTTTATTTTGCTTTCTTTCTTCCCTCCATTCCACTTCCTTTTGTGGAAAATAAGATGCAGCTCCTAAAACCCATTGACTCATTCACTTCAAAAGTCCTTGTTCTTCCTTTAAGCTTTATTTGCTTTCTTTCTTCCCTCCATCCCACTTCCTTTTGTGGAAAAGAATATGCAAATTATACTGTGGGATATTTCTGAACATCTATGTTTTCTTCTAATTCTATCCAAGAAAAAACTATAATTCATTGACAATATCTGCCAAAATTTTAACATTCAACTTGCTAAGATTTCGACCATTGGCAAAATGTCATGAGCTCTCTATGCCTATATAACATGAACTACAATGAACTACTGCCCATCCTTCTCAATGTTGAATGTATCACAAAAGCAAGTCTCATATCAAGCTGTAAGAAAGTGATCTACTTAATCGACAGTGAGCCTCTTTTATCTGTACAGTAAACAAAAGCTTGCCTGTGCAGCGGGTGGTGGATCAAGTGCTTGTGTTCAACAGAACCCATCCCATTCTTATCCTGCAAATTCTTGCTATAAACTCTCGCGAAGACTCTTTTACCTGTAAGCCACATTCAGGGCTGTAAAACCTTATAAAAGAGCCAGTGAGTCACTGAATCTACAGTAAGCAAAATGGGAAATTCCATCAAAATCATAACTAATTGCTGAATATTGATATTTATCATATTACATGAAATCTCTGCCAATGAAGACTCTAGAAATATTATAAATCAACATATACCAATATCACAGACAAGATGTATTATTGCTTTGAAATCTTGATCAACTGCTAAGATATCAATGTTTACCACAAAGTCTATGCACCCTTGCCATGCTATCAGAATAGCAGTGTTCCGTTACACCCTTACTGACAAACTCACCTTAGATTTCATTATTTAGAAGCTAGTAGTTTCACCTCTAGCACCATGACATTCTATGGTTTAAGTTGATATATTTGATCCTTATAACTTGGCCTACATTCCATTTGGAGCTTTGCTTTCCTCTCCACCTACCCACTAAAATCATATTTCATGTTGATGATGCTTATCATCATTAACACTTGGTTGTTGTTTACCCAGCAGTTCAGTTAACCTCATTTGTTGCAAAGTATTTTCTTTGTCCCTGTTTAACTTTGCTTTATCATAATAACTAATGATAATTTAATGGATTAAAATTGCAGGATGATGACAGTGATTTGGAATTTGAATTAGAAGCTTCCCCTGCTTTAAGTGGTGAAGCCTTATCGGATGCCACAGCATGTGCTAAGGTATGATCATCAATATCTTGAATGAGAACTTCATATTAGTTTATCTGAATATAGTCCTTTTTGTTATGTGTTATTTGCAGAGGTGACATGTTTGTGCATAAAGTTTTCATGAATAAGGCCAAATGATTGAGTTGTTTCCTTTTGGATCCTGTGGTTACTTTGTTATGTTTGTCCATAACTGAATATCATTCCTTCATGTACCTGTTCTTTACCTCCTTCAGGAGGTGATTTCTGCTACAAGGCAACCACTAGGCAAAGGGCATGGACATTTAAATCCATTACAACATAGATTTCTGGGCATTTAGATTTTTTAGTGGCTTCTAGAGAGCCTTTTCAAGGATTTACCTGCAGTAACTGAAGTTTTCCTTTACTTATTCTAAAGCACCTATATCTATCTGCATTCTATCATTTGCTGAAAAAATGTTGGCTACTACTCTATAAATTATGGAGTTAAATTGTGTTTGTAGTAAAAACCTGTTATAGCAGCAAAAACAATCATAGGCTTATTGTTCATGTTTATTTTTATTCACTTATGAGCAATTTGAAACAATCCATTAATAGTGACAAATGCAATTACATCATCAATATCATGAACTAGCCATGTTACTGATTACCTTTTTTACATTTTCATTTGGCAATATGGTAAACACTGCTAGCCTTGCAAGAGCCTGTGACAAGTCCTTTGAGGCTGTAATAGATAGTGCCAAAATAGTTAACATGAATGTATTCCTTTCCTCTTTAAAAGTTAAAAGCATATTTCCATGCTCAGGGCATGTGACCTGAACGAATAAACTTGTAAAGTTATTACCATACTTATCTCTCATCTTACAAGTGACTAATATATCTAGTTTGAATTTATTACATCTCTCTACTAATATGTCTCTCTGCATGTTATTCTTAGGAAGAACTTATTTTTAATGGCATGCGTACTGGGCCTTATAGTTCACATTCTTTGAGTTGTGTGCTTATTTAATTAAGAAAGACTGAGGAAACTATACTGGAGTCTCAATCCTATGAAGTGAAATGCTAATGCTATGCAAGACGTCCAACATTCTGTTTTAGTTACAGTGCATGGATACTATTCAATGCTCAAGTTATCGGATGAGAAAAAAAACATAAGGATCAGTATATGGTATTAACAGGTATTTAAATAGCAAGCTTTTATTCAAGGGGATATACCAAGCTATCAATATATATGATTCACGTGGAGGAAATAAGATAGGTATTGTTGGGGATAAATCCCGCTTCCATCGAAGTCCGGTTTGATGCTTAGCCTAACGCAATCGATAATCACGGAAGAGCTTCAGTCCGTAATTCTTCCTCCAGCGGCCGAACCCCAGCTGATCTCCTCCAGCGGCCGAACTCATTCAGTAGTCGAACTCCTTCAGCGGCTGAACTCCTCCAGCGGCCGAGCTCCACCCGAATTTCTCTTTCAGTCGGATTTCTATAGGAGCCGAACTTCTTTCGGACTTCTCCTTCAGTCAAGTTCCTCCATGAGCCGAACTCTTTTCGGATTTTTCCTTCAGTCTGATTTCTATAGGAGCCGAACTCCTGCCGGATCTTTTCTTCAGTCGGATTCCTCCAGGAGCCGAACTTCTTCCGGACTTCTCCTTCAGTCAGATTCCTCTAGGAGCCAAACTCCTGCCAGACCTCTTCTTCAATTGGATTTCTACAGGAGTCGAACTCCTTCCGGATTTCTCCTTCAGTCAGATTCCTATAGAAGCTGAACTCCTTTCGGATCTCTCCTTCAGTCGGATTTCTCTAGGAGCCGTACTCCTTCCGGATTTTTCCTTCAGTTTAAGTGCCTTCAGGAGCCGAATTCCTTCCGGACCTCTCCTTCAGTCAGATTTCGACAGGAGCCGAACTCCTTCCGGACCTCTCCTTCAGTCGGATTCCTTCAGGAGTCGAACTCCTTCCGAATTTCTCCTTCAGTCGGATGCCTTCAGGAGCCGAACTTCTTCCAAACTTCTCCTTCAGTTAAGTTTCCTTTAGGAGTCCGAACTCCTCTGGAATTGATGTATGTCAAAGTTTTTCACCAACCAACGTCTGCTTCCTCCGAACTTCGACTATTAAATCTAAATGAACGGTCACATCACGGCAATGGACACCTCTCTCCGTAACAAACTTCATGTGGCTCCGAGCGGCCCACTACCGGACGGTTACGGTCGTCACTATCAGTCTGCTACAGGCTCCGTCTATAAAAGAGATTCTCCAGATACGTTTTTTCTAAGTTCTCTTTTTCTTTCCAAAATTCTATTGAATTCTTGTCTGAGCACTCCATTTCTATTGGCCAGAAGAGCTAACTTGATCATCAGAGGGTCCTGTCGGAGCCACCACCACCGACTCCGGACGGAACTTTGTTTTGCAGGTCACTGACGGCAATCCTTTCTTCCTCAACTCCAGCTCGATCTAGCGTCGATCAGATTCTGCACCAACATAATTAGTGCTAGAGGAAGGGTTCCTCTATTTCTGAGGTATCCTTGTTCTTAAAGGAATGCTCAATCGACCCTGTGGATCTTTCTTCAAGGTCCATCTCCATCCTCTCCCTCAATTCCGAGAAATGCCTCCAAAGAGGGTGACTACCCGAAGATCTATCGCTTCTGTCGTCAGATCTGGATCAGATTCGTCTGTTCCTGCTCCATTACCGGTACTTCAATCTCCTCCATCGACGGCTACGGTAGATCCGGAGCAGTTCAACTTGCTGATGCAGCGGATTCAGGGCCTCACTGAGATGGTGCAGGCCATGTGGCAGCCTTCAGCGGCTATTCCGTCAGGAAATCCGCCATTAGGATATTAGAAACTGGCCCCAAGGAGAAGCGCTTGGGCTAGTATATCCGTCGCCCTTGGGAAGAAAAAATAGAGAGTAGAGGATTCTTGCTCGGATCATAATTCTTCTTCGGAAGAGATCTTTCTCATCCACTGTCGGAAGCCTTCTAAGATCTACAATCGAGATGACGTCCTCGATCAGAAATTGCGGAAGATGGCTCGGCGGATTGAGGAACTCCGCCACATCGCCTCGATTCATTATGACGACGTCTGCACCGATCCTCCTTTCTCTTCTTGAATTATGCAAGAGCCCATTCCACCGAGCTTCAAGCTCTCCCAATTTGAAAGCTACGATGGAACCTCTGATTCGGTTGATCATCTGGAAGCCTTTCGGACCATGATGCTGCTCCATGGCGCACCAGACGCCGTATTATGCCGAGCTTTCCCATCTACCTTAAAGGAAGAAGCAAGAAACTGGTATTCGACGTTGAAGTCGGGTACGATCTTCTTCTTTGACCAGATGAGCTATCAGTTTATGGCTCATTTTGTTAGCAGCCGGCATCCCCGCCGAGGTTCGAATTTTCTGATGAACATTAAGCAGAAGGTGGAGGAATCCATCCAGGCTTATGTCATCCGATTTAATGCTGCTGCATTGGAGGTTCGGAACTTGAACTAGTCAGTTGCGAAGAAGAATGATTTGCTGTTCTTCCTAAAGAAGTACTCTAGGGACTTTGCCGATCTGCTAGCTCGGATTGAGGGATATGCTCGAGCGGAAGAAGTCTTTAAGTTGAAGGATGAGGAAGTCGCAGGAGAGTGGCATAGATCCATCGCTGATGGAGGGCCGAATGAAGTTCGGCCATGCTCACGGACCCTCTTCAAGCGCAAGCGAGCCCAAACTACCCCTCAAGCTCATCATCAAAGAAGCTCTGACAGAAGGGCGCGAAGAAGTTCTTCCCTCGGAAGGTTCCACAACTACGCCCCCTTTAATGCTCCTAAAGCTTAAGTTTTGATGGAAATCAAGAATCAACTACCGAGATCAGAAGAATTACGATCTCTCCCAAATAAGCGCAATCAAAGTAAGTACTGTCTCTACCATCGTGACCATGGCTACGACACTGAAGAATGTATTCAGCTCCAAGACGAAATTGAGGAGCTCATCAGGAGAGATCGGCTGGGTCGATTCCTCAGATGTCGGCCTGAAGCAAGAGTAGATCGGTCAAGGGCGCTGCCACAGCCAGAACCACTAATGAGGGAGGAACAATAAGGAGATCAACCGTCTCTCGACATCATCAACACTATCTCTAAGGGGCTTGGTACTTCAGCGAGCCGCCATCTCTCAGCCTCAGAGTCAGGGAAAGCTTGCCCCGAATTGGAAAGGCCCATATGAAATAGAGAAGGTCGTCCGGCTCGAAACTTATCGCCTGAAGGAGCTCGGAGGAAGAACACTTTCATGACCTTGAAATTCAGAAAATCTGAGGATGTACTATCAGTAATTTTCCTTCAATAAAACTCTTCCATTTCAATATTATTATTTCTTGGTGCAAAAACTGTGATGACAGGGAAGAAGCAATCAATAGTGGCCATGTTAGGAACAAGAGGAGAACCTCGTCCTAACATGAGCAAGTCGAAGTCCTTCAACCTCGGCTGGAGATAAGATCTCCCTCGAGCTTCTACATCAACAGAAGATAAGATCTCCTTCAACCTCGGCTGGAGATAAGATATCCTCTGAGCTTCAACGTCTACGTCAATAGGAGATAAGATCTCCTTCAATCTCAGCTGGAGATAAGATCTCTTCCGAGCTTCTACGTCAACAGGAGATAAGATCTCCTTCAACCTCGGCTGGAGATAAGATCTCTTCCGAGCTTCTACGTCAACAGGAGATAAGATCTCCTTCAACCTCGGCTGGAGATAAGATCTCCTCCGAGCTTCAATGTCTCCTTCAACCTCAGGAGATAAGATCTCCTTCAACCTCGGTCGGAGATAAGATCTCCCCAAGCTTCAACGTCTACATCAATAGGAGATAAGATCTTCTTCAACCTCGGCTAGAGATAAGATCTCCTTCGAGCTTTTTACGTCTACGTCAATAGAAGATAAGATATCCTTCAATCTCTGCTGGAGATAAGATCTCTTCCGAGCTTCTACGTCAACAGGAGATAAGATCTTCTTCAACTTTAGTTGGAGATAAGATCTTTTCCAAGCTTTAACATATACGTCAGCAGGAGATAAGATCTCCTTCAACCTCGGCTAGAGATAAGATCTCTCCCGAGCGCTTCTGCGTCAATAGGAGATAAAGATCTTCTTCAATCTCGGCTGGAGATAAGATCTCTTCCGAGCTTCAACGTCTACGTCAACAGGAGATGAGATCTCCTTCAACCTCGGCTGGAGATGGCCAAACTCCCCTGAGCTTCTACGTCAACAGGAGATAAGATCTTCAACCTCGATTGAAGATAAGATTTCCTCCGAGCTTCAACGTCTATGTCAAGACGAGATAAGATCTCCTTCAACCTCGACTGGAGATAAGATCTTCTTCGAGCGCGTCTACGTCAACAGGAGATGAGATCTTCTTCAACCTCGGCTGGAGATAAGATCTCCCCCGAGCTTCTACATCAACAGGAGATAAGATCTCCTTTAACCTCAGCTAGAGATAAGATCTTTTTTGAGCTTCAACATCTACGTCAACAGGAGATAAGATCTCCTTCAATCTCAGCTGGAGATAAGATCTCCCCGAGCGCTTCTACGTCAACAGAAGATAAGATCTCCTTCAACCTCGGTTGGAGATAAGATCTTTCTCGAGCTTCAACGTCTACGTCAACAGGAGATAAGATCTCCTTCAACCTCGGCTGGAGATAGGATCTTCCCCGAGCTTCTACGTTAATAGGAGATAAGATCTCCTTCAACCTCAGCTGGAGACAAGATCTTCTCCGAGCTTCAACTTCAACGTCAACTTCGGTTGGAGATAAAATCTCCCCCGAGCTCTAACTTTTCAATAGGAGATAAGATCCCCCGAGCTTCAACTTCAACCTCGGCTGGAGATAAGATCTCCCATGAGCTTCAACCTAAACGGATGCAGAGCCCGCAAAAGAACTTCGGCAGTCGTCTTTTTAGTACTTCCTTCCTTCGAATTTCGAACTCGAAAGTGGGGGGACTATTGTTGGGGATAAATCCCACTCCTGTCGAATTTCGATCTAATGCTTAGCCTAACGCAACCGGTAATTACGAAAGAACTTCAATCCGAAATTTTTCCTCCAGCGGTCGAACCCCAGCCGATCTCCTCCAACGGTCGAACTCATTCAGTAGTCGAACTCCTTCAGCGGTTGATCTCCTCCAGCGGCCGACCTCCTCCAGCGGCCGACCTCCATCCGGATTTCTCCTTCAGTCGGATTCCTAAAGGAGCCAAACTTTTTTCGGACTTCTCCTTCAGTCAAGTTCCTCCAGGAGCCGAACTTCTTCCGAATTTCTCCTTCGGTCTGATTCCTACAGGAGCCGAACTCCTGTCGGACCTCTCCTTCACTCTGATTTCTTCAGGAGCCGAACTTCTTCCGGACCTCTCCTTCAGTCGGATTTCTTTAGGAGCCGAACTCCTTCTAGACCTCTCCTTTAATCGGATTCCTACAGGAGCCGAACTTCTTCCGGACCTCTCCTTCAGTCGGATTCCTACAGGAGTCGAACTCCTTCCGGATTTCTTCTTCAATCAAGTGCCTCCAGGAGCCGAACTCCTTCCGTATCTCTCCTTCAGTCAAATTTCAACAGGAGCCGAACTCCTTCCGGACCTCTTCTTCAATCGGATTCCTACAGGAGCCGAACTTCTTCTAGATTTCTCCTTCAGTTCGATGCCTCCAGGAGCCGAACTCCTTCCGGACTTCTCCTTCAGTCGGATTCCTCCAGGAGCCGAACTTCTTTTGGATTTCTCCTTCAGTCAAGTTTTCTTTAGGAGTCCGAACTCCTCTGGAATTGATGTATGTCAAAGCTCTTCACCAACCAATGCCTGTTTCCTTCGAACTTCGACTATTAAATCTCAACGAACGGCCACATCACGGCAACGAACATCTCTTTCCGTAACAAACTCCACGTGACTCCGAGCGGCCCACTATCGGACGGTTACGGCCGTCACTATCAGTCTGCTACAGGCTCTGTCTATAAAAAGGATCCTCCAGATACGTTTTCTCTAAGCTCTCCTTTTCTTCCCGAAAATCTGCTGAATTTTTGTCTGAGCACTCCATTTCCGTTAGTCAGAAGAGCTGACTTGATTGACTTGATCGTCGGAGGGTCCTATCGGAGCCACCACCATCTACTTCGGACGGGACTTTGTTTTGCAGGTCATCGGCGGCGACCTCTTCTTCCTCAACTCCAGCTCAATCCGGCGTCGACCAGATTCTGCACCAACAGGTATTTAAAGGATGAATCAAATTCTTGATATGGATGGAATAAACTTTCACTAGGTAAATATGCCTCTCACCACATTGATCATGTTTTAACTTATTTTTTGCCCATGTTATATGTGGTTAGTTTGTTGATTTTTGTAGCCTTATATCTCTGTTGATGGGGACAAGCGTAAATTGGCTGCATTTATTTTCCTACCTTCTACTGAATGACATGTCTTCTTAAGTCATCATAGTTTTTGATTAACACACCTCTTCATATTATCATCTGAATACGCTTGTGGTGACTTCTCTAAAGGAAAAAGGTTTGGTCAAGAAGTATCAAACTGGTCGCAATGCTCAGGACTTTTTTAATTACCTTTTGCTTACAATGACAAGGATCATGTATTATGTGTTTACATAAACAAGCTCATGAGTTAGTAATGTGAGTGAATGTGGATATGGTAGAAGCACTACCTTTATGTTTTTTATGGTGCTTACTCTGGAGAAGGTTTTAACTTCAACTCATGATTGTTCTGAAACTGTTCTTAGTTCTTGCATTCTCTCAGTAGATGCAAGCTTTGCAAAGAGAAGAGGACAAATTGTCTCTTTCGACTAGTTTTGTTTATATATCTCCTTACTTGCTACATCTGAGTGATGGCAACATATTGATTTTATTAAATATATGGCCAGCTTTTGATCTCATCAGGCTCTTCACGGTTATCTGGCCCAACAAATCGTGCAAACCTAGGCACTCCTTTGACCAGAAACATACCTGATGATGAGAAACGACATGACCCATCAGCCAAACAAAAGCTGGCTCATACCATCAGTGGAACAAATGCTGCAGTTCCTCATTCTGTTCAGAAACAACCACTAGCAACAAAAAGGTCTGCTGAAGTGTCTGATGGAAATGGATCAGCAGGTTCAGGCTTGCCCGCTAAAAAGAAGAGGAAATTATGGACTAAAGAGGAGGATATGGAATTATTAGCTGCTGTGCAGAGGTGTGGTGAAGGGAATTGGGCGAACATTCTTAAAGGAGATTTCAAGCACAACAGAACTGCTTCGCAGCTATCTCAGGTTGGACTAAGAATGTTTGCTATGCATTTAGCTTATATCTTTCAAATTCTCGTATATATATTAATATGATCATTTATAGCTTTCTTGATATTCCTGCTAATTTTTTGATTTGGACGTTATTTCCTGAGTCAAGTGACCTAGTCGCCCCATGTTTATACCTTGGTGCAGATACATATGCATATTTTCACTTATTAGAGAGTTGAGAGGAAAGAAATGCCTGTTGGATCCTGATCAGTTGTTTCTTGGACTTCATTCTTTTCCTTATTGGAATTTTCCTTCATCTAAATGACTTTCTTATCAACCTTCTTGAGAATCTATGTAGACCCAATCTGGGTTGATCCAGTTATCTGCTGTTACTGGCTAGACTAATTTTTCATTGTCAAGGCCTGTACTTTCTTCTCGTGATTTCCATTCTTTATAGTTATGTCTGTCTACCTGATCTCCTTTCGCTGCTAGATGATGATACCATGAATTACCCATGGTGGCAAAACTGATTACTGATGACCTTTAAATTAACCAACCTCAACAAATAGATTTTGAAATACCTCCTTTGAGATCACATCATAAACGTCATTGGAATTGTCAAAGTTGGAGAAGTATTTCACTGAGTTTCTGGGTGCTGGTTATTAATTAAAATATGCATTAGCTGGAGGAGAGTTGCAAAATAATGCATCTATGTGGATCTAGAGTGGAATTTATGTAGAATTGCTGCCAATTTAGAATACGGAGGCGCCAGGCCACCATAATAGTTTTTGCCTTTAATTTTCCAATATTCATCATAACTCCAGTGGATGATGATCTATATCTTTACATATTTCAGAGATGGGCCACCATTCGGAGGCGGGCCAACCTACTTGCAGATTCTGGCAACAAATCAGTCAGCTCAACACGGTCTGCAGAGAGGCTGGCAGCACAAAAGGCATTTTCCTTGGCTCTTGATATGCCTATGACCGGAAGCTTATCAGCTATACTGTCAGGTTTTTCCGTTGATTCTTTTTTTCACCTTTTCCAGTTTGGTATTGTTTGACCCAAATGAATTTGATACTATATTTAATGTTGAATTTTTAGAATCGTTACCATCACAGATATGGCATGTGTAGGTACATTCTTTGTTGCACTGTAAGGGTATTTTGCCACCCTTCAATAAAGAGCAATTTTCCCCTCTCCCAAAAAGTCCTTACCCTATTAGTTGCTGTGTGATGTGTAACTTCGTAAAGTAACAGATAATGACCACGGTCTGAATCCAATTTTCTTTATATTTATTCGTGGGTCAAATTGGTTCTCTCTACCATTCTTCTCATTATTTTGTGTTAGTCTAATTCAAAACATAATTAATTTTGTGAAGAGTAACCAAACATCATTTGAATATTAAACAGGTGCTGCACAATCAAACATGCCAGCTGGTTCTGCTACACTCTCAGCTTCAGTATCCGAGGCATCGCTTGCATCTGCTCCTCAACAAGCTTCTATTCAGGCAACATCCCACAAAGTCGCCTCGAACAATTCGAATATGCTTCGAACAAACCCCCCAAAACCAGTGGCCCTCGTGAAGTCAACTGTAGGTCCCAATCCTTTAATACAAGCAGCTGCATTTGCTGCTGGAGGACGCATTGCCACTCCGTCCACCGCTGCTTCTTTGCTCAAAGCCGCACGATCTAAAAGTGCTTTTCATATCAGACATGTTGGAGGTGTTCATCAAAAATCTGCAACTATGACTGCCAAATCATCACCTACGACTAACATTGCAGGACCACAGCCACAAAGTGTCCCTGATGTCCAGCCTGTGGTTACTGTTCCTACACCTGCTGCAGTAAGTTCGGTCTCGTCACCAACTGTGCCCAGGCATGGAATGCAGCAACTGCAAAGCTCCTCTCAAAGACCTACAAGCAATCCTCCTACTGGTAGTGCTACAGTACCAAACTTATCAACTGCGCCAATGTTCCCTGAATCCAAACCACTTGCTGACTTGCAAGAAAATGCTGAGAGCAATAGTGATATTTCTCTCCTTCTTATCCCAGCCATTGATATTGATGAGTTGTTAGCTGAAGAGGTTAATGGTGCAGATGAGATGGAACTGGATGGTGCTGTAGCCAAGAACCATGAGACAGACTTGCTGAACCTGGATGTGCACGAGAACGGCAACAATATTGTCAACAATGCTGCTTGTGATATGCAAAAGGTTGTAGCTGGGTGTATGGATCTCTCGAAATCACAAACTCATGAGAGCACCAACTTGGCCAATGGAGAGTCCAGCGAAAGCCAAAGCATGAATATTGCAAGTGCTCAGAATCAAATTGTGGCTCAAGAGCGGTTTGCTTGTACGGAGGCCATGGCTGATGTGGTCAAGCAGAGTTGCATCCAGGTGGAACAGCATGCAGTATTAGAGGACACTGCATCAGGCAATCAATCACCCGTTGACGACCAGGCTGTGTCAATTGCTGCCAAACAAGATTGAGTCCGTGATGTCACAGGCTGTGGAGATAAGACTGACAGAGGGCTGTGCTCTACCACCATTTTCTTGTAGCTGTAAAACATGGAAGATCTTCAGCATTATCATAGGCAAATACAAAGAAGCTACTCCATGCAAGAAATGGCCTTGCAATCCTTTTTTTTCCTTCTCACCGCTGACAAGTCGCTAGACTTTTCAGCTAAATGAGAAGCTAAACTGTTTTGTGTGCACACTGCTTGGATGTTGGAACTGAAGTGTGGTGGATAAAAGTCTGTTTTACTAAATTTTGATTTCAAAATTTATCATGAAAACATGCAAATGGAAATTCAACTTGGTGACCTTTTCCTTTCCCCCTCCAGAGTTATTTGAATCCTTGCTATACATACAGCTAACTGTTATTTTTATGAGTTACATTTTTTCAGCAATAAATAAATGCTACGGTAAATAAAGGACACTTTTTAATTTTTTAGGCGACATAAAGAGAAGTTGTTGGACCTAAAAGTACCGAAATTTTAAGAAAATTTCCTGCCATTATGTATCAGTTTGGTGTTGTGCATGCTGATGTTCATGGCTGATTCAAGTGAAAGAAGTATTTCAGCGATGGTTGCGCTCCCATCAATTGATAGAACAGTTATTAACTATCTGCAATTGAAAGCTTCTATGTACTTCCAACTGATTCGGACGTTCCCATGTCCACCAGCAGCTCTGCAAGTTGATGAGAGAACTACTGATCATTCTGCATAGGAATAAGGGAAGACTCAGACATGTGAAACAATTTGAAAAAACCTGTCAAGGTTTGAAAATTGTTGCCACTTCCTAATGGTTTTTTTTTTCCTGTGACAAAACACTTCCTAATGTAAAATAGCGCAATGGTTGTAACTTTATTCACAATTTACACCTAATTTCCGGGCTATCCATGCTCATGAACATGAAGACTTTCTGATCTGGAGTCCAAATCTGTTCCACTACTAAGCTCTCTCTCACCTATGCCTATCCATATCAGGGAATCATTGCAAATGAGACCATTTGTAGGTGGTGCCTCATCGGCCATCGGACATGAATTAGGTCTAGATTGTCGAAATCAAAATATTTTGAAAGAATAATTCATCTTCTTTCACGTTATCAGTCATTGGATTATACAGTAGTTGCTTCAAGAGTTGAGTAGGTAGATAAAAAAAAGAAATCAAAATATTTTAAAATCTATGAAGCATACGTTCTTAAATTTTTAATATTTTAAAAGAAGATCAATCATTTCTTTGCGTGAAAGATATGATCGGAACCTAATCGGGACTACGTCTTAACCTTTGCATATCTTCCAAGTAACATGTAAGTCATGATTCATGGCAGCAAGAATGTTTGGAAAAAGGCCTCCTTCCTTCCACTCAACATCCATAGTCGATTTGTACGGACATTTATATTGGCAAGCGTGTCATCATGCTCCTCGGACCCAACATTGGGAAGTGTGGTCATGTCATGCCGGGACCACACGATGAATACGTTGCAGTTTGGGTCCCAATCATTTCTAAACAGTCAGAAGAAGAAAAAGCTACTCGCTTGTCAACGTCCACGAGGAAAATTCCCATGAACTCCATAAAAGCCAAGGGTGAGCTAAGGGGTCAAAAAGATTAAATATTATTATCCTATTTATAATGAATAATATTATACGTTTGAGAAAAAACATAACACAGTAAATATAAATTATTAGATTATGTTAAACATAATCTATCAAGATTTCTAACCCGAATAAGATCTGTTTTACACTATAAAAATGTCTAATCTGAATAAGATCTATTTTATACCGATTTTTGAATAAAATATATATTTTCAAAAATTTTGTAAGGTATATTTAAATTTGATTCTAGTGGTAAGATAATCATCCATGGATGACACGTGGAATTAACGTTACCCATTTTCAATCGGTTGGGTGATGGGGCAATGGCTACTCAACCTACCATGAAAAAATGGCCTTTTGTGCTACAATTTTGTGGAGTATCTAGAAAACTAAAATATCTATATCTTTAGACAAATTTTGGAATCTACGTATCCTATGAAAAAATGGTACGTAAGGAAAGATTGTGTATCATTGTTTTTAATTAAAAAAAAAGAGAAAATCATAGAAAAGTTGATTCTTTTCAATTCTTTTTCAAAGTAATATAAAAAAATGCACATATTTTCTTTTGCGCTAAAAAGGTTGTTTCTTAGTAAATTTAGGATGTCCACATGAAAAAATAGAAAAGATATTTTGAGAACTCCAAGCATGAAAAAGGAAAAAATGATTCATTTTTATTGGAACACTTCAAAAAGGGGAAAAAATCTATATCACCACCATCAAATTAATAGCGTCGAACTTTATTTTTCTCATTTCATTTTAATTCTTTTTATTACTCCTTTATTAATTACATAAAATTATATTTTTATTTTCATAACCATCTGGTGCATTATCCCATTGGCCTAACATTTATGGTCGGTGAAGGACCATAAAAGGAGGCTCCTCGGACCCAATCATAGGAAGCACGGTCATGTGATGCTGGGACCACTCATTATATGCCTTGTATCTTGGTTCTAAACGGACGGCCGTGACCTTATCTGCTTTCGGCGTCCTGAAGGAAAATTCCATGCACTTCACCAGGAAAGACTTAGAAAAGAGATTTAAAAAAAATTGTCTTAAATGTCTACTTTGACACGGAAACGAATCTTCTTCTATATGTTGTTCTCGAGCGTGCTAAAAAACCATTGATGTTGTTTTGCGATGTCGACCATTGGATTGCTCCATGCACAGCTCTCAAAACATTACATTACGAAGGAAGATTGCGATCCAACAATAGATTCGGGCAAAGGAAGGTGAATCTTTCTTTTGCACGATAGATACAAGCTAAAGACTGCCACTAAGATGGGCTGAACGACATGGCGTATAAAATTATCTACATCCTTTAACTTGTATGGGCACTAAGCTATATATGAAGTTGTTTAACTCGATGTCTTGGTGCACTTATTGTCAGCTAAAACAACTTAATTTTGAAGAGGATGTTTCAATTGTAATATATTAGAATTCATCAACATATCACAGTCAAAGTGACCAGCAAATATATATAAGTATGACCATGCCAAATGAAGTTCTAAGCTAATATTTAAAATTAACATGTAATCTTTTCTATCCTAAAAATAACATGTCGACCATTGGATAGCTCCATGCACAGCTCTCAAAGCATTGCGAAGGAAGATTCGCCCAATCAAACTTTCGTGCGATTTAACAGTAGATTCGTGCAAAGGCTGCCATTAAGAAGAGCTGAATGACATGTCAGCATATAAAATTATCTCCATACTTTAACTTGTATAGGCACCAAGCTATATATGAAGTTGTTTAACTTGATGTCTTGGTGCACTTATTGTCAGCTAACACGACTTTGGAAGAGGATATTTCAATTGTATTATATCAGAATTCATCAACATATCATAGTAAAGGTGACCAGCAAATATATATGAGCATGACCATGCCAAATGAAGTTCTTAGCTAATATTTAAAAATAACATGTAATCTTGCCTACCTGCATGCTGACATGGTGCATGCCTTCATACAACACTGAAAGCTACCATCTACGTTATGTCTACTATTATAATACAGGCTCCCATATCACGCATCCACTTATGAAAGCACTCGCATCAATTTCTCCAACACATAGCACATGCCAAACTCCTTGGTGACATAAATATTATCTCCTAGAATAGTCAAAACAACAAGGTCAAGTCATATGTTACTCTATAAACATCTTCTTGGTCGAGGCTGCGGCCATCTCTATTTAAGTGTTGTTCCTATTTTTCTATTCCATGGCCTAAGTGGGATTGGATGATCCATGATTAGAACTAGTCCGAAGGCTTAGACTGATGGCTGTAATAGTATAGAATAGCAGCGGTAAGAGTTCTGAAGGCCTTGTGCTACGTCATACCTTTGCATGGCGAGAATCTTAAAAACAATCATTAGATAACACAAATAATATGATTGTTATCTGATATTCTATGATATTTAAATAACTGAAATTATATTTATTACTTTAAATTTGACATATTTATTATTTTAAATTTGACATGTGCTAAATTTTTCTGCTGCATTCCCTGTCAGGGGGATGCCCGGACGATACTTTAAACCCAATTGACGTGCACTCACCTGTTCATCTTCTATTGCATCAATTCTCCACTGCAATATCCTGTTGGGAAACTCAGCATGGAGTGAAGTGATAATATAAAATATAATTTCTTCAATACTTTTAAAATTTAATTTCTTTTATCGCTACATAATATAATAATATATAATTTGAATGGTGATAATATTGTATAGTATGGTGTTTAAATTCATTATAAAGCTGAATTAGGTAATAATAATTTTTATTTTTTGTTACCATAAGAAATAATAATTTTGTTGGAGGTCCATATTTAGTTAATTATGTTAATAAATTTAAGACTTGGAAATACTATGGGTGTTGATGTCCCTATCTGAGTCATACGATCGATCTAACCAAATTCTCATTTTAGTTAGAAAGGATGAGCCTAAATAATTACAGTCTCTCAACAAGTCTCCATTAAATCAGGAAAGTTCACCAGTTAAGTAGTGATGACTCACTTAAATTATCAATCACATGAGAAATAAATAAGAGAATCTAGACCGTCAATCACGTGAGAGAAGAAATAAGAGAATCTGGACCATCCAACCACAAAACGACCTCGTCTTCTCCCATTATAAAATCCCCCGCCGTTTCCCCACTCCCCACTGTCCGCGAAACGGCGATCGAGGAAGAGAGAGAAACTATAAAAGAGAGAAGAAAAGGGAGGAGGGAAGAAGAGAAAACGGCGTCGGATCCTATAGATATCGGAGTCGGCACACAGGGTATCGAGATTCCCTCGTCTTCGTGCCCTCCTCACGTGCTCCTCTAATGGAATAATCCCCCCCTTCCTCGCTTAAATCCCGCCAATCGATCCCTTTCTTCCCCCCTACCCCTCCCGTTGGAATCTTTATAAAGGTATCGTCTTTATCCTTGGATCGATCTATTTCTCGGTGTGTTCGAGCGATCTGGGACTGAGAGATGGAGAAGTACGAGCTGGTGAGAGACATAGGGGTGGGGAATTTCGCGGTGGCGAGGTTGATGCGGAACAAGGAGACCGGCGAGCTCGTCGCCATGAAGTATATCCCCCGAGGGCAGAAGGTGAGTGGGGTCTTATCCCTCCTCCGTCTCCGATTCCGATCGGATTTTTAGATTTGTGATCGGCTGTGTTTTTGGGTTTTTTTGTTCAAGATCGATGAGAAAGTGGCGAGGGAGATCATCAATCACCGGTCTCTGCGGCATCCTAATATAATCCGGTTCAAAGAGGTTGGGAAATCGAAGCAGAGAACTATCTGATGGCGTCTTATTAGGGTTTCGTTCGGTTCTTTTCTGCACGAAACCCTACAGATTTGGATTTTTTTTTTAATTTTTTTTTATTGGACAGGTCGTGCTGACGCCGACCCATCTGGCGATCGTGATGGAGTACGCCGCTGGCGGGGAGCTCTTCGAGCGGATCTGCAACGCCGGGAGATTCAGCGAAGACGAGGTTCTCCGAATTCCTTTCTTTTCCCATTATTTGTGAATTTTCTTTGACTTCCTCGATTAAATATGACAGCTGTTCTAAATTTTAAAAATTCTCTCCTTTTTGTAGGCGAGATATTTCTTCCAGCAACTCATTTCCGGCGTCAGCTACTGCCATTTCATGGTAAGACATTCCCAAAAAAGAATCCATAAGATACATTAAAAAGGACAAAGATAAGAGGAATTCTCTGCTAATCGAATCCGGAAATCATTAATTTCAGCAAATTTGCCACCGAGATTTGAAGCTGGAGAACACTCTTCTCGACGGCAACCCGGCGCCCCGCCTCAAAATCTGCGACTTTGGCTACTCCAAGGTCTCCACAAAATCACAAATAATTCGTGCAAATCCATCCCTTCTTCTTTAATACTAAAAATCGGATTTTTCCTCGAAATCCAGTCATCTGTGCTCCACTCGCGGCCCAAATCGACCGTCGGAACGCCGGCGTACATTGCCCCTGAAGTCCTCGCCCGCCGGGAATATGACGGCAAGGTTAGTTCCTTTATTTCTTCCAACCCTCTCCCCTGTTTCCGACGGCTTGGGATCCGCTCATGGACCCCGCTTCCGACGCGCCGCGCCGCGCCGTTCGCGCGTGCGCAGCCATCCGGCTCCAGCACGTGCTGGTAGCCAGTATTTGACTTCCACGTGGAATTAACGAGGATGACGCTGTGGGAGGGGTTGGTGGTATTCGTGCGGGATATAGTGGGACCCACAGGTGGATCCCACACGCACCCGAATGTGGAAAATTTTGTAGCATACTTCCAAACTGTAAAGCTGGTCCATCGGGTGGGCGTTCTCTCCTTGATTCGTAGTTTGGTATGATGTGCCCTTTCGTTAGATTTGGTTTATATATTTTTAATGTTTTTTTTTTTGATGATCCGGTGTGCGTTGTAGATTTTTTATGTTGACTTCGGTGGATTGATATGATGGTTATGAGGATGATGAGAGCAGGGCCGTCCATCTGGTTTCAGGCATTATGTTTTTGTAGCGTTGGTTGGCTGTCTGGTGATTTTTCTTGACAGATAAAAAATTTTTAAATAATTTTTATATGTTTGGTCAATTATATTGCGTGGTTGAGCATTTTTTTTTTAAAGAAAAAATTACCCTAGTTTCTAGATTGGGAACTTTCCTATATTCCACGTGAATTTTTTAATAAAATATTGAAATCTTATTCTTACGGGAATACTATTTTTCCATCTAACTTCTTTGAAAACTTCATTTAAACGTGGGATCTTTGATACTTTCTCTCCTCCTTTTTCACGCAAACCAAATTGAGTCTTTAGCGTATTCATGTCACTGGTCTTCTTGTCGGACCCACAATAGTTTTATCGTATTTTTGGATTTACTTTTATTTTTCCGCGCAGATACTGGATTTTGATCGGTTCTTTAATTCCAATCTTGCGAAATATATTTTTAATTTTAATCGCTTTTTATATGTTATGCTTTGTTGAAGTAATATTTGTTCTGGTGGTGTAGCTGGCTGACGTATGGTCGTGTGGGGTAACCCTGTACGTGATGCTGGTGGGAGGCTACCCCTTTGAGGACCCAGATGACCCCAAGAATTTTAAGAAGACTTTTCAGGTAATTCCTCTAATTCTTTCCTTTCTCCACCTCCCATCCTTTTCAACTGGTTCTAATATTGAGAAGCAAGGAATTTTCTTGAGACATTTCAAATAAATTAACACCATTATTTGCTACTCTCTTTTTTTCTACCGCAGAGAATAGTATCCGTCCAATACAGAATACCTGAATTTGTGCACATATCCCAGGATTGCAGGCAACTCCTGTCTCGAATCTTCGTTGCCAATCCGGCCAGGGTAATTAGGAAACCAACTTCAATTTCTATAGTTATTGTCCCAGCATCATCATTTTTGTATTGGAAAGAAACATAAGATTGAGAAGAGATTATTATCGCAAACTGGCTTAGCTGTGTTTGTTTTGCTCTACACAGAGGATAACTATTAGGGAGATAAGGAATCACCCATGGTTCTTGAGGAACTTGCCAAGGGAGTTAACAGAAGCAGGGCAGGCAGTGTACTACAAGAGGGATAACAATGCCCCCACCTTCTCCCTTCAGAGCGTCGAGGAGATCATGAGGATTGTTAAGGCGGCAAGGACCCCTCCACCATCTTCCACACCTGTTGGATGGGCCGAGGAAGATGAGCAGGAGGAAGGCAAGCAAGAGAACCAAGAGGAGGAAGAAGATGAGTATGATAAGAGGGTCAGGGAAGTCCATGCCAGTGGCGGAATGTCCGATCAGTTGATCGAGTAATAGGTGGAAAATAATTTGATGCTTTCCTTGTCTTCCAACGTCTTTTGTAGGTTTTTTCCCAAGTTGATTTTGTTGAATATCGTCTTTGGTTACTTCAACCTTGTAAAATTTTGAATGCTGGTATATATATACATATATATATGTATATATATATATATATATATATATATATATATATATATATATATATATATATATATATATATATATATATATATATATATATATATATATATATATATATATATATATCAACCTTGTGATGCAGCATATGAAAGCTAGAAAGTTACACTGTTTCAGAGTTGAGAAATTAAATACAAGTGTGTCAAACTCTTCAACCAAAGGAAGAGGTAACTTGAAACTCAAATTACACCAGGCTTGGCTGCTTCTATTTTTCCATTCATGTGAACCAAAATGCTTTTGCAACCTCTACTTCCTTTTTGTTCATTTATTAACTCTTTCTTCATTTTTTTTTTTTCATATATTTCTATTTCAATTACTCTCGAGCATTGTTTTAAGGAAAATTTCAGGATCGATGTTCATGTCCTCCTTCAGTCCGTAAACTTTACTCCAGCAATCAAGGTGCTCAATTGTTGATTACTTGCCCAAAAGCCTCGCTTTCTTCTTGATCTTTAACTTGTATGTATATCGCAAATGATTGGCTGTAGTGGGGCCAGAATCTTTCTAAATTTTCTTTATAGATATGTTAGCCACAATTTTTCAAATATTGATATCCTAGGTCTCCAATCATAGATGGAGTAGTCTAAATCACCCACAAGCTTCTCTGGTATTAATATAAACTAACAATCCAAGAATCCTTGACGCGGATGGCATACCTCCCAAGTTGGACCAACTGAACCTCTAAATGGAAGAGACTAAACGGTCAATTGACTTGGAAATGGCCGTTCACACCTGTTTCTATCCTTTTACCTCATAGAGGTAGCATTTAAATCGGCAATCAGTAATACCATCCCGATCCTTGGGAAAGAAAAGAAAGCCATCAAAATATATAGATCTTTGGACTCCTCTTTCAAGTGAAAGGTGAAGGCTCTTTCAAGATACCCTCATCCCTTTCTTCCTTAGAAATTCTGCCTATTTTTGTTGAGAATTTACGATTTCCCTTAAGAGCCATTTAGTTGGATGTAATCTGGCATGAAAAAATGATTTCTATGTCAAATTGCCATGTTTGGTATGAAATATGAATGAGAGAGATGGTAAAAAAATTGGTAGGCCCGTGCTTATTTTTTGGAGAGAGAAGGTAAAACAAATACAATGGAAGAATTGGTATTTGGCAAATTCTCGAATAGTGACAGTTATATTTAGCAAAAATATCTCAATAAAGTTGAATATATAATCATTAATTTTATTATAATGTTCTTCAAAATTTATTCAATAAAGAGCTTTTATAAAAAATTAAGATGGAGATGGTATTATACAAAGAATTATGTGATTATAGTCATCCTATGAAAACTAATTGAAAATGACAATACTATTTTAATATTAAAAAAAATATTTATAAATTTGACCATATTTTCATATTGGATTACCTCCAACTAAATATAATAATCCTTTTCCGACATTATTTTTTAAAATATTTTTCCTACCAACCAAACATGGTAAAAATTATTTTCCTCCACAATCATTTTCTCAGATAAATGATTCTCATAAATTATGAGATTAGCTCTGATATACCCCAACCAAATGGACCCTTAGCTTTCTTTTTCTTTGACTTTTTCTTCGTTTTAAGAAAGGCCTTAACGATCAATCACAATAACTTGCTAATAGCATTTACTACCTACTAAACCAATGTTCCCTGCTAGCATCTACCACATACTAAAACTACTACCAACCTACTCAAAAGGTTTCTTCCTTCTATAACCAAAATGCAAATACAACATCCTAAAAAACTTGGCATTGCTTTCCCAATCTCTCTTAAGTTTTTGATTATTCATGCTTATACTGGCTAGATTTTAAATTATCCTGACTAGTTTATAAAAAAAGTGAATGCAATCTCATTCGAAAGGGCAAAGTGAAGCAAATATCAGAAACAATAGAAATTAAGAATTTCTTAGTTTATTGGATGTTCATGTACATCTGTGTAGGTATAGCACTATATTTTCTTCTAGCAAACTTAAAGAGATTCAGAACACCAAGAACTTCTCTACAGCTTAATTCAGACTATGTTGCAGAAAATGCTTCATCTTTCTCGATCTTGGATGAGCTTTGTTCGGAGGGGAAGAAAAAATTATAGGCGCAGCTCTGGAATCACCTTGCTTCATTCTCTGCCAGCAATTCTGTGTGTCCATCTTCAACTCCATCTAACATTAAGGTCTGGTATCTGTTTTGGTTCTTTTACTTTTTTTTTTTTTTTTTTGTGCTTGTTTTCTGCTTGGCCCTCTCTATTTTCTAAAACTTTTTCTGTTTCAAGGGAGGTAAAGG